>CM076580.1:306959129-307525757 GCA_034641835.2 Pinus albicaulis | reverse complement strand
GCAGAGCCTCAACATCAAGGCTTGGTTGTAAACTCCCCTTGTCTTTATCATAATAAAATGCAACTGATCTTTATCTTCCACTCTTTTTTACATTTATAATGAGATTTATAGCATTCCTTGATTAGTTAGATAGGTTGTAATTTTTTATTTTTGTTGTGCTTTTACACTTTTCATAGTGTCCTGATTGTCTGTATAGGTAATCGGACCTTGGTAGCAGCGCGTATTGAGCTTGAGGAGAGCGACGCATCAAGAAGCCTTGACGAAAGATGCCAACATAGCATTAGAACAAGGTAGGTCATCTTCCTCGATATGAATTTAATTTACAATCTAGGAAGGTCGATGTTAGTATGTTCATGTAGTTGCTAGACCCACCCAAGGGCTAGAGGGATCGCCTCTGTTCGGAGAGGGGATTTACATCCACAATAGTAGGCACTCATGTAAAATGGGGGAAAGATTTTAGGTGATATGAAACGATTCTTTCTATATTCAAGAATAGAGGTGGCAATATTATTCGAAAAAATGGTTCCCTAGTCCATGATATAAGAATCAGTAACAGATTCCATAAGGGGAACCCATTCAAATGAGAATTAATTTGTATTGGTTTAGTTGAAAAGTATAGACATGATTGAAAAAATAGAAAAATAGGGACAAGCAAGCGAATTAGTGGAATACATACCCTTATCATCATGTTTATGCTTGTTAGGGTTGTTCCTCCATTTCTTTATGGTGTATGACTTTATTTTATTCTCATTGGAAAATTGTGCTAGAAACTCTTTATTGTATACCTTCTCCGGGTCTTGAATGTGGTAAATTTTCTTCAAATCTTCAGCTCTGAAATACCCTATCAGAATTCCTCTGCTATAGTATATTCTAAAGAATCATAAGCATATGAAATAACTTCTCTTTAAACCCTGTGGGTTTTCTCATCTTCAAGTAATATTTACATCACTTCCCAAGAGGAAGAACCACTCTCTGATGCACATGTCATATTTTTTAATAAGGGGGGAATATTTGTTACTTCACAAGAAGAAGCTATGGAATTAGTAGGAGCCATGGGTTTTTTGGATTTCTTCAAAGCCTTAGACATTTCTAAGGAGCTCTACTTTTTTGGAATTGCCTGTGAGAAATAAAAAATGATAAGTAAAAAGGGGAAATCTTGCTACAATAGGAAAGTATTTTAATAATGGAACTAAAGGGTGACAAAAACTTAGCACTTGTATAATCCATAAATTTAATACTCTTGTGGTCGAATCATTTTTGGAGGATCAAGATGTTAAACCATTTAATTTATGACATTAATGGAAAGAATGGGTTCATGTGCCTGCATAATCATTCATGCATTTAAATGAGATCATTTCACATCATAGATTTATTTGTGCGTGAAGTTATTAGAATCTCAAATATATACCTTTTTTTATTGTGTTGTCATAATCAAAAATTCGACAAAATTGGATAGTGGGTAGAAGTGGTCATTAGCAAGAGTGCGATGTGATGGAATACATCACATCTGGGAAATGTGGATGACGAATTGAATCTTTGTATGAGGAAAAAATGCGATATGTAATTTGTGATTTATTATGTGGCAGTGGTGGGTCCCGTGGTTTGCTTTTTGTGGAATATCGTTCGAGTAAAAGTATTTGTCCTCTATTAAATTCCCTTATAGTTTTCACATTGTAAATCATTTAGAGTGGTTTTTTTAACATGACATATGTCGTCCATGTGATTTTTTATTGCAATTTACTTGCATGTTTGATTTATATTCTCCTCTTAAGTGTACTTTAAACAAAAAGCTTATCATTTTAACCCGTTTTATTCATATTTCTATTTGAATTAATCACTTAATGGTTTTATTCATTTTAGCCTAAAATTTTTAAAAGGGTCCTGATTATTTTCCTAAGGCAACTATTCTAAAATAATGGGGTTTATTGAAGAAAACAACAATTGGCGATTCACAGGAAGAACCAATTATCTCTGAAAAATGAATTTCTTTATATCTTTAAATAAGTAAAAATAAATAAGGAAACAATTTTTTTGTTTTGAAATATTTGAATGAATAAAATTACTCTCAATAAAAAAACTCATCGTATTGCTAATATTTCATAAAAATTTCATAAACAAAAATCTTCATTCTTCTATCTCAATCATTAAATAGTTTAAAATATAAAGTACGTGTCTTTTTGTAACTTAGCCTTTTGATTTACTCATTTTGTCATAGGTAGTGCCACTATTGCTAGAAAACGTTTATATCCTCGATAGGGTTACCTTTTTACCATCAATGATTCAGTACCCCATTCATCTATTATTAAAATATTTACAGATAAATACTTAATTACAGAATTTGTTTTTTATTTTTCTTAGAAATTCATTGTCATGGCTTGGAAACCAAAAAGTGACAATGTCATTCACTGGTTATAATTGGACTAAACAAGCTAGCTTGTGATGAGACCCCTTATCTTACAATTATTTGAAAATCATAATTCATTACCATGGTTTGATATGCAGTAGTGGTATCGCCTGTCTACTAATTTCCTATGATCATGGTAAGAAGATTCGTGCTGAGACCCCTTATCCTTTTAATATTTTTATATTTTTGAATTACACTCTAGAAAAATCATAATTAATGGATGGGAAAATCATTGAATCCTTAAGAGTTTTGGATGAAAATTTAGAGTTAAATATGCTTAGTGAAAATTAGTATTTAATATGTAAGAATGAACCTTTTCTGAAGGATAATGGAGTAAAATACTTTATAATTTTTCAGGTTTACAAAATTTACAATTTCAATGGAAAAATATTTCAAATTTATATAGTATTCATCCTTTTTTCGATTTTGTAGTCATTTCCTCAAAAAAATGTATTCTTCAAAATAATAAGTCATTAAACGATTCAAAGGTGTTGTAAAAAGCCAAAAGTATGTAACCAAACATTATTATTCTAAAAATATAAGTATGAGTATGATACATGTAGAAAAAAATTTCTTGTAAGAAAAGAATTTTTTCAAAATTAGCCAGTCAATAGGAAGAAAATATTTTCTCCCTTGAAGACCTTGTAACATGAAGGTTGATGGGACAATTTGTTCTGTAATTTTAAATGTTCCAAGCCACATTCTTTAGAATTTGGTATGCTTTCATTTTTCCTCATGTGTATTTTCCCACTTAAGGATGAAGTTTTGAACCTGAAAATATTTTGGGGACACAAAATTTGCATCGAAATAATATTTTAAAATATGTTGATGTTGAGCATGAGCTAATTTGGCTTTTCCCTTTCCCTTTCTACTTTAAGGATCTGGGAAATTATTAACTGTAAGGAAGAATAATGCACTTCATCAATAAATTGAACTAGGGATAATGAGGTGTTATCCTCCATAGTGTCCCAAGGCTGAGAATGGAAATCAACGGAGGCAACCATGAACCACTTAGGATTTCGTAGTTAGCACTACCAAATCAGAGAGGGCTCTCTCTAGGATCTTATAGCCAAAATATAACTGAAGAAGGGTAAAATATATTAGGCTATTTCTAAGCTCTAAGGTTTTGAAATTTAAGGCTTTTGCTGGATCATGAGGAGAGGCGAAGGAAAATAGGTCAGATCTAAAATATTTCACTTGAAAGGATACAAAGGGGCATGGAAAATATGTTCAGTGAAACTTTGAGGTTTTCAATTGTAGTGTAGGGTGGAAGATCAAAGGTTTGAAATGAGCATGAAAAGAATGAGTTCATTTATCAGAAGATGAAAAACATAAACATGAAATTCCTACCAAAACATCGCATAAGCTTAAAGAATTATGTTTAACATCTTATAGGAATATCAATGAAAGAATAGATATGGAAATAAGATGAAATATTCATTTATGAAATTTAGTTATAGAATAAAAACACTACCACAAAATCATACCACATGAATTCCTGTATAATAGCTGCAACTGGAATTGTATTTCTGCAAAAATAAACTATACACAAAACTCCAAGCCTTCTACCCTCTGATGTCCAACCTTAAATATAACTCAAAACTAGATACCTATATATACTAAAACCATACTCCCCTCTATTAGGTTTTAATCCCTCAACATAGGAAAAATTAACACACATTTCTCTAACCGAACCTATGACTAGGGAGGTTAAAAAAAGCTCTCCTTGTAGTGATTTACTAACCTATCCATCATTAATGACCTCAATAATTACATAAAATTTACATTACCAAGCTCAATTTATATTCATATACATCATTTCAACTCAAAAAGAGAATTTACATCATGAGAAACCAAATTTGATTCAAAAGACTCGAAAATTTGACCTCCAGGGAAAAGTGCAGTGCCTTCTTATAGGGAAATTTTGTGTGCCTTCCTCTGCTCCAAATGTTGATCTAAAGGTGCAATTAGAAATATTAGTATTTCTATTTTTCCATAGATTCCATAAGAAATAAAATTTGCCTCTCCATGGCTACGAAAAATGGATTTTTGCAAGTCATTTCAAAAGTGCACCGCCAGGGTGAAAAAGGTGGCAGAAAGTGGTTTCTTAGCATGTTTTTTTCACTTTTCTCCCAACCAGAATTATTAAATGGCACAAAAACATGATAGCAGACATATTCAGGTCATAATATATCCATGGATGTAAATATTTTGTTATTTGGAGCTCTGAGGGAAAATCACAGTGCCAAGGCGCTGCACTTTTTGCTGTAATGATTTTCTTGTTTTAGCCAAAAACCACAAAAATTTCAAAAATTTCAAAAATTTGCTCAAAAATGGTCAAAAATTTCCCCTTGAAGTTAGAATATTATGTGTTAGGCAATGAGAGAGGCATCAACCAAGAAATATTTTTTTTCCTTCTTCTTTTGCCTAATTACGGTTTTCCTCAATTTCTTCCTCAAATGCTTGATCCTGATTTGAGAAATCATCTTTCTGGTGCAATAGTGCATTGTTGTGTAACCAGCTCCAAAAATATAAGAAAAGAGATATCAATGCCTTAGAAATAAGCCACTTCTAGGGGGAAACCTCCAATACATTACATGAATGAACAATTCTTGGATGATACAATTTACAAAACCTCCTTTCTATATATAGGAGTCCATGTGGCCATAATGTAATCCTAGTGGTCCACAATGTAATCCTAGCCAACCTAACAATACTAATTTAAGGGCACAATAATAAAAAAATGGGGGTTACAAGGGTACAATAATAACAATAAAGGAGTTACACTAATAATAATAAGGGACTATACTGGTAATATAGGGACCTAACATGCCCCTCTCCTTCAAAAAAGTGTTGACCTCAATGCTTGAGTAGCTCTGGGTGCTTCTGTATAAACTTCTCATCCTCCCATGTAGAATCTTCAGTGGGTAAGTTCTTCCACTTGATGAGATACTCTGAAATTGATCGATTCCATAGTTCTTGAGTTATTGTTTCCGTGACCGCTTCAGGTTCCAATATGACTTTTCCTTCCTCATCAAGTTCTGGCAATATTTTTTGAACTGGAAGATTTTCACCTATAACCTTTTTTAAGCATGAAACATGGAAAACTAGATGCACTCGCGATGAAGCAGGAAGCTCCAATTTGTATGCCATAGTACCAATCTTTTGCAACACCTTGTAAGGACCATAGTACTTTGGCGATAATTTATTATACTTCTTAGCTTGCTTGAGGGACATTTGTTTGTATGGTTGTAGCCGTAAAAATACCCAATCTCCTACATCAAAACTTCTCTCGCTGCGATGTTGATCTGCCTGTTGTTTCATTCGATTTTGTGCCAAATTCAGGTTATCCTTTAAGAGTTGGAGAACCTCTTGCTGATGCTCGATGTGATCTTCCACTGCTTGAACCTTCGAATTTTCCCTTAAAGATGATGTGATGGATGGTGGATGATATCCATAAAGTGCCATAAATGGGGTCATCTTTGCTGCAGTATGGAAGGAAGTGTTATACCACCATTCAGCGAGAGGTAACCACTTGACCCATTGTTCTTGTTTATCGGATACAAAACAAGAAAGATATCCTTCCAAACATTTATTTACTATCTCAGTTTGACCATCAGATTGAGGATGATAAGATGAGCTATGAGCTAATTGAGTAACCAAACAAGAAAATAACTCCGTCCAAAAATTTCCAGTAAAAATGGGATCTCTGTCGCTCACAATAACCCTTGGGCTTCCATGTAGCTTTTGAATTCTGTCCATAAATGTAGTAGCAACTGTACTTGCTTTAAATGGATGAGATAATGCACAAAAGTGTGCATACTTGGTAAGTCTATCAACTACCACCATGATGACACTCTTTCCTCCAGACTTAGGTAAACCTGTGATAAAATCCATTGAAATCTCCTCCCAACGTTGACTTGGAATGGATAAAGGTTGTAGAAGTCCCGGGGTCTTAATTGTCTCCACTTTATTCTGCTGGAAAACCAAACATTCCGCCACAAACTTTTTAATATCAGATTTAAGGCCATCCCAAAAAAAATCTTTCTTCACCCTGTGGTAAGTTTTTAAAAATCCTGAGTGTCCTCCTAAAGGAGAAGTGTGCAATTCGAGAAGAATATTTTGTTTTAGTTGGGAATTCTTACAAAGATATAAGTGATCTTTGTACCATAAGGAATCATTTTTCCAACTAAATGTATTAGATGTACTAGGATCTTGCTGCAACTTTTGAATGAGTGCCCATACATATTTGTCCTTCTTCCATTCATCTCTTGCTTCGGTTATCCAATATTATTGGATAATAGAAATGGCACAAAGCAATGCTTCCACCTCTTCATTCTTTCTTGAGAGTGCATATGCAAAAACATTAAGCTTTCATTTTTTGTAGATTATTTCAAAGTCATAACCCAACATCTTTGTCACCCATTTTTGTTGCTCTTCTAAAGATAGTCTTTGTTCCAAAAAGTGTTTAAGACTATCATGATCAGTTTTTACATTGAAGTGTCTTCCCATTAGGTAAGGTCGCCATTTGTTTAGTGCATGTAGTATTGCCAACATTTCCTTCTCATAAATAGCCTTTTGTAAATACTTTCCTTTGATTCAACAACTTTCAAAAGTAACGGGTCTTCCTTCTTGCATTAAAACAACACTAGTTCCATTTCCCGAGGCATCAAATTCCACAATAAAGGTTTTTGTGAAGTTTAGCATAACTAGTACTGGTGTTAGGCACATTGCCTATTTAAGATGTTTAAAGGCCTTAGTTGCTTTAGGAGTCCATGAAAATGCATCTTTCTTCAATAATGTAGTTAGAGGTGCTGCTATTCTCCCATAATTCTTAACAAACTTGCGATAATACCCTGTTAAGTCGAGAAATCCTCGCAACTGCTTTATGGTCATGGGGACTTTCCATTCCTTAATGGCTTTAATTTTGTTAGGGTCTACTTTAACACCCTCGTGAGATATAATATGACCCAGATATTCCACCTCTTGTACTCCAAAGAAACATTTGGATATTTTTTCATATAATTGTTTCTCCTGCAATAGTTTGAGCACCCTGTCAACATGTTCAACATGATCCTTCCAAGACTTGCTATAGATTAGTATATCATCAAAAAAATACTAGCACAAATTTTCTAAGGAAGGGTTTGAAAATGGAATTCATCAACCCTTGAAATGTAGAAGGTGCATTGGTAAGGCCAAAAGGCATGACCAAAAATTCATAATGACCCTCATGAGTTCAAAATGTTGTTTTTGGAATATCTTCGGTCTTCATTCTAATTTGATGATATCCTGAACGAAGATCCAACTTGGTAAAATAAATTTCTCCATGTAATTCATCCAATAATTCATCAATCACAGGAATGGGAAATTTATCTTTAATGGTGATCTTATTGAGCTCCCTATAATTCGGACACATTCACCATGATCCATCCTTCTTGTGTACCAATACTACAGGAGCAGAGAAAGAACTTTGACTAGGTTGAATTATACCTCACGAGGAACACTTCCTGAATCAAATGAATAGCATGATCATGATCACGAATAGGTGGGAGTCCTTTGGGAGTTTCAAACACCTTGGAATGATTGTCCAAGACTTGTTGGAGATCTCCAGAAATAGATGATTTTGATGTTGGAACTTCTAGTGAGCATAATTGTGCAATTACGCCTCGTTGTTCTTTCTTTAGAAGCTTTGTCATGCCATTAGAGCTTATTATCTTTCCCGGCTTCCCTTCAATACCCCGTAATTCGATTTCCTTTCCTTCTGAAAAAAATTTCAAGAAAGTTCTTGAAAATTAAAAGCTACCGTCCCCAAAGATTGTAACCATTGTACTCCTAGTACAACATCAGCACCTCCCATAGGAATGGAAAGCATTGGACTATTCAATACATATTCCCCCATGGTTAGCTCGATATTATGGCATTTTCCAGAGCAATTTATAGTTCCTCCATTTGCAACCATCACTTGACATTCTGGTGCTGGGTATAGGAAACAATTTAATTCCTTGGCTACCTTACAATGAATAAAATTATGGGTGCTACCTCAATCAATCAACACTATTACCTTTTTCTTCTTGATCTGTCCTGCTATCTTGAGAGTTTGAGGAGTGGTAATTCCTGCCAGTGCATTACATGATATGGTCGGATTAATTTCTTCCTCTTCTAGGGCCGGTTCCTGGTGTATATCCTCTTCTTGTTCATTTTCTTCTTCTTCTTCACAATCTATGTAAAATAATTTCTTTTCAGCACACTTATGACCTTTAGTGTATTTTCTATCACAACTGTAGCAAAGCCCTTTTGCTCTTTTTTTCTTCCAATTGTTGTGGTGTCAACCTTGTAGGTTGTGGAAATCTAGGAGTAGCAACACTTCCCTCTTTATAGAAGTGAGTGGTAGGCTTCCTTGTCGCCATAATTTTACATTCAATTTTTCTTGCCAACCTGAATGCCTTCTCCAATGAATGAGGTTACAAAATGTGAACTTCATGTTGGATGTTATCCTTTAAAGTGCCTATGAAGAGATCAATCCTGTGTTCCTCTGGAATATTAGTTACCCTTATATTCAATTTTGGAAGTCCTCAATGTGCTGCCCCACTAAACCCTTTTGTTTGAGATTTATCAATTGGCTAAAGAAGGTGTTGCTCTTTGTATCCTCATAATGTGCTATCATTTCCTCCGTAAAAATTGACCAAGTGACATTTTTTTTACGGGAGCATTTATTTAGTATTATTACTAATATTAAATAAAAGGGGGGTTGTTGCTGGTCACAACAGGGTGCTACCTGAATCAATCAACACTGTTACCTTTTTCTTCTTTATATGTCCTTCTATCTTGAGAGTTTGAGGAGTGGTAATTCCTACCAGTGCATTACACGATATGGTCGGATTCATTTCTTCCTCTTCTAGGGCTAGTTCCTGGTGTATATCCTCTTCTTGTTCATTTTCTTCTTCGTCTTCACAATTTATGTAAAATAATTTCTTCTCAACACACTTATGACCTTTAGTGTATTTGCTATCAAAACTGTAGCAAAGCCCATTTTCTCTTTTTTCTTCCAATTGTTGTGGTGTCAACCTTGTAGGTTGTGGAAATCTAGGCGTAGAAACACTTCCTTCTTTATAGAAGTGAGTGGTAGGCTTCCTTGTCGCCATAATTTTACATTGAATTTTTCTTTCCAACCTGAATTCCTTCTCCAATGAGTCAGGTTCCAAAATGCGAACTTCATGTTGGATGTTATCCTTTAAAGTGCTTATGAAGAGATCAATCCTGTGTTCCTCTGGAATATCAGTTACCCTTATATTCAATTTTTGGAAGTCCTCAATGTGCTGCCCCACTAAACCCTTTTGTTTGAGATTTATCAATTGGCTAAAGAAGGTGTTGCTCTTCGTATCCTCATAATGTGCTATCATTTCCTCCGTAAAAATTGACCAAGTGACAATTTTTTTACGAGAACAAAGCCATCGATACCATACAAATGTATTTTGTTCTAAATGTAAAGTTGCAATGCGTACCTTTTGTGTGTTTTGCACGTTATGGAGATCAAAATATTGCTCCATGTGTAGTATCCATGTTACAGGATCCTTTCCATCAAACTTCCTCATATCCATTTTTGGAATATGGTGGTTCTTCCCGCCAACATTAGAGTTTATGAAATCACGATTAACATTTATTTTGTTCTCATCATGAGTTTCCTCTACTATCTTCTCACCATTAGGAAACATTTCTTGTATCAACTTTTTCAAACCTTCTATGTCTGCTTTTAGATCATTCTTCATGTTTTCCATTTTAGCTTCCATGTCATCCATCTTAGATTCCATGCTAGCTTCCATGCCATCTATCTTAGATTCTATGCCTTTCTTCAAACCATCCATATTATTCTTCACACCATCCGTATTTTCTTCCACGCCTTTCTTCAAAACTTCCATTTCATTTTTTGCTGCTCTTTGGGAGAGTGAAATTTGGTGCACTTGCTCTTGTAATTTTGATAGATCATGTTGCAATTCTTCATCTTCATGAGTCATAGTAGAGCCTTCTGAAGGCTTAATGGGTGTTGAATTATTTTTATGGGGCATTTTTTAGAACCCAATACTGATATCTATTCTACAATATGCTCTTGGAATCAATTCAAATTTGTTTTTCAAACAAGACTTATGCAATTCAGAAAAAAAAATACACACCTTTTTCTTGCTTTTGAGGAGCTCAATATTGAAATTAGATTATCTCAATTATTGTGGCTCTTCAATATCTGAAATTCAGCACTGAAGTAGCCCTATGAATTCTCTTTTGAATGCCATAGGTCTGACCTAATTTGGATTTTCCAAGACAAAGTTATGTCCAATCTCCCACAATGACCTAATTATGGACTGGTTCGATAGAGCGAACTTTTATGACATGCCACATGTCACTGTTTCGTCCTTCACCCCTGAAATTAATTTCCAAGAAACTAAAGCCTGTTTTCTTCTGACCACTTTTTACGGCACTCCAATCCGATGCTCAGAGAGATAGTTATTGAAATTTTCCCACGATCACCTCTTTGAGATGAAATTCAAGAGCCTGAAAAAGCACCACCTTCCACAGATCATATCTCCAAAAATATTGCGAACCAAGCTCTGAAATTTTGCAACGCATGTCCTCAGGATTTTAGCTTCACACCCTAAAAATTTCAGATTCTGAACCTTCGTAGAAAAAAATGTATAATGCAAATTCCACGATGACCTGTTTAGGATCCTGAAAAAGGACCTAACTTCCATAGGTCATATCTCCGAAAATATTGCGAACAAAGCTCTGAAATTTTTAGACAAAATTCCTCATGATTTCGGCTTCGTACCCTAAAAATTTCAGCTTCTTAAACTTTGTAGAAAAAAATTATAGCGCAAATTCCACGATGACCTATTTGGAGCAGCGAAACCCTAGAATCCAAAGCTCTGATACCAAATGTTGTGTAACCAGCTCCAAAAATAGAAGAAAAGAGATATCAACGCCTTAGAAATAAGCCACTTCGAGGGGGAAACCTCCAATACATTACATAAATGAACAATTCTTGGATGATGCAATTTACAAAACCTCCTTTCTATATATAGGAGTCCATGTGGCCATGATGTAATCCTAGTGGGCCACAATGTAATCCTAGCCGACCTAACAATAATAATTTAAGGGCACAATAATAAAAAAATGGGGGTTGCAAGGGTACAATAATAACAATAAGGGGGTTACACTAATAACAATAAGGGACTATACTAGTAATATAGGGACCTAACAAATAGATAAGGGTGAATGCTCACCATCCCTTCATGCTGATCCTTCTGCTCTTCTTCTCCTCCCAATGGTGCAGCGTTGTAGGTTCTTCTATGCACATTCTCTTCATCATCATGTGAATGTACCTCCTCTTCAATGAGAAGCCTTGAATCTTGTCCTTCCTTTGAAAGAAGGATCTTCATGCCTTCATAGATGGAAGAGTGCCCCATATCATGGGGGTCTTGCCTCTAGCAAGTCATTCTCCTGATTCCCCCCCCCTCTAGAAAGATGGAATGATCTTTGTTTCATGGTCCCCTCCCATGCATGCAAAGTGTTTGAGTTTTTGACACATGAGGGTTTACAATGGTTTTCATCAAACCACTTTTCCAAAACCTTGATGACTTCAACATATGCTCTCTCATTTGCATGAAAATATGAAATAGAATTCCGAAACAAATCATCATGAATCATACCTTTGAGTTGCAGTGCTGCTCCTCCAAATGCCTCAACTTTTTCTTCCATCCTTCTTGCAGTAGCTATGGGTAATGCACTGCATTGTGATCTGCATGTGTGGCTGAATGCTCACACCCATCATGATAGTAACTAGTATTTGTCCCATCAACAAACCCTCTCAGAGAATCTTCCCACTTTTCCCTTTCATCAAGATTTTCAATGATTTTTTCAATGGTCTGGAAAAGAAGAAGGGAGACCTCCTCTTCTGTCATTCCTCTTTTCCCCTTGCTTCCTCTGTAAATCTCCTCTCCTTGGAGAGAAGCTCCTCTTGCTGATGGCAGTAAATCTTGAGCATAGGCTGAGCCAAGATTGATGCTCTGATACCACTGTAATGTTCCAAATCAGGAATTTCCTGCTCCATCGAGAATAACTTAAGATATTTCAAAATTCCTTCTATAGAAAGACCAAAAATCCATTCCAGAGATTGATTGTTAAGGCATTTACTAGATATATCACCTTCACAAGGAAGTGTGAGATCCAGAAGCTATCTGGCCCTTTACAGACTCTGTCTATGGATATGCAATATTTCCACTTCGGGAATTTCTGCTACAGGGTCCACGAGGGCATTGTATAAGGAAGTCACTGCATAAATAAGGTAAACCACTGCTGGGATGCCCTAGAAAATATCTAATACAACTCCCTTGCAGAAAATGAGCTCAAATAAATAACTCTAGATGGGTTATACAAATATCCCCAAACTAGATCTCTAAAACAAGGCTCAATGAGAGAGCTTACAACAATATATGAACATTGACATTAAATCTACAACTCTGAATACATCATAAGAGGGAAAATTCTACATCCATAATTATATTATGATATCAACAATAAAATACAATAAATAGTTGAGGGATAAGCCACTCAAACCTTTAGAACTAATCTCCCATGGATAATCAATGAAATGCAGGAGTTGCTGCAACTATACAAAATGCCGAAGCACCATGCCTGCATAGTCTATAAGAAAGTAGCTGCTGTTGATTATGCATGAAATGTGCATGTCGCTGAATAATACAAGAAAATTTCCCAATGAAAAAGGAATGGGCTGAAATACAGGATTTCTAGTCAATCTAGGAAAGATTGCTAGAAATGCCTTGGAACACAAAATTGTGACAACTGTCTTATCAATGAAACTAGATAAAAATGAGAATGAGGCTATGGAAAATTTTAAATCTGATGGCCCTCCTCTGATAATGTCTCCAAGCAAAGGGTTGATCCCTTTGTCTAAAAAACAAACTCCTGATGAGCTCAATAAACCCTCTCTCACTGCCCCTCTGAAATAACGCAGTTTCCTCCATGGACTGCGTAGTGGGAGATAATGGAATGTTTGGCCAAGTGCCAATGATCAGAAATGAAGCCCGGGAGTCCTCCTTGCAGCTTATTCAATGAGTAGATCACTCCTCCACTGAAGGAAACAAGTCAAGAATGACTCCATGAGTTCCTCTCTTGCTGCACCCAGCAACACAACGTCCTCTCTGCTGCAGAGCTAACGCTGTAGGTGATGAATGTAGCTGTGGCCAATGCCGGATTGAGGAAAATGCAGCTCAATCCTCATCCTTCCTTGAGGAAGAGGTAGGGATTCTCGACCGGGAACACCCTAGTGCCCGAGGGCACCATCACCCTGCTCAACAGCCCGGGGATGCAAGCCATTGCAGACCCAATTCGAAATTCTAAACTCAAACATACTAAAAATGGGTTGCCATCTTCTCCATATAAAGAAAGGTAACTCTTTCTCCACCATGGTCCCACCAATTAGGGTTTCCACCCTCATGTGAATGTCCTCCTCTAAAATTGCGCAGCTTCTCTTGCAAGCTTCTCCTCTTTAGGCAGCACTGTTGACTTTAGTCAAAAAGGACTAAATCAAATGATCCGGGTTCCATTCACACCCTTAGGTGTTTATTTTAGCTACTTATTTGTCCTCCATTTCACATAAGGAGTGCTATTTCTTCATTAGAAGAGGGCTAAGGTGTCTCCTTACCCATTTTATTAAACAAAGGTAAAATATGCAACTATAATGTTCCATTTAGCTTGAGGCTAAAAATTGGGAACATTACAGTTAGGCCCTTGTAATTTGTCAGATTGGTACGACCAAATAAACAAGGGTAACATTAAACCAACTTTGGAGTCCTAGGACCTAGCCTTCCTAGACTCAGAGAGGGCTCTCTCTATATTTGTATAACATATATAACTTGATTGATTTAGGATGCTGATTTTAGGCTAGCCAAAATGATAGGGATAGTTTATTTTGTTTTGTTTGGTTTGGTTGCTTGTTAAGAAGAGTAGGATAGAGTAAGATAAATTCAAACCATTGGGCTATGGAGTCTGTGAAAGGTTTAAATAGTACAACAACAAATCAAGGGTGTTCCACATGGCAACTAAACAAAGCCAAATTGATCTTAATAGCTTCTGTGGGTGTAAAATGAACACTAAGTTGTGAGTTTAGTAGCTTAAAGGGTAATTAAGAATCCTTTAACATGTACTAGAACTAGAAGAGTCTTTAAGATTAATATTTTTAAGAAATAACTGAAGGATAGGGCATACCATAAAATTCTTTGGCCGAACTTTACCAAGTAAATTTTAAGACAACAATCCAGCAAATCCTAGAGAGCAGGGAACTCCTAAATTCTCTAGCTATTCACTTTCAGACAAAGAACACATTTAAGATAACAATTTAGTAATGATTAAAGAGCAGGGAGACTCCTAAATTCTTCAATCAGACTTCAAATACCTTTAAAGTGACTACTCAAGATAGAGCAAAGGACAGGGTAAACCATAAACTTCTTTAGCCAAACTTTAGTAAGTAAACTTTGAAGAAATCCTTGAGAACAACATTTCAAGCATAACCAAAGGAAAGATCAAACCATAAATTTCTTTGGCTCGACTCTACTAAGTTAATCTCAAGAAAACAAACTAGGCGAAAATGGAGAGCAGGGAAATCCTAAGTTCTCCAATCAGACCTAGCAGAGGAAAACATTTAAACAACAGAAAGCAAACAGAATTAAGGTGCCTCTAACAACATATCTTAACCTAAATTTTATGTTATGTTATAAGAGAAATTGATGTAAAAAATAGAAAGCAAAAGGAAACCATTACAAGATTAGAATAAAATCACCATTTAACGAAGTTCATGAATCCTGTGAATATGCTTGTTCCATTGATATCCAGTCCAAAACAGATACAAAGCTCCAAAGCCAACTTCTTTACAACTCAAAGTCTATGAGGTATTCAGCTCAACAACCAACCAACCAACCAAAAAAAACATGAAGCATATATGTAGTATTTATCAACAAAATGAGGAGGTGATCCCAAGCTAGGGTTTTAGATGTTATTTATTATAGAGTTAATGCATTTTTTACCTTTGAGACCATGCAAGTCCCAAGGAAAAATATCTGAAAGTGACTCACTATAATAATAACTCCTAACTTCATTATTTGAGCTAAATTTGGAAATATTTGAATTTTAAGGCTTTTTAATAAATTTTGTGATAAATTTTGGTGTCTTTATTCAACTCATGCAAAGGGCATAGTGCCAAGGTACAGGGGCGTAGCGCTGGTGCAAACGCGCATCACCATGACAGAAAAAATGGCCTGTCTTGTAGCCAACTTTTAGAGGCCTTCCCGATGTCTAAATGAGCTCCATGATGGATCATTGGAAATATCTCTGAGTCCAGTTTCAAAATATGCTTTTACTTTTCCAAAATGGTGCCCATATTCCCTATCAAAAATCTGTTCTCCAAATACTGGTAAACGCGTAGCGCCAAGGCCAAAAATAGGGTAGAAACATGATGTTTTGATGGTTTTTGGCCTTTTTGAGGGACCAGGTTTGCTCCAAATCTCCTGAAACTTTCTGAGTTTGATGTAATTATCATTAGGCACATGAATATGCTGACCATTTACCATTTTTATGACCCAAAAAATAGCACAACGCCAGTGGCTCTGCGCGTTAGGCACAATTTCTGCATGTCAAACTGTCAAAAAATCAAAATATACACAAAAGTGCAAAAATTGAAATTTTTCTTGTTGATAAAGGGTTAGATGCCTAGAGGGACACCTAAGAAAGAATATTGAGCTTCTCTTTCTCCTTTGACTCGGTCAAAGCCCAAATATTTGTATGGGCACGTTTGAGCTTGGCCCTTTTAATCCTGTTTCTCATGGCATAATGTTTCGCCATCTTCCTCTGAATATTAGTGTCTCTCTTTTCCTTCTTTAGTAGGCCCTCCAGATGAAAATTGGATTTTTCAAGCCAATACTCTCTGTCTCCATCAATCTCTATGGAAAGAAGCTCACTTGGAGTGAGCTGCTCTGCCAATTCTGCCTCTTTCTGCCTTTCTCGGGCTAAAGCCCTCTTAAATACAATGTCATCAGTCTCTGTCTAGGAAGCTGATCTTACTCATCATCATTGTCATAAAAAATACCCAAGGTCTCATCCAGAAAATCCTTGATCTTTCCTTCCTCTCTTTGAGCTCTGATTGCCCTGACCTCATTGATGGTCTCCTTTGTCTCTAACTGTTGATTCTCTAACTCAATAAAGCTAATCACATTCTTTGCTCTACTAAGATTAGCTTGAAGCTCACTAATCGTGGCATCTTTGCCTTTGATTAATGCATTTGTGATTCTAACCTCTTCCTCATCATCAAGGTCAATCAACTAAAATTCCTGCTCAGTTTCATGTTTATCCTCCTCCTCAACAGTGATAGGCTCTGTAACCTTTTCCTTGCCCTTATCAACCTGTTTTGCTGATGAAGAAGGCATGGCCTCTTTCACATAAAGTGAAGCAAACACATGCCTATGGCCTCTCTGATATGTCAAAGGAAATGGCTCAATGTCAATTATTGTAGTGCCATCTGTCTTAATGTCCCTTCCACTGCTTGATGCTTTGGTATCATCATATGAGGGTGAAGGGTTGAGGAAAGGTGATGGGGTAGGATCAATATGAGGTGACTAGATGTGAGTGGATGGTGATGTATGAACAATGGGATGTGATGGAGAAGTGGATACAGGAGGATGAGAAGATGAAGGAATATCCTGCTGATGATGGCCAGGAGGAGTGGTGAAAACCTCATTGGCTATGAATGCATCCCATGAAATGTTTTTCTGCTGAAGCTGGTGCATAACCACCATCTTGATGAGTGAATGATGAAATAGGCTTTGCATTTGCTAATTGTAATCCCTCTTTTGCACAATCTAAGCCATCTTATCAATGCTGCGAAAAATATAATAAGGAAAATGAAGCATTCTAACTCTCGTGAAATGCATGAGAAGACAAATATGATATGAGTAGAGGTGGAAAAACCTTCCCTCACAAGTGAAATACTTCATTATTATCCTTATCATGGACACATACTAGTCAAGGAGATGAGAAAAAGGGAAAATGGACTTGTTTTGATCTTTATACCTACGTTTGAGGTACGATTCATAATAGCTCATGTCCAATTTTTCTTGTTTAAACCACCTCTCTCCCACACTAGGTATCCCTGTAGCAGCTGTAATGGCATTGGTTAACATCTCAAAAGTAACCCCAGAAAGATTGATGTGCTTGTTATGTGCTTGTTATGTAATGGCATTTTGGACTTGTTGCACTCTCTCACAGAACTCAAATCAGTCTACATGCTTAAAGCAAGAAATGGTGAGAGGAGAGGACATAAGTTCTCTTGTAGTGATGAGTTCAAATCTGTTATTTTCCATCCCTTGTGTTCATTTCTCCTTGGAATTTGTGCCTTATCAACAATGCCACTGTCTTCTTCCTCTGACATCTTCAAATTCTAATTTGGAAACCCTAGGGTGGAAGTGAAATGAAATGAGGGGAAGGGGATGAGATGATTAAATTAAAAGATGAAAGGAATGAGTGTGAATGAAGGGAATGAGTGAAAGGGAATGTGTGTAGGGACAAAATAGATGACTGTAAACCCTAAATCAATGTAATTAACCTATTTTTTGACTGATATTTGTTTTACGAGGATGGGACAAGGTTAAAAATAGTGATCACAAGCTAAAATTTAGGGTTTCCTTTGCATTTAATTAAGAATCACAAAATGGCATAAAAATATGGCATATGTCATGTACTTACCACTTAAGAGTTCTTTGAGGACTTTGACAAGAATTTGGAGAAGATTTGATGTGATTTGAGTTGATAGAACAATCACCAACCTTCCCTGGCTAAGCGCGCAACACTAGTCGTAAGTGTGCAGCGCCTCTGCAAGGGTGCAATGCCTTCAAAAAGTGCGTTAAAAGTCTCTGGCAAGGGCACAACGCCGATGTCCAAGCGCAGCACCAAGGAATTTGGCCCGCATTCTGCTCAAAAAATCACAAAATTTTCCTTTGCTGAATGCTTCTGATCTTTTGAAAGGGAACAATGATTCTCTTGAAATATTAAATGACCTTTATAGTGAAGTAGAATTTAATTTAACTTGAAAAACCCACTTTCTAATGTTTGAAGTCTTTTTCCTTTTCTCACTGATACTCTTTGACACTTTTTGCTTTGCAGGTTGCCGAAATCATGGAATTGGATTTTATTTTGCTCATTTAGGCTTGACATGCTCACTTTGACAACTTTGGGATTTAATTATTACATATAGTAGCATCTTCAAAATCTTCTGTAGTTTCCACCATAAAATTCAACTCATTTTTTCCACCCTCTCTGGCCACCTTTTTCAAATCTCTAAGTGCATGCAGTTCTTTACTGCAATCATCAGTGTTGTCTTCTAATTTCTCTATATCCCTTTCAAGTTCATTCATTTTTTTCTAGTTCACCTTACCTTTTTTACATATTCCATCAATATTTTATGATAAACTTTCTTCATGTTTAGCCTTGTGTGCTTCCTCCATGTCATTTTCCTGCAAGTAATCACTACTTTGGCACTCAAATGGACTATCAAGTTTATAACCGGTGACATCTACAAGACCAAGTTTTCCCCCTTTCTCTTGCTGTAAATTATTTTTATTTAGGAGTAGATAGTCTACATCATCAGTACTTTTTGCTGATAGATCTTCCAGCACCTCTACAGAAGTGCTAAACTTTGTCCCATTTTTCTCACTTGCAGGTTCTAAACTGAGAAGATAATCCTCCTTGGAAATTTTAGGTCCTTCTTTGAATAACAATGTCTCAACATTATATTACATCTGAGCCAGATTCTAGCAAAGGAAAAGCAGTGCCTGAAACATCCAAGGATTTTAGGGAGCCAGAAGAATTCTTATCATAATCAATCCTTCTCATATGTGTGCTGACCTCATTGGAATGAAATGATGACCTTGAAAAAATGCAAAACCCTAATGACCTAATGGGAGTGATTTTTGACCTATTTTTGAATAAAATTTGACTTAAAAACTTTCAAGTGAAAAGAGCACTTCCAAAAGTGCTATTATGCTCAAGGGGACATGGGAATGAGTTAGCAACAAGAAATCTTAGAGGGAGGGTGGAGTTTATTGACAGGGGAAAATGGGGAAATGAGGTTTTAGGTAGGAAAGAAGGATGAAAATGAGAGGTATAAACCCATAATGAGTCTTTTAAGAGCAACAGGGTGACTTTGAGATGGAAAACTAATAGATAGGGAAAAAGTTTTATGAAGATAATGAAGGCAATGAGATTTTTGAAACTCAAGATATTCAAGGAATATTTTTTTTCAGAAAACTATAACCATTCTATAGTCATCCAAAGATAGTGAAAAATATTGATGACTAACAGTGGCTCCACTTGGGGAGGGAAACTCCTTTAGGAGGTGTCAAGAACCTCAGAGTTCAGATCTCTGGAATTTGTAGATCAATGTCTCGCTTGTACTTGGCAGATTCCTCTTTCTCCAATTGCTGATTTGCTGCTGTTATTTGAAGCTGTGATCTTTTAAAGATCTGAAATCATGCTTTGCTGCAACTCAATTCTACCTACCCATCATACTTCTAGCATTTTTTCTTCATTTGGGTGCATTTATATTGGCAAACTCTTGACATCATTTTTTCTTTAGAGACCCAAACTATCTACTTCTACCCTTATATCATCCAAAGGCTCATATTAGACTGATGAGCTCTTTTATTCTCTACCTAATCTACTTATCTATCAAGGTTAAACAGTTTGACAGATTTTCATTCTCTAATCTATCGACATAAAATTCAAAACATGACCAAATCAAGGTTAAGCAGTTTGATCTGTCATGAGCTTTGGCATTTTGGACAAGCTGCACACAGATTTTACTTTTGCACAAAGTAAGACTGAAAACTGAGGGCTATAACATGGAACTTGTCATTCATCCCTCCCTTTTATTTTTGGTTCATATTTGATCTTGGGAACCAATATATTTTCCTAATCTAATCTACTCTATTGATAAGCCAAGTTTAAATAGTTTGGAAAATCTTCATTTTCTAAATTATCAGCAGAAATTTAAAACATGTTCAATCATGATTAGGCTTTATGATTGAAAAAGAATTTCCTTTCTCAAAAGTAGTGGCATTTGGACTTGCACACTTTCAGAAATATTCTTTTTTGGTATGGGGATTTACCTTTTATTTTATTTGCCCTCTTTTCTTCTTTTCTTTGTTTTTTCTTTCGTGTTTATCTTTTTGATATTTTATTCAAGAAATGTCATGTACAATGAATAAAAATTTAAACTAAGAACTTCAACAAAAATAATGCTTCAGCATCCTGCCATTGATAGGACCTCGATATAATTCTGTTCCATCCATTTATTGTAGAAACAATGCATTGTTACCTCTTGTTGAGTGGATGATGTATGGACCCTTCCATAGATTGTCAAATTTTCCATGTTTACCTTTGTTCTCTCTTCTTGAATCCCACTTCAGCAATTTGTCTCCAATGTTGAAGTCATCTGCTTTGGTCCTTTTGTCAAAAATATTCCTGATGTTTTCCTGCACTTGATGTGTTATGTTGTATACTTCTTCCCTTGATTGCTGCAATTGAATGGTTTGGTTCAGCCTCCTTTGTATATCATTTTCCTCTGACTATACCTCTTGAATAAGCTTCATCACTGGGACTCCCAAGGATGTTGGAAAAAATGCATTCATGCCATACACTAGCTGATA
Source organism: Pinus albicaulis (assembly GCA_034641835.2). Classification (NCBI taxonomy): domain Eukaryota; kingdom Viridiplantae; phylum Streptophyta; class Pinopsida; order Pinales; family Pinaceae; genus Pinus; species Pinus albicaulis. Next base: position 307,504,592 of record CM076580.1, on the reverse strand, counting down.
GGGAGACATATTAATTGATTTCTTGTTTGTTAATTTGTCTGCCCATAGTGCATGCACCATTTTGTTATGCCATGAATTTTTGTTCTCTTCCAAAAATTTCTTGATGATATTTACGAAAAGTTTGTTAGAGGACTCAACCAACCCATTACCTTGAGGGTAATAAGCTGTAGAATGCCCTAATGCAATGTGATACTTGTGGAAAAACTCCACCATTCTCTTGGATTTAAAAGCAACAACATTATCAGTGATGATTTTTCTTGGATAGCTAAATCTGGACAGAATATTGGTTTCAAGGAATTTGATGATTTCCGAGTCAGTGGAAGTCGTTGAAGGGATGGCTTCTATCCATTCGGTGAAATAGTCTGTTGTAGTGAGGATCCATTTATGTTGAGCATAGGAGGTAGGATGTACTTCTCCGATAAAATATAAACCCCATTTTTGAAAAGGAGCTTCAACACTGATATGATGTAAAGGCAAAGGAAATAGTTTTCTCTTTCCCTCAAAGATTTGGCATTTATGGCAAGTTACTACTAGCTTGTGGATATCAGGGAAAAGAGTGGGCCAATAAAAACCAGCTCTAAGGATTTTGTTGGCAGTAGTTTTCCAATAGAGATGACCTCCACATTCTCCTTCATGAAACTCATGCATGATTCTATCTGCATCTTCTTCAAGTAAACATTTAAGTAGGATAACAACATAATTTTTCCAATATAAAGCTTTATCTAGACTGCAAAAATTTGCAGCTTTTAGTTTCAAGAATCTGGCCTTTTTTTTGGACAAACTAGGAGGAGAATTTAAGTTAAAAAGCACATATAATATATCAACATACCAGAGTGAGTTCAAAAATGCTTCTTCAATAGGTGGAGTCGCCAGCTCCTCTTGTTCATCCAAGGAATATATCATGTTTATGTCCAGTGCTTGAAAGTTAGCTTCAACCATCAATTTGGCCAGTCCTTGCCCTTTGATTGGCTTGGTGGGCTTGATTTCTAGATCATACTCTAGGATGACAACAATCCACCTACCTCTTTTACCATCAGGATCCTGAGTTAGTATGTCCTTAACAACCGCATGAGGAACAAAAACAATGACATGCGAATGAAAGATGTAAACTTTGAAATATTTTAATGATTTTATTAAGGAATTTTTTTTTTTTCTCCATAATGTTATATTTTAGAGGTGCATCTCTTAGTGCCTTGCTAAGGAAAGCTATGGGTTGTTCTTGTATTATTATGTTCTTTTGTAGTAATACTGCAGCAATTGTGTGTTTTTATGCAAATGAGAAAATGAAGAAGTCCTTAGTGAAGTTAGGGTTGATGAGGACTGGTGTTTGGGTCAGAGCTTGTTTTACCCAGTCAAAGGATTGTTTTTATTCTGTGGTCCATTTTACTCCTGTTCCTCTTTTTAGCATGTTAGTAATGTTTCTTAGGAGTTCTGCAAGGTTTGGTATGAACCTTCTTAAGAAGTTGATCTTTCCAATGATAGATTGCAACTCTTTGATGTTCCTAGGGTGACTGATCCGCAATATCCACTCAATCCTCTTAGGGTCTATCTTAATCCCTTCTTCAGATATGATATGGCCTAAAATTTTTCCTTCTTGAAGACCAAACAAAGTTTTCTTGGGATTTAAAGACAGACCATACTTTCTACATTTTTCAAAGACCTTTCTTAAGTGAACTAGGTGTTCTTCATCAGTTTTTGAATAAACACTTAGGTCATCAAGGTATATCACAATGAAGTAACCTATTTCTTCAGAAATAGAAATGTCCATGGCTCTTTGAAAAGTGGCCCTAGAATTAATTAACCCAAAAGGCCTTTTGACATACATGAAGGTTCCCCAAGGTGTAGTGAAGGCGATTTTGTGCTGATCATATGGATGTACTAGCACCTGGTTATACCCTAAAAAACCATCAAGAATCCTTTTGGAGCCTACTACCCTTTGCAGTATATGATCCATCTTAGGTAAAGGGTAGTTTTCTTTCAGGGAGGCTTTGTTTAAATTTTTGAAGTCTATGCATAGCCTAATTTCCCCTGTTCTCTTCCTCACTGATACAATATTTGAGACCCCTTCTGAGTACCTGAGTGGGACTATTATTCCAGCATCATACATTTTTTTATTTCTTTCTCAACCAGAAGCATTAGGACAAGGTTTATTCTGCGCAATTTCTGCTTAAATGGTTTCTAGTTTTCCTTGAGAGGAATCTTATGCTGAATGATGCTTGTATCATAGGACTTCAAGTCCTCATAGCCGCATGCAAACACATCATTAAATTATTTGAACAACTCAATGTATTTATGTTTATAAGATCTGGAAATGTTTTGGACACTTTTATCATTTTAGGTTCTTCCTCATTGCCTATGTTGCATTCTTCTACATCCGTTTCAGTGGATTCTATTTTATTCTTTCTAGCAACATCATTGAAATCAAACAATTCTTCTAAGGGGACAAGTCCTCTTGGAAATAGATTGTCTTTTCATTGCAAAACCTAAAGGTCATTTTTATTTGAATCTTCACACAATTCTGCCTCATGAGGGTGTTCTAACAAATTTATATCAACAGCATAAGGTGGCTCTGTTTTGTGTGTTTGTTCCTCAGCAGAGTAGTCCTCTTCATGATCCTAATATGATTTTGGCATTTCAAACTCATTTTTGGACTGCAGGAAGTCTTCAATATGTTTTTCACCTTCAAAAAATTGCCAATAATCTATGTTATCAGGGATTTTCGGTCTATTTTTGACCTTTACCATGTAGTTTTCATTGGCATGAAGTAGTTGGCAAGTGCTGGTAGCGAATGCTAGTTCATTTGCAAGGTTGTTTTGAGTTCTTGGGGCAAAGGTAAGTTCATATTTTTCAAATTTTTTTAGGAGGTCTAAGGCAACATTTATATATTCTCTTAACCTAGGATTTTTGGTTGAATATTCTCCTTTAATTTGCCTAATAATTAGCTCATAATCTCCATGAACGAAAATCTTCTTAGCTCCTATATTGTTCAGCAATTGTAAACCTAGGAGAAGAGCTTCATATTCTACAATATTGTTTGTAAATTGAAAATCAAGCTTGTAAGTGACCTTCATCAGTCTTGTGTATCCAAACACCTGCTCCTGAACCATTTTTTCCACAAGAGCCATCAAAGCTCATGTTCCAAAGAGTTTCAAGTTCAGATTTACCATTATGTTGTTCTTCAATTGGTGTTTGGTTTGACTGTTTTGACTGGTCTTGCTCTTCCTCTTTTCTATATACTTGTTCATTAATGTCATATTCATTGTACAAAATAAATGAATCAAGGTATGAATGGACATAATATAGAGGGGTGTTCTTTGGCTTATCTTGATTTCTTACCATGTATTTCATGTGAGTTTATCCATACAGTCTTCTTGTTTGGTTAAATACTGGAATGGTAACATATGTGATGTCCATTTGGAGGGTTACTTGGAGTTTGGCTCCCCATGATCTTGATAAAAGCATGCCATATTTTGGGGGAATGTCAGCCACTACAATATCCATTACAAGGCTCTTGGTTGGTATTTATGCCAGATTAACACATAGATCCTTGATTAGGCCTAGACATTTAACTCTACTTGAATCAAAAGAGTACAAGTCTTTGTATGGTATGGTTATTTCAAGGCCTAATCTTTCCATCACTACCTTTGGCATGAGATTATGTGAAGCACCAGAATCTAGCATGGCATTGTGTAGGATTTTGTCATGGATGTTCAAACTAACATAGAATGGAGGCACACCTCCCTCTTGAAGCTTTCCCTCTACCTTTGGTCCAAACAAAAATTCTGGCTTGTCATTAGTCTCATTTAGAGTATCAGTGTTATTTCCCATGTTTAAAGCCTTCAAAACTTGAGATCTATATACATCCTGAGTCACTAATTCAGTAAGGGGTATGGCTATTTTTATCTTGGAAATTTCACTCTCGATACTGAATGGTGTCTATGGTCTTGGCAGATTTAAATTTTTTTTATCAGACACTGTTTTTTCAACAACTTTAGTTTGCTGATTTTTATTTGGAATCTCAGTTAAACAATTTTTTAGGGCTACTAGTTGATGTACTGCGGCAGTTTTGGTCATCCTCCTGTTGCCTGATTTTGTTTTTTCTTTGATAAGAATTCTTAGCCATTGTGTTTGTATTTTATGCCGTCTTTTTAGGATTATTTTTAGGGGTCTTCGTAGCAGAAATTTCTAGTTTGTTCCTCTTGGGGATATCTTGGGTTTTCCTACTTCTGAGGTCATACCGCCTATGATCCTCCATGATAGCATTTTCAAATCCTAATTTGTATTCTTCACAATCCTCATATGTTCTTTTAGCTTGGTTTGAGGAAAACAGACCTTGTTCTTCTTCTGTGAGAAAAACAACATCCTCATTATTAGAGCCTATTATATTCACATGGTTTTCTTCTAGCTCCTCAGTCTCTCCCTCCTCTTCATCTACATATTTTTCTTGGAAAGGAGGTTTGATTTGCTAGTTAGTTTCTCTTTGTCTTATTGGAGGAGGATCTCTTCTAAAGTTTTGGTTTCTGTTTTTGTTTTGAGGATTTGTTTGGTTTTCCCTAGGGGGTGCTCTTTCATTTAAGTTAATTCTCTCCATCATCCTTTCCATTGTCCTAACTAGATTGTCAATTTTAGCATCAGATGTGGAGGCCATAGGTTCCTCTTTGTATGTAACCCTCTTTTTTGTTCTCATTCTAGCCCTTTTAGCAATTAGATTGGTTTCTACACTTACTGATCCCCTTTGCATGTCTTCTAAGGTAAAGGGATCTCTTTCTCTTAATTGGTAAGCCATTTTTGGATCAAATCCATCTGGAAATTTTACTAGGGCTAGGCCTTGTGGGGGTTTCATGTGGGGAGGAAATGCATTATATACACTATTGAACCTAGTGCAGTAGTCTTGAACACTCTCCCCAACATTTATTTTAAGGTTCTCATACTCTGATAATATTTGAAGAGGATTTTTCTTAGTCTCCCACTTGTTTATGAATACTTGATGAAGGGAAGGGAGATCATGAATGCTATTAAGGGTTAAACTCTTGAACCATTTCTTTTCTTCTCCCCCTAAAATTTGGGCAAGCATTCTCATTTGTATGGTCTCATATTCTATTTCTTGGTAGTCAAAAGCATCGTTTATCTTATCTACATGCTGTTGGGTAGTTGTAGGATCAGTTCCATTAAAATGAGGGATTATAGATTGATAGCCTTGGGGCATAGGCAGTAACGGTTGTGGTAGCACCAGGGGGACATACCATGCTGCCATGATAGGAGGTAATGGAACCCAAGAAGGATTTACAAGAGGAGGGTTTACGAGTGGAGGTGGAGGATGAAATGGAGAAGTTTGAATAGTGAATGTATGAGTGGGAGTGGTAGATGCACTTGGACCAGTTAGCTGATATTTGGTGGATTTGGAACGAAAGGAGTCAAAGTGCTAGAGAAGTTGAAGATCAGGAGGAGTGGAAGGAGAGGCTTCTCTACTAGGACTATACTGTAGGCTGGTAGGCTCAAGGTTTGTCTTGTATATCCAACTTTGAGACTTAGTTCTGAATAGGTTTCTTCAATGGTGTAAGTCAAATTGGGTATCTTGCAAGGATGTAAGGTTTTCAAGAAAGGAACTTGCTTTGTGAATTAGTCTGACGATAGTTTAATCTTCAGTCCTAGAAGTTTTTCTTAAGATTCTTTCTGGGTCATTAACTATAGTAGGAGGGTTTGGGTCAGGGTGAGATCTAGTGCAGATTCTTTGTGAAGCCAGATTTCAGACCCACAACACAGAAAGGCTGAAATTTTATAAGAGTTTTGAAAACAAAACCAATCTGTAAGAATACTGAATTCACACAGTATGTGACTAGGCTCTATACTATCAGGATTGATTAATAGATTCCAAGGGGGGTCTGTGAGAACTAGAAGAGTTAGCATGCATACTGACAACCAGTGGAGTCACCAGGTGGATGGAGTTAACTATTTTGAGGACTTGTTTGTTGTCCACCATCAACAATTAAATATCAATATCGAGACATTTTTGGGTTTTCTGAGTTCTTTATATAACATTAAGATTTTCAATGAGTGTTTTTCTCCCCAGCAGAGTCGCAATTATGTTACGCCCCTGTAATTTGTCAGACTGATAAGACAAAATAAACAAGGGTAACATCAAACAAAATTTGGAGTCCTAGGACCTAGCCTTCCTAGAATCAGAGAGGGCTCTCTCTATATTTGTATAAAATATATAACTTGATTGATCTAGGATGCTAATTTTAGGATAGTTAAAATGATAGGGATTGTTTGTTTTGTTTTGTTTGGTTTGTTTGCTGGTTAAGAAGAGCAGATGGACTAAGAGAAATTCAAACCATTGGGATATGGAGTCTGTGAAAGGTTTAAAGAGTACAACAACGAATCAAGGGTGTTCCATAGGGAAAGTTAACAAAGCCAAATGGATCTTAATAACTTATGTGGGTGTAAAATGAACACTCAGTTGTGAGTTTAGTAGCTTAAAGGGAAATTAAGAATACTTTAACATGTAATAGAACAAGAAGAGTCTTTAAGATTACCATTTTTAAGAAATAACCAAAGGACAAGGCATACCATAAACTTCTTTGGCCAAAATTTACCAAGTAAACTTTAAGAAAACAATCCAGCAAGTCTTAGAGACAAGGGAACTCCTAAATTCTCTAGCTATTCACTTTCAGACAAAGAAAAAATTTAAGATAACAATTCAGTAATGATTAAAGAGAAGGGAAACTCCTAAATTCTTCAATCAAACTTCAAAGACCTTTAAAGTGATTGTTCAAGACAGACCAAAGGATAGGGCAAACCATAAAATTCTTTAGCCAAAATTTAGTAAGTAAACTTCAAAGAAAGCCTTGAGAACAACATTTCAAGCAGAACCAAAGGATAGGGCAAAAGATAAAATTCTTTGGCTGGACTCTACTGAGTTAATCTCAAGAAAACAAACTAGGTGAAAATGGAGAGCAGGGAACTCCTAAGTTCTCCAATTAGACCCAACATAGGAAAACATTTAAACAACAAAAAGCAGAAATAATTAAGGTGCCTCCAACAACATATCTTAAAATAAATTTTATGTTCTGTTATAAGAGAAATTGATGTACAAAATGGAAAACAAAAGGAAACCATTACAAGATCAGAATAACATCACCATTTAACCAAGTTCATGAATCCTCTGAATATGCTTGTTCCATTGATATCCAGTCCAAAACAGTTACAGAGCTCCAAAGCCAACTTATTTACAACTCAAATTCTATGAGGTATTAATCTGAAAATGAAACTGTTTGTATCTGCTGTGCAAAGTATCCATTTTCATTTAATTAAGTGTGCAAAGTGTTCATCATGTCTTACAATTTAAAAAAAGTGTTTTTGGTAACTATTTTTGAGTTTATGTGCGAGGGAATGTTAATTAAAATTATTGTTTAACATCTTAAATCAGAAATAATAGCAAATAAACTTCAGCATAAGATAACACAACAACATGATGAGGTAGTTCACCCCTCCTGGGCTACATCTATCGGGTCCAAGGCTCCCAATGGGCATGTCCTTGCTCCATTAAGTTGTTCAAATTGGTTATACAGTGAGAAATATGCCTAAATAGGTAGATCCAACTATGAAATTGAATTTAGAAGACAGAAATAAGCTAAAAATGGCTTTTGTTTCACCTCAAACAGTGAAGTATAGCTCAATATAGCTCCATTTCCCTCATGGCCCTAGTGGCTCTCCAAGCTTCCCTGAAGAAAAAAAGGCTGAATGACACCTTTTCTTACTCTGCAACCATTCCCAAACACTCCAAAATTCTCAGAATACCCAAAATTGACCAAAATTTCATCCAAATTGGTTCAATATTGGAGAAGTTATGACCTCCACAAATTTCTACTCAATGTCCCTTGAAAACCCCACCAAATGTGGGTGAATTCCAGTTAAGCACGCTAGAAATGGCGGATGAATAAGTCTGGTGGAACCGCACGCTAATTTAGGGGTTTCATTTAATTTAAATGTCAGTTTTCGGCGTGGTCATATGCAAGAATCCCGAAGAGGTTAGCGTTGACGGTTAAGTTTTTAGCCCGCGCCCCTAGTCGTAGCTTACAGGTCACGTGGCTAGGGGGCTAGCACCCGAGAGTTTAACACATTTTTCTGTCGGTTCAATAGGGCTTAGCCCTTGGTTATGGTGTAAGGTCATGGGACCCGTTTCCTTAAGCCCTGAGGGCTTACCTCTAAACTTCGCCCATTATCAGCTGACCCATATGCGTTCAACCTATTGCACGAGTGCCCGACCCAAATGGTCATGCAACCTCTGCACAAGGCATGCACGACACAACGCACGGGTCATTTAACCTCTGCCTGAGGCCCGACTACATGTTTTCTCTGCACGCGTTAAATTGCCCAACTTTTGATGACCCAAACACGTTCAGCGTGACCTGACTCCATTCAGGTCGGGTCGGGTTAGCCCACAAAGTTTCCTTTAATCATGACTTTGAACCATAGGCCTGGGGCCACGTGGCAGCCTCTGGGCAGGCCACATGGAACCTTGTAATAGGCCCTCAAAAAATTATAAAAGAATGAAATTTTCCATAATATTTTTTTGAAAAATGACAATTTTTTTTTTATGTTCAAAAGCCCTGTTTTGAAGGTCATTGGGCAGCTTCAAACTTCAATATATTTCTCATACGACATCGGATTTGAGTTCCGTTTGTGGTGCTATAATTTTAGCGATGAGGCCTATCCAGTAGTTCAGGTTGCAACTAATTCTAAGTAGTTCCATTTTGAGCATTTTTTCCACTTGGACATGATCACCTGATCACACCTCCCCATTGGGAAGATTTTGGACCCCAAAAGCCTTCAATTACCTGTTAAGAAGATGAGGGTACAAATCCCTCACCTTTTCCACCTCCATCCATTTTTCCTTACTCGGTTTGCTACCTTTTAGACCAACCCAAAAATAATCAACATTTCCCCTCCTCGAAGTGTGTGTCCTTCTATCAAGGATAGCATCCTCTTTCAGCTCATCCAAAATTTCTGGCAAGAAATCCTCTATAGATGGCAGCTAAATGTCACTTTCATAATCATAAATTAAAGGAGGTTCATACAAACGTAAATTTTCCACATTCGCAATGGAATACATTTGCATATATGAAGGCAAATCTAGCTGAAAAACATTATTTCCAACTTGTTTAAGGATCTTGAATGGACCATAACGAATAGGCTTTATCTTTTTACCTTCTCCTTGCATTATTTCCTTACTAATATGCAGCCATACATCATCTCTTCTTGAAACTTATGATCAACTCTGTGTTTATCATGCCTCTCCTTGTACTTGCCTTGACTTTTTTCAAGCTGTTCTTGAACCTGCTGATGTATGAGCTGAATTCTTTCAATGAACATGCGAGCTTTGTCAATGTCAGTATGCCCATCAATGGCAACATCCTTCTCAAGAATTAAATCTAAAGGTGACTTAGGAAAATACCCAAATCAAGCTTCAAAAGGTGAAGTATTTGTATAAGTGTGCTTGGCCCGGTTGCAAGCATGTTGAATGTAATGCAAATGCTCATCCCAAAGCTTGGGATGCTTGCTGTAATAACCTCTCAAAATATGTACAATGGTTCTATTCACTACCTCTGTTTGGCCATCTGTTTGTGGATGGAAAGTAGTACTCTTCTTCAACTTGGTGTCTATCATCTTCTATAGATTGGACCAAAAATTCCCAACAATTCTAGAATCCTTGTCATTAACAATAGAAGTAGGCAAGCCATAATGAAACCATACATGTTGAAAATATAAATAAACAATTTTTTTAGCAGTTATAGATTTCTTACATGGCATAAGAATACACATCTTGCTGAATCTATCAACTACTACATAAATATAATCATGTTGCTTTCTAGATAATGGTAGATCTCCAACAAAATCCATAGAAACACTTTCCCATGGTCTAGAAGGTACCGGAAATGGTGTATATAAACCAAGCTTCCTATTGGTAGGCTTGCTTGTAGCACATAATGAACAACCTCTAATGAAACGTGAAAAACTATCTGCCATGTGAGGCCAATAACAATACCTCTGTAAATGTGCCACTATTTTGCTTACCCCGAAATGTCCAACAATAAGAGAAGAATAACCACTACGTAAGTCTAAATTAGTGAAATATTTAGCATATTTCAGCTGATGTAACAAATCATCTATCCTTGGGAGTGGGTAACGATTATTTACCGTTATGTTGTTCAATGCCCTGAAGTCCACACACATGCGGTAAGTTCCATCTTTCTTTGGAATCAACACTATCGGTGACCCACATGGAAAAGTGCTTGGTATTATGAACCCTTTGTCCAACAAGTCCTTAATTTGCCTCTTTATTTCAGCATTCTCAATGATAGACATGTGGTACATGCCTATGTTAGGAAGAGGACAATATTGATGTAACTGGATTTCATGTTGAATCTCCCTTTTAGGAGGCAAAATTGTTGGTTCCTGAAACATCTCATGATGTGCATCAACTACATCATATAAATCTGATTTAAGCTTGGAATCACAATTTTCAAATGACTCATGATTCATATCAACCTTGGGCTTAACCATAAGAAATACAAAACTCTTACTAGAAGTCACTAGTCATTTTACCTGTCCTGCATTTACCATCGCTATATTTGTCTTCTTGCGATGTGCTTTGACAATGAAATCCTTGCCATCTTTAAAGAGATGATACTTATTTTCATGGAGATGGAAGATCTCTTTCCTGTCAAATAATTAAGGAATTCCCAAAATAATTCCTGATATATCAAGTGGCACTACATCAAGTTCAATTGTGTCAATAAAGTGTGCAGTAATCACAAAATGCAATATGCACTTTCTTGAGACTTGTAAGTTTGCATCCCTGCATATCCACCCAAGTGGATAAGGCTTTGGATGTGGAATGGTCTCAAGTTTAAGCTGTTTGACCAAGTCTTCTGATATGAGATTTTCTTGTGACCCACTGTCAAACAGTGTGTCAATTTTTGTATGTTTTGAGACTACCCTCACATGGAACAATTCAATCTTTCTTCCTCATTTGGAGTTTGTACATGATAGTTTGAAGTACTAGTGCTTGGCTTAGTTTCAGTTTCCTTTCCCTTCATACTCTTCAAACCCATGGCTGCAATTTTGGTTTCGTCACTTGAATCATCTCCTAAGTCTTGTGGTGTAGTTTTAGTAGCTGTAGTTTTATTCTTTCCTTTTTTTTGTTAAACTGAGCTCTTTTTTCAGGATGTAGTTTCCAACAGTTTTTCTCTTCATGGCCTTCTCTTGAACAATGTTAACATATCACTTTCTCACCCTATTGTTTGAAAAATGTATTCTTTTTGCCTTTTCCCTTAGAGGTTTTATCTTTGTTTTTCCCCTTAAAAGGCTTGTTTATACCCTCATCAAAAGTGTTTTTCCCTCTAGCCTCTAAATGTGTAGCTTGTACACAAACTTCATCTAGACTAGTAGGATTGAACATAAGGATAGTATGTCTAAGGTAGCTGTGAAAACCACCTATATATTTCAGCAAAGTATCTTGAATTTGTAAGTCTACCCTTAATAAGAGTGCTCTTCTCCTAAACTCTTGGGTGTAGTCTTGTACATTTTGTCCCTTAAGCTGTCTAAAGTTTTTCCAGTTCATGATAGCCTTTTTTAAATGAGCTAATGGATAAAATTTCTTTTTAATTGAAGTAATAAATTCAGCCCATGATAAAGTTATCTTACCATGTTTTTTAATTTCATCCTTGGTCTTGGCTTCCCACCATACCAATGTTGCTCCATCCATTCTCAAAGAGGCTAATTGTATCTTGGTGTCATCATCATGAAGGTTCTGTATCCTCAAGTAAACTTCCAACTGTCTTATCCAATTGTCAAGTTTATCTGCATTGAATTCACTGTTAAACATAGGAAACTCAAATTTAACATCAACCTTGAAAAATGGACTTTTACCAGTGGTTTTATACTTGTGATATTGATTCACCGAAGTTGAGGATAACGATGTAGAGGAAGAGGATGAAGATGGGGATGGTGGATCACCATTTCCTCCATGTCCTTTCTTTGAATTTTCATCACTTTTATTTCCTCTTGAAGAACCCTCTCCTTCTTTCTGGTTTTTAGACCCTTCTCTAACAAGCCTATCATTCCTTTCTTGGTAGAGTATCCTCACCATCTCCATCATGTCCAAGAAAGCCTTTTGGAACACCTGTTCCTCTTCTTTGGGATCAATGTCTTCAGGAGCTTCTCCCTCTCTTGAAGAAATGCTTGAAGCTACTTCTATGGCTCTTGGAAGTGGCTATCTGGCCCTTCTTGGTTGAGGATTACTTTGTGCACTAACAAAATGTCCTTCACCTCTCTTGAGTTTAAGCCTAGTAAGCATCAAAACTTGCAAACAATCAACTATATCTTTTCAAAAAACAAATGCAGAGTAAAAATCTAGCTTCTAAGGCTCAAAACCTGGCTCTGATACCATCTGATCTGAAAATGAAACTATTTGTATCTATTGTGCAAAGTATCGATTTTCATTTAATTAATTGTGCAAAGTGTTCATCATTTCTTGCAATTTAAACAAAGTGTTTTTGGTAACTATTTATGAGTTTATGTGTGAGGGAATTTTAATTAAAATTACTGTTTAACATCTTAAATCAGAAATACACAATAGATAAACTTCACCATACGATAGCACAACAACATGATGAGGCAGTTCACCCCTCCTGGGCTACATCTACCGGGCCCAAGGCTCCCAATGGGCATGTCCTTGCTCTATTAATTTGTTAAAATTGGTTATACAGTGAGAAATATGCCTAAACAGGCAGAACCAGCTGTGAAATTGAATTCAGAAGATAGAAATAAGCTAAAAGTGGCTTTTGTTTCACCTCAAACAGTGAAGTATAACTCAATACAACTCCATTTCCCTCATGGCCCCGATGGCTCTCCAAGATTCTCTGAAGAAAAAATGGCTAAATAACACCTATTATCACTCTAAAACCTATCCCAAACACTCCATAATGCTTAGAATACCCAAAATTGACCAAAATTTAGTCCAAATTGGTTCAATATTGGAGAAGTTATGACCTCCACAAATTTCTGCTCAATGTCCCTTGAAAACCCCACCAAATGTGGGTGAAATCCAGTTAAGTGCACTATAAATGGCGGAAAGATAAGTCTGCTAAAAACATGTGCTAATTTAAAGGTTGCATTTAATTTAACTATTAGTTGTCGGCGCGGTCACATGCAGGAATCCCGGAGAGGTTGGCGCTGGCGGTTAAGTTTTTAGCCCGCGCCCCTAGTTGTAGCCCGCGGGTCACCTGGCTAGGGGGGCTAGCACCCGAGTGTTTAACACATTTTTCCGCTGGTTCAATAAAACTTAGCCCTTGGTTATGGCGTGAGGTCACGGGACCCGCTGCCTTAAGCCCCGAGGGCTTACCTCTAAACTCTGCACGTTATCAGCTGACCCATACGCGTTCAACCTGCTGCATGAGCGCCTGACCCGAATGGTCGTGCAGCCTCTACACGAGGCGTGCATGACACGACCAAAGGGTCATTCAACCTCTGCCTGAGGCACAACTACACATTTTCTCTGCACGCATTCAATTTCCCAAATTTTGATGACCCAAACACGTTTAGCGTGACCCAACTCCGTTTAGGGCGGGTCGGGTCAGCCCACAAATTTTCCTTTAATAATGAATTTGAACCATAGGCCTAGGGCCATGTGGCAGCCTTCGGGAAGGCCACGTGGCACCCTGTAATAGGCCCTCAAAAACTTATAAAAAAATTAAATTTTCCATAATATTTTTTTGAAAAATGACAATTTGTTTTGTGTTCAAAAGTCCTGTTTTGAAGGTCATTGGGAAACTTCAAACTTCAAGATCTTTCTCATACAACATTGGATTTGAGTCCCATTCATGGTGCTAGAATCATAGTGATGAGGCCTATCTGTTCATTTAGGTTTCAACCAATTTTGAGCAGTTCCATTTTTGAGCATTTTTTCCACTTGGACATGATCACCTGATCAGATATTCAGCTCAACAACCAACCAACCAACCAAAAAAAACATGAAGCATACATGCAGTATTTATCTTCAAAATGAGGAGGTGATCCCAAGCTAGGGTTTCAAATGTTATTTATTATAGATTTAATGCACTTTTGACCTTTGAGACCATGCAAGGCCCAAGGCAAAATATTTGAAAGTGACTCACTATAATAATAACTTCTAACTTCATTGTTTTAGCTAACTTTGGAAATATTTGAATTTTAAGGATTTTTAATATATTTTGTGATAAATTTTAGTGTCTTTATTCAACTCCCGGCAAGGGCGTAGCGCCAAGGTATAGGGGCACAACGCCGGTGCAAATGCGCAGCGCCATGACAAAAAAAAATGGCTTGTCTTGCGGCCAACTTTTGGAGGCCTTCCCGAAGTCCAAATGAGCTAAATGACAGCTCTTTGGAAAGGTATCTAAGTCTAGTTTCCAAATATTATTTGAATTTCCAAAATGGCTCCCATATTCCCTATCAAAAACCTGTTCTCCCAAGACTGGTAAATGCGCAGTGCCAAGGCCAAAAATAGGGCAAAAACATGAATTTTTGATGGTTTTTGGCCTTTTTGAGGGACCAGTTTTGCTCCAAATCTCCTAAAACGTTTTGAGGTTGATGTAATTTTGATTAGGAACATGAATATTCTGACCATTTTACATTTGGATGGCCCAAAAAAGAGCGCAATGCCAATGGAACTGCGCGTTTGGCACAATTTCTGCATGTCAAACTGTCAAAAAATAAAAATGTGCACAAAAGTGCCAAAATTGGAATTTTGCTTTCTGATCAAGGGTTGAGGCCTGGAGGGACACCTCAGCAAGAATATTGAGCTTCTCTTTCTCCTTTGACTTGGTCAAAGCCCAAATCTTTATATGGCACGTTTGAGCTTGGCCCTTTCAATCCTGTTTCTCATGGGATAATGTTTCGCCATCTTCCTCTGAATATCAGTGTCTCTCTTTGCCTTCTCTAGTAGGCCCTCTAGATGAAAATTTTCTCTCTCAAGCCAAGAATATCTGTCTTTTTCAATCTCTATGGCAAGCAACTGACTTGGAGTGAGCTGCTCTGCCAATTCTACCTCTTTCTGCCTTTCCCGGGCTAAAGCCCTCTTCAGTCCAATGATCTTCGGTCTCTATCTAGGAATCTGATCTTCCTCATCATCACTATCATCAAAACTACCCAAGGTCTCATCTAGCAAATCCTTGGCCTTTCCTGCCTCTCTCTGAGCTTTGATTTCCTTGACCTCACTAATGGTCTGCTTTGTCTCTAGCTACTGGTTCTCTAACTTAAGAAATCTAACCACATTCTTTGCTCTACCAATATTAGCTTGAAGCTCACTAATATTGGCATCTTTGCCTTTAATCAATGCATTTGTGATTCTAACCTCATCCTCTTCATCAAGGTCAATCAACTGAAACTCCTGCTCAGTTTCATGTTTGTCCTCCTCCTCAATAGTGATAGGCTCTGTAACCTTTTCCTTTCCCTTATCAACCTGTTTTGCTGATGAAGAAGGCATGGCCCCTTTCACACCAAGTGAAGCAAACACATGCCTATGGCCTCTCTGATATGTCAAAGGAAATGGCACAATGTCAATTATTTTAGTGCCAGCTATCTCAATGTTCCCTTCACTGCTTGATGCTCTGGTATCATGATATGAGGGTGAAGGGTTGTGGAAAGGTGATGGGGTAGGATCAATATGAGGTGATTGGATGTGCATGGATGGTGATGTATGGACAGCAGGATGTGATGGAGAAGTGGATACGAGAGGATGAGAAGATGAAGGAATATCCTGCTGATGATGGCCAGGTGGAGTGGTGAAAACCTCATTGGCAATGAATGCATCCCATGAAATGTTTTTTTGCTGAAGTTGGTGCATGAACACCATATTGATGAGTGAATGATGAAGTAGGCTTTGCATTTTCTAATTGTAATCCCTCCTTTTCACAATGTAAGTCATCTTATCAATGCTACGAAAAATATAATATGGCAAATGCAACATTCTAACTCTAGTGAAATGCATGAGAAGACAAATATGATATGAGTAGAGGCAGGAAAACCTTCCCTCACAAGTGAAATAATTCATTATTGTCCTCATCATGGGCACATACTGGTCAAGGAGATGAGAAAAAGGGAAAATGGACTTGTTGTGATCTTTGTACCTAGTTGTGAGGTACGGTTCATAATAGCTCACATCCAATTTTGCTTGTTTAAACCACCTCTTTCCCACACTAGGTATCCCTATAGCAGCTACAATGGCATTGGTGGACATCTCAAAAGTAACCCCTATAAGATTGACCTGCTTGTTATGTAGATTGATGATGAACAATCTTGTTAACTCCGGGTGATTTTGGACTTGTTGCACTCTCTCACAGAACTCAAAGCAGTCCACATGCTTAAAGCAAGAAAAAGTGAGAGGAGAGGACATAAGTTCTCTTATAGTGATGGGTTCAAATTTTTTTATTTTCCCTCCCTTGTGTTCATTTCTCCTTGGCATTTGCGCCTCACCAACAATGCCACTGTCTTCTTCCTCTGACATCTTCAAATTATGATTTTTAAACCTGAGGGTGGAAGTGAAATGAAATGAGGGGATGGGGATGAGATGATTAGCTTAAAAGATGAAAGGAATGAGTGTGAATGAAGGGAATGAGTGAAAGGGAATGTGTGTAGGGACAAACTAGATGAATGTAAACCCTAAATCAATGTAGTTACCTTGTTTTTTTTATTGATATGTCTTTTAGGAGGATGGAACAAGGTTAAAAACAGTGATCACAAGATGAAATTTAGGGTTTCTTTTAGGGTTTCATTTGCATCTAATTGTGAATCACCAAATGGCATAAAAAAAGGGCTTATGTCATGTAATTACCACTTAAGAGTGCTTGGAGGACTTTGGCAATAATTTGGAGAAGATTTGATGTGATTTGAGTTGATAGAACAGTCACCAAAGTTCCCTGGCTAAGCGCGCAACGCTAGTGGTAAGAGTGTAGCGCCACTACAAGGGCGCAATGCCAAGCTACAAGCACGCAATGTCTTCACAAAATATGTTAAAAGTCTCTAGAAAGGGCACAACGCCGATCTCCAGGCACGCATTGCCGATCTCCATGCGCCCAATGTAGGTGAAAACACATAGTGCCAAGTTTTGAACGCGCATCGCCAAGGAATTTGGCCTGAATTTTGCTCAAAAACTCACAAAATTTTCATTTCCTAAATGCTTCTGATCTTTTGAAAGGAAACAATGATTCTCATGAAGTGTTAAATGACCTTTATAGTGAAGTGGAATTTAATTTAACTTGAAAAACCCACTTTCTAATGTTTGAAGTCTTTTTCCCTTTCTGACTGTTACTCTTTAATACTTTTTGCTTTGCAGGTTGCTGAAATCATGGAATTGGCTTTTATTTTGCTCATTTAGGCTTGACATGTTCACTTTGAAAACTTTGGGATTTAATTATTACATATAGTAGCATCTTCAAAATCTTCTGTAGTTTCCACCATAAAATTCAACTCATCTTTTCCACCATCTCTGGCCACCTTTTTCAAATCTCTAAGTGCCTGCGGTTCTTTACAACAATCATCAGTGTTGTCTTCTAATTTCTCGATAGCCCTTTCAAGTTCATTCATTTATGTCCAGTTCACCTTAATTTTTTTCCATATTCCATCAATATTTTATAATAGAATTTCTTCATGTTGGGCCTTGTGTGCTTCCTCCATGTCATTTTCCTACAAGTAATCACTAATTTGGTCCTCAAATGGACTATCAAGGTTATAACCGGTGACATCTACAAGACCAAGTTTTTCCCCTTTCCCTTGCTATAAATTTTTTTCATTCAGGAGTAGGCAGTCTACATCATCAATACTTTTTGCTGATAGATCTTCCAACACCTCTACAAAAGTGCTAAACTTTGTCCCATTTTTCTCACTTGCAGGTTTTGAACTGAGAAGATAATCCTCCTTGGAAATTTTAGGTCCTTCTTTGAATAACCATGTCTCGACATTCTATTACATCTGAGTCATATTCTAGCAAAGGAAAATCAGTGCCTGAAACATCCAAGGATTTTGGGGAGCCAGAAGAATGCTTATCATAATCAATCCTTCTCATATGTGTGCTGACCTCATTGGAATGAAAGGATGACCTTGAAAAAATGAAAAAACATAATGACCTAATGGGAGTTCTTTTTGACTTATTTTTGAATGAAATTTGACTTAAAAACTTTCAAGTGAAAAGAGCACTTCCAAAAGTACTATTATGCTCAAGGGGACATGGGAATGAACTAGCAACAAGAAATGTTAGAGGGAGGGTGGAGTTTATATGGGGAAATAAGGTTTTAGGTAGGAAAGAAGGATGTAAATGAGAGTTATAAACCCATAATGAGTCTTTTAAGAGCAACAGGGTGACATTGAGATGGAAAAATGATAGATAGGAAAAAGGTTTTATGAAGACAATGAAGGTAGTGAGATTTATGAAACTCAAGATATTTAGGGAATATTGTTTTCAGAAAACTATAACCATTCTATAGTCATCCAAATATAGTGAAAAATACTGATGAATAACATAACTCAAATGCACAAGCTCTTACCCAATGGTGAACTCCTTTCTTCGTACATGTAGCCAACTGCACTAACCAAGATTTTGCATGCATTTATTTATTCAAGCCATACTTATCATCCAAGTCAGAACTAACATAGCTATAATTAGACCGAGTTTCAATAAAAATAGAAATAAATTTATGAAATAGCTTACTGTCCATATGAATGATATATTCTTAGTGCTATGCATGTCTGTTGTCCACAGATTCACAAATACGAGGAATGCTCTGCCCAACATCCCCAACAGTCTCTGCCTCTTCTGCACTATCTATTTGAGGCGTACCATTCTACAGAGAATCTCTCCTAAGGTGCCTCTCACCGCATTTCCAACACTCCAATTGTCAAATACCATTACCTCTATGCTGATTTTGTGATCGATGTTTCTGTCTAGCTGCATTAAACTTCTTTTGATGTGCCACATTTCCTTTCTCCTCCGCGCCTTGATATTTTCAATTGCCATTTACCTTTACCTTTGTCTTTCCATTTCCATCCTTGTTAAGATTCATTCTTATGCTTCGACTGTTCATAGAAATGATTCAATTTTCCAATGACTTCCTCAAGTGACCGAGGCTCATCATACTCAATCCGTTCTGTAAATGCGAATGCAAAACCATTGAAAAATCGTTGAATTTAAGCCTTCTCATCTTTAAGATATGATACATACCTAAATATCTCCACAAAATTAGTCATGTATTCTTCATCTGTCATTGGACCCATCTTTAGCTCATAAAATTATTTACACTTACTTTCATAGTACCTTTTTGACAAGTAATTATTCCTTAAAATCCTCTTGAACTTGTGCCATCTCAAGTCCTCTGTCCTGATGTCTTTGACCCACTTCAAATCTTCCCACCAAATGTATTCTTTACCTTTCAGGCTGAAGATAAAAATTATGGCCTTCATATTATCAGTGTACTCACGCAACTCAAAGAATTTGTTCATCCCAAGTATCCAAGCCTACACATCTTCTGGTTTCTTCAAGTCACCATCAAAAGTATGTGGCTTTGCTTTCTTAAATTCATCCAAAAAGTATCCCCTGTCACTCCTCATGTAAGGATGATAACGATGATGATCATAATGTTTATCTCAACCAGAACTATAATAGTACTTGTACTCATCACCCCTCATATACGGAGTGTCAAAAAGCCTTCCATCTCTCACTATATCAACTCTATTTGACATGTCACTACAAGGAAAATATCCTCTAGCGAAGGTTATAAAGGAGGTTCTTAGTGTTTTAAAATTGGCCAAAATTTAAAAAAAAACATTTGCTACAACATCCGTTTATGGTTACGGAGGTTTTGGCGGAGCTTTTAATAGAAATTCAACACAAGTAAAAAAACTAGGTGGTCGGAGGTTATTACGGATGTTTTTTTCATCGGTGCGCTACTAAGGTTTCAACACACTAATGCGTGTCATCTAGAAGGTGGCTCAGGGCGGTCGAAGGTGCATGCACCGGGCCATCAAGGTAAAAAATCGCACCGGGTGCAGTGTTGGTGATACAACGCATGGGGCCGTTCTAATTGGTCTTGGGATTTGTGCGGTGCCCATAGGTCGTCTCAATGCACCAGTTCGTAGAATTATAGAAACACACCGGTGCGCCGTATTAGAAAAACACACCGAGATTTATAATTGGCATTGGTATTTGTGTGGTGCCCATAGGTCATAGAAATGCACTGGTGTGCTGCAGCATACAAATGAACCTGTGTACAGTAATTGACATGCATTGGTATTCATTTTGTATTTTTTAGAAACATCGACTTGTGACAGTGCAATTATTGTGATTTTTTAAAATTCATTATTAATCAAAATTCGACACATCTTATAACACTATTCATATTAATTAAATTTTTATTAATGCATTTGAATGTGATTTTTGGGTTAATTTGTTATATCATATCATAATTATTGTGATTTTTTAAAATTCATTATTCATCAAAAGTCGACACATATATATCTTATAACAATATTCATATGAATTAAATTTTTATTAGTGCATTTGAATGTGATGTTTGGATTAATTTTCTATATCATATCATCAAATTTCACATCTCTTCATTCTAATATTTAATCATTCATAAATTTAATTAGTGGTGTTACATTTCACAGTGATAATGGAGAAAACAATAGAATAAATTAAAACACACACACACACACACACACACACACACATATAAGACAATATTTTTCATACAAAATGGGATAGTTAATGGTATCCCTTTATCTTTCAATTAGGACACCATCTCCATTACCTTAAACAAAATGTTTGATTTCACAGACAAATATTTCAAAAAATACAGCGCCTTGCTTTGATATGCAAACATAGTGATCATCATTCTTCGCTTGAACTGTTGTCACTGCTAGAGCTACTTCCATGACTTGGGTTATTTTCAGGAATGTTTTGTTCACGGTGTTGTTTGTTTTCTTCTTCTTCACCTTCCATCTACAAACATAAAATACACTTTAATGAGTGTTTATACATTGGTGAGAATAATGAAAATTACAATATTAAATAATATACATCAATGTAAATAAAAAAGAAATGACGTACCATAGCAACAATTGACTCATAAAATATACACATTCTTTCAAAACCATGTACCATGCCATCTTTCAAGATTTCATTTGTTGGCGCAGTTCCATTGTTTCCTGCAAGTTTTATACCCCATAACAAATCATATATTTAATATAGAATATTTTTTTGTTCTATTAATTATAGACGGAGCTAAGTAAAACAAGATCGATAAATGCTTACAAAATCCACAATTAATTTCTGATATGCCAACATATACTCCCAATCCATATTTAACCAAATTTCAATCAATTTGTTTAATGGTCTTCTTTGTATGTTAGCACCTGTTTGAAGACATTCAATGATGAGTTTTGTAAAACAAATTCAAAAATATAAAAATGAAATCTAGTTGTTATAAGGAAGTAACAATTACTCACAAACTTAGATATCAACCAAGTTTTCTTCCTTGGCGTCCTGTTTTATGTGCTGAATGGCTTCCATTTTCTTTTCTTTTCTGCAAGAAAATACTTTAAAATTAATATTTAATGCTAAATTGTTTATTTATTGTACCTAATGATCGAAAAATTAAGTGATTACATATTACATTTGAAGCACGTTGTTGTTGATATTGTCCATTTCTTTTACCATCTCCTTGTACACCTTTTTGGACATTCCTACTGGCATATTTTTGATATCAGCTCGTTCATCTTTTAAGATTTTCATAATCTTCCTAAAAATGTAACATGACAATAAACTATTTAATTTTTATATTGATATATGAAATTTAAATATAACAAAAGTGATATTTATAAATAATTCTAGACGAACATTTAAATGAATATTACTTTTTCATTCCTTATTTTTTGTTGTTTTAGGTTTTTTCTATTAAAAGTCTGACATGTCTCATCGACCAATTCTCTGGAAACTCTTCCTGTAGTTTAAATGAAATTTGGTTCTTGGAACCATCGGATTGATTTTTGTATTGTAAGTGTAAAGAACATCTATACATTCGTTCCACTAGATCCCTCAAACTTTTCTAAAAGTTTTTCCCCCTTTCGTTAACCTCCAACAACACTCCAGATGAGCTAAAGAGAAATTCATTTTCATTTGCATGTTCTATTTTTTTTCTTTTCTTAGAACAACATTCCTTTTCTGAGTTTTTGGTCCTTGTAAAACATTAAACAGATGTGAATTAATGTATTGTTTGACACATGTTATCTAATAATTTTAAGTATATTATTAATGAAAATTAAAAAAAGAAACTCATATTGGATCGATAGTATTTTTTCATTCACCTGATTCATCCCTTTGCAATTTTTCCATCAAGCTTTTATGCTTTTCCGGTCCTAGATCAGAAATAATCTTATCAAGCTTCGTCATTTTGTTGCTTTGTATGATACACAGTAAACAATACATATTATTTAAACTTACATATATTTCAAAAATAATATTTTTTGTAAACAATTTACAAATAACTTGCCTTTTTTGCTTTTCTTGATGATTTATTATTATTTTTGTTACTTGATCTCTTGTTAGGCATTTATTTATCAATATGAAACCTGTACCATATCATTCATTAATATATTTATAAATAAATTGTCAACTTTTCAGGTAAAAATAAATCTCAAGAAATCGGTGCGTCATTCATGGTGTACGCATCGATGTCGATGCGTGGGGGTCTTATTAACGCACCACAAAAACAGTATAATAGACCGTACGGTGCTCTATGTCAACAAGGAGCACTGGTGCATTTCATGTTAACCACAACACTGATTTACACAAAGTAAATAATAAAAATCGTCCAGTGTTAGTTTTTGTAGCATAAACGCCCTGCGCAAACAAGGTACCACCATACGGTGCTCTCTGTCAACTAGGAGACTTGGTGCAGTGCGCTATATGTTACATGGTGCACCGATTAACACAATAAAACATTTTTTTGTGAAACAACACGTTTGTGGTGTGCCATAATGAAATAGCGCACTGGTGCCCTATTTTACATATGGCGCACTGATTAAAAAAAATTATTTTTAAATTTTTTATCACACAATACTTTCACAGTGCGCTGGGATAATACAGCACACTGGTGTGCTAGGTTACGCCGGGCGTATCGATAAAAAAAAAATTCTGTTTTTTTAAAATTCACGCAAGGGCCGACATGGATTGGGATTTGACTGTGCAAATCGTTTCGTGGGTTGGATGTCTTAGGCCTATATATAGCAATACAAATCCTATAATTCTAAAATGAAAATCCCAAATTCTGAAATCACAAAAATAGGGAGAAGAAAGGGCAGAAAAAAAAAGAATGTAGGGTTTAGGCTAAAAATGGTTTTTTTTTATCTATTAATTTTTTTTCTCTGAAAATGAAAAAGAAATTGAAACTTTTTTCTTACTGCGTAAAAAAAAAAAAAAAAAAAAAAAAAAAAAAAATCTAAACTTTAATCACGAGATCGTTTGAAATTCTATGCTACAGGGTTTGAATCACCAAAGGTTTGGAATTATGATTATCTGAATACTTCTGTTCAAAATTATTTCGCTGCTCCACAGTGCTCTCGTGCTTTGTTGCTCCAGGTATGTCTCCTGCAAGTATTTGGCTGAATTTTTTTGCAAAAATAGTGAAATATTGAAAATTGTTTAGTATTTAAAGAATTGTTTTATGAAATTAGATTTTCTAAAATATTTTGCTGCCCATTTTTCAATTTACCGATTTTTTTTCACTTAAAGAAAATAGAGTTGCATTTTTTTTATTTGCGGTTATTCATCACCGGTGCGTCACTTAATAGCACTGCACCGGTGTGTCCATTTATAAAATGGCATCGATGCGCAGTAACAAAGATGCACTGGTGCAATGATCTATACATTGGCACCAATAACAAGAAGTCTATTTTTTAGGCACCGAAATTAATTTTAGGTGTGTGCACCAAAATTTATAGTTTATTTTTCTCAAATGCAGGGAGAAAATATCATAATTATATCGAATGGACAATTCTTCAAAATCCAGCTCATTCCATAATATTTCTCAAATTCCATCGCAGAGTTCTCCTTATCCATCTCGAGATGTAATATTTACTTCAGATTTTATTTATATTTTCATTATCTAATTGAATTTATGTTTTTTATCCATGTCAATCATGCACAACTTAATTAAATTTATAATGTATACAAATTTTCAAGTTCATGCAGATTCAGAATCGAGTTCAGATGCATAAAATATTCAAAAAACTACAAAACTTCGGAAGTTCTTATCAGGAGCAGCATACCGCAAGGCGCATTTAGTAGATGAAAATGGACAGCCGCTTCACCCTGCCAATTGTAACAATATTTCATCTTCTAGCCACAATCCTAAGGCAATTATGGCAATAATTATAATTGTTGGGTATATTGATTATTTCAATTATTTCAACGTCAAACCAATTAATCATGCAATATTGTCAACATGGTTACTAATTGATATCATATATTTTGTACCAATCATGTTCATTTTTTTTTTTTAATTATTAGGATTCTAGTAATGATGAGCGACCTACCTACCATATTCTATTTCACCCCATGAAAATTTCAAATCGAGAGAAGATTGAATTAAGAGAAAAAATCAGAGATGAGCGATACCAAGAATGGTTGAATCAACCATCGATTCAATTCTCTCTACGTCCAGATTCACCAAATTAGGAATGACTACTGCAATAGTAGTTATTCACAAGCTGGAAATGGAGGCAATCAAATAGAGGTTGGTATGGATGATTACTTAAGGGATACAACTTCCATGGAGACAATGTTGTTAGATGCATTCCAAAATGATGATAAACTAGGGGATGATGCTCATATCACTAACACCTTTTTCGAAAGCCTTAAATTTTCTTCCACCACCTCTCTCTTTGGACCTAGCGGTTAGTAAAATTCTACCCAGTTGGGGAAAACGATGTTAATATACAACTTGAAAGCAAAGTTTGGCTTGTCGAATGCATGTTTCTCATAAATTTTGAGGTAAGTTACCATAAAGTCCTCCCTTATATAAATTTGAGAAATATAATCAGTACACAATGAACATTACAAATGGTAAATTTTATGAATGTTAATAATTATATCAGCATTAATGTACATTTATTAATATATTTTTCCATGATCAACAACTACAGGTTATTCAAATATAAGGTTCTTCCGAGTGATCATTTCTTTCCCGGTAGTTGCGAAGAGGCAAAGAAATTGTTGAAAATGTTGGGTGTTGAGTACATATCATATCACGCATGTCCAAATGATTGTATTCTATATAGAGGAGAATATGTAGACAAAGAGATATGTTTGAAATGTGGGCATGACAGGTATGATAAATAAAAAAAGAAGGGTAAATCACGTATTGGTCCTCCTTTTAAGATATTGAGGCACATGCCTATAATCCCAAGGATTCAAAGGCTCTTTCGTTGCAAAGAATTTGCTATGTTGCAGGGATGGCATGCCTCACACAGAAGTGAGTTGGGAGTTATGCGAATCCCAACTGATTCAATATCCATGATGCATATAGAGGATACATGGCTCGAAAAATTCAAGGATGAAGTACAAAGTCTATGAATTAGCATAGCCATGGATGGCGTCAACCCGTATTCCGTCCAGAACACCAACTATTTTGTTGGCCTATAGTGGTGATCAATAACAATATCCCCCCATGGTTTTCTGTGAAGAATGAACATCTTATGTTGGCTCTCATAGTCCCTGGTAGAAGACAAGTGAAGAATATGGATGTCTACTTACAATCACTAGTAGATGAATTGAAGGAATTATGGGATGGGATAAATGTATACGATGTATCAAGACCCATTGCAGCAGAGAAGATTTTTACATTGTATGGTATATGTGCTTACATGACACATGATTATATAGGCTTAGGAGTTTGCTCTGGTAAATTACATGTTTAATTTATTGATTTGTTTATATACGTAACAATATTCTTTCACATATTAGTTATTTAATTCGTTGTAACTGTTCTGATCTTCATGATATTATTTAACGTGCCATGCATATTAATTGTATACAATAATCTCGCAGGTCTTGTAACAAAAGGGTATTTTGGATGTAAATGTTGTGGACCTTCTATGAAAGCTAGATGGTCCAAGGACCTATGAAAGCCAATTTATGATTTCTCCAGGGTATTCCTCCTAGAAGAACACCCTTACAAAAGAGCAGCATCTGCTTTCAATGGTAAACGAGAGAACCCAAAGGCCTTTAATAACGACACCAGCTGAATGGATTAGACATATGAGAGAGAGAAGGAGAAGGAATTCATAGAAATGTTCGATTCAAATGGGGAGCCTATGTTCGATGATCTAGAATTCTTCAACACCTATGTTGAGAAATTTCCCATTGGGATGAAAAGGAAATCTATCTCTTATAACCTCCCATATTGGGAGCATCTTAAGATTACCCACTTATTATATCCCATGCATATATTTAAAAAAAAATCATCTTCTTTATGGAGGCACATATCATCGAAAAAAGTGACACTTTGGCTGTTAAGAAAGATCTTATTACTTAAAAAACTAAAAAGAAACATTGGCCAAAACGATTAGAAAGTATGGGATCAGAGGCAGGCACGGGTCCCTCAACTAATTCATGGTATTTCAAAGAAGGTGATGTCCCATGGATTTAAAAAAAAAATGATATTTATTTGGCAAAGGAAGTTATAATGGGTGTGAGGGTGCCAACTTCATACGGGTCTTCACTACAGCGATGCTTCACCGTGGATGACCATTTTTCAGGGTTGAAATCACATGACCATTTGAATCTTCTAAGAGTACGTATAATTTCAAAAGCATGATTTTATTATTGGTTATATTAATAAATTTTATCCCATGCGAGGACCATAAAACATAACTAATTTTGTATATTATTGCACGTGTTTATAACTTTGTAGTGTCATTATCCTTTGTTCATGCGTGGGTGTGTGAAACATGAATTCCCTCAAGACCTAGGATGTGCCATATCTAAATTATCTGCATTTGTATGTTGGATCACATCAAAGGAGATTCAATTACAATCAATTCACAGTAATCTAGTTAAAATTTTACAAATATTTTGCATAGAATTAGAATTAGAATTTTACAATTTCACGTACAATTACAATTATAATTTAGATTTTACATATATACAATTACAATTTTACAAATTTAAAATTTACAATTACAATTACAATTTTACAATTTTACATATATACCATTACAATTATAATTTTATAATTTTACATGCAATTACAATTTTAGAATTTTAAATACAATTAGAATTAAAATTACAATTTTACAATTTTACATATATACAATTACAACCATTTCATAATAAATTAAATATTACAATTACAATTAAAATTTTACAAATATTTTACATATAATTACAATTAAAATTACAATTAATACAAATACAATTACAATTTAGAATTTTACATACAATTAGAATTACAAATATTACAATTTTGCAATATTATGATCATTTAATATTAAATTAATTAATAAACAACACGTTCATGATAACCATCGTACAAGCATCATATTTGACTAAAAAACACATTCAAATTCGCTAACATCATCGTGATCATGATCATCTAACAAAACACAATTAGCATTATATAACATCATCACAACACAAACATCAAATATACATCCCATGTGAAATAACTGCTATCACATACACATCTATCTGTAAGCTACACATTAAATGTACATACCTAACATGACATAACAATATACACATCATGATGATCACCAACATGTAATTTAAGTACAAATGCAACATGAACATAAAATACATGGACCATATATATATATATATATATATAACTGAATAATGTCAAAAATATACAACTGTAATATAAATGTCATGGATCAGCTGGTGGTACAACATCAATAACAGTACTAGTCGAGGCCTACTTAGTCAATGGTGCAGCCTCGACAAGCTCAGATACATACTGATCATCACGTGCATGTTGATCTGGTATTGGTGCCTTATGTTGATCAGGATCAACTGTCGATTGCTCATTGTGATGACTCGACATGGTCGATGGTCCAACCTCCTCATGATCATGAGTAATGCTAGATGTTGCAGGCTTCTGAATGGATGTGGCCGATGGTTAAGCCTGCTCTCCATGATGATTGTTTTTAGATGCTAGTGGAGGCTTCTCATCTGGTGTGACATGAGGTGAATGATCATCAGATGATGCGTTGCTGCTTGCGAACTGTCGATCACGTGCTGTGTCTCGACCATGCCTATAATGTGCAACGGTCCTCCTCAACCACGTAACTAAGGTTGTAGCTCCTACGACATGCCGCATCAGGATGTACATGTCACGCAGCATGCGTCTCGACATATGTAACAACCTACCATCGACTTGTATGTCTCACATAGTAGTGGGTCTAACTCCCGCCTCAAAAATCAATGCAGTGAGTTAGTTGCGCAACTCCATCCTGAATCTGCTATCAAGCCTATCGTGCCTAGAAAAAGGCGATGCCGGTGCACCAGCAGGAGCAATTCTCTCTGCACTGGCCTCCTGATGATCCTCGACATCTGGCATATCCTGATCATCATCAGGATCCATACCTGGATCATGTGGTGGTGCTGGCATGTCCTCGCCATCAAAAGACCCAATGTTTGCAAAATATATACAAGTACACAACAATAATTATACAATTTAATAAAAATAAGTTAAAGAACATGTTAGAATAAATTGAAATAAAACAGTGATATTACCTCTATCATCTGGTGGCTCATCATCTATGAAGAAGATGTTGGCACACCCTCGCAAATCCAAACCAGCATAAGAACAGGGGACCATAATGAAGGGATGCCTGTCAATGCTGGTTAGTAACTCCAGTGCATCATGCGATATCCTCGCGGAAAACTCAGTCTCACCCCTCTTGGGCATCATCTGTCCCCACATGTGCATATGTGCCTACGACATATTGCATCAGGCTGTACATGTCATGCGAAATGCCTCTCCACATATGTAATAGCCTACTATCGGCCTATATGTCTCTCATAATAGTGGGCCTGACTCCTGCCTCAACAATCAATGTAGTGAGTTGGTCGCCCAACTCCATCTTAAATCTGCTATCAAGCCTACTGTTCCTAGCAAAAGGCGGTATCAGCGCACCAGCAGGAGTAGGTCTCTCTGCACTGCTCTCCTGATGATCCTCAATATCTGGCATATCATGATCATCATCGGGATCCACACCTAGATCATGTGGTGGTGCTGGCATGTCCTCGCCATCAAAAGACCCAATGTATGAAAAATATATACAAGTACACAACAATAATTAGACAATTTCATTACACAATTTAATAAAAACAAGTTAAAGAACATGATAGAATAAATTTAAATAAAACAGTAATATTACCTCTATCATCCGGCGGCTCATCATCTGTGAAGAGGATGTTGGCACACCCTCACCAATCCAAACCATCATAAGGACAAGGGACCATAATGAAGGGATGCTCGTCAATAGTTGCTAGCAACTCCAGTGCATCATGTGATATCCTTGCGGAAAACTCAGTCTCGCCCCTTTTGGGCATCATCTGCCCCCACATGTGCATATGTGCCTCCAACATTGGCCTACGAGGATGCTGAAAAAAATTAGCCTCATCTCTAGGAACTTCTCAAAAAATAAACAAAAAATCTCTAAAGCAAAAGGGAAGTTGACCCTCCCTTGTGCATGAGCACGACATCTATTTAAGGCTGTACAGAACTGCGACAAAAAAATGGTAGACCAGCTGGAAAGTCATGGCCCCTGTACTAAAGAATCAACATAATATAGAAGAGAGCAACAAATGTGTTGCCCACCACTGGTGTTGTGTGAAATGGTCAAAATCACAAGTGAGAGGCACCTCACCTCTTGACTACCAAATGCACCAATATGTAACTGACCTCCGGAGACCTGAAAATCTAAAGGAGACAGTATATCTGTGCTAATGTATCTTTGGGAGTACACCAACTGACTCCCTGCTGCATAGCCAACTGGAACCTCTGGGAACAAGGGAAAATCCACCCCTCTCCTCGATAGCCCTGTAATGAAATAAATGTCCTCCTCAGTGGGTGCATACTACTAGTTAGGACCAACCCAGAAAGCCTGTCGGTGGGCATTCCACCTACGGATAAGATGTCTCAAAAACACACCATGGCCCTTTAGGGAAGTAGCCTCCTCATCAAACTTGAGGAGGCCTACCTGCCTTAGGAGCCCCAGGGTAGCTGTTATAATAGGGAAAGGGTACGCATCTCTCTCCCTCTCTTGTGCCTCCCACAGGTGAACCATGTTATAATGGTCCGCCTGTTATTACTGTTGTTACCCCTCTTCTCTCCTTTCACATCTATGAATTATTGACATATTAAATAAAATTTTTTTATTAAATGAGACATGTAATTAGGAATATACATATATAATTTTTTTTGGAAAAAAAAATAGTCGGTGCACCACAAAAAACAGGTATGCACCGGAACCAGTGCGTATTTTTTTGTCATGCACCGATGGCGGTGCACCTCAAAATTTTCTGCGCACCGTTGACTATGGACGGTGTCGGGAGTGAGATGCACTGACTAAAATCTACGCCCCAGGACGTATAGTTTGGTCAGTGCACCAACCTCTTGACATCATTACCTAGTCAACAGTGTTGTCTTTTACCAGGCCGCACCGTTGACCCTGTCAAAATGCGGAATACAGTGCGCTGAAAAAAATACCCACCCCTGGGCAGATATTTAAGTCAACGCACTACATTGCCTCTATTCCACATGGTCAACAGTGCGGCCGGGTAACCGACCGCACTGCACTTTTAAAAAAAAATTAAAATACCATTGTGCGCCTTTTGGTCTTACCTTGGAACTAGTGCGGATACCGTTAGCACCGGTTGCGGTGTAGCTTGTAAATTTATAGGCAACACTGCAAACCGGTGGGAGCTTAATGGCTCGAGCACATCGCGCGACACTTTTTTTTCCTTTTAAATGGTTAATTTTAAGGTAATTTTAAATTATAATCTGCTAAAAGGCTTAATTATGGAAAAACAAGAAAAATACTTGTACATTTGGCCGTCGAGGAGGCATATTGGCTGTAGAATTTGAAAAATAAAATTTTCCCATCGTTTTTCCAAATTCAAGCAGGAGATTGGTGGGAAATGCACAACATGAATGTGTGCAATGGGTGCAATGGTAGCACTGATGTCAGGGTGACTCAGATAAGGATAAATTACACTGGTGCTTGAGAGCTATGCAACATTGAGAAAAGTGAAAAATGTGGTTTTTTGGCTGTAATTTTTTTATTTAACCTTGTTTCGGTGTGTGGGGTTTTATAGGCACAACAGTGCTGTTTATTAAGACCACACCGGATGATTTCTGTTTTGGTGTTGGTTTTTATGATGCACCAATGCATAAACATGGTAAAACACCGGTGCACTATAGTAATAAGATGCACCGGCGGGTGTGTACGGAGCGCACGATGTCCGGTGTCCCAATGTTTTTTGTGCACCGATGTTTTCTCTTGTTGAACGCACTGGTGCTGTCTAGGATGATAAGCGCACTGGAGGAAAAACATCCGCAAAAACCTCCTCTAGTAACATCTGCTAGAAATCGATGTCTAGGGTATTTTTATAAGGGTTTCCTCAAAAACATCTGCTAGAGGGTATTTTCCTTGTAGTGTGTGTCCACTAGGATACCTACATCCATATGCCCCATTAGTTTTTTCCTGTCCATGGCTGATCTGGAGTGACCCTTGCCTCTGCAATTATGACAAGCTATGAAGAAGTATTGAATTAACCTCTGCTTGTTTCTCTTGTGCCTATATGATCATGTCATTTTCTGGCTTACAACTCCTTATTTCATCCTTCAAGCTTCTCAATGTGCCTACCTAATCATAGCATTTCCCACCACATTGCTCATCTTATTCATAGGGAGAGTATTTGTAGTATACCATCTTGCTATTCATTTTGATCTCTTTCCTGCAAGGAATAATATGCCAGCTAAACCAAATCATAATAAACCAACATACCTTAGTATAATTTGGGGAGGATACCTCATTTGAAAGATCATCCAAATTAGCGTGATACATGTATATACATAATCACAACAACATATATACATATAAAAACTAAGTGTACCAACACATGGAATCATTCTAGCTAGAGTCTAGTCATCACTGCATGACCATACCCCTACACATACTATGACCTCATACATGACGGAATCAACCATACCAATGTACATGGACAATACACAATCATAAACATGCACAATACACAAGCGTACACACAGACAATACACATGCATAAACACATGTAATCAAGTATAAATGGACAATACTTATAACAACAAGTAGCAACATGTAACCAAGTATGCAAGGATGATACATGTAAGCACTTAACATGTATAAACAACACGTAACCAGTCATACATTCATGACGACACACTTTCCAACAACCACATCCTCTTTCACATGGCAACATCACTTCAACCATGATCGACACAATTTATATTCAACCAACACATAGACCATAAGGATGATTAACACATGCACAACCGAAATGAATGCATTACCAACATACACCACCCATCCAATCCAAGGGGTGAACCATGCCGTGATACTACTCTATAACACCCTCCTCCCATATATACCCAAGTAACCAGCCAAGTGGGTAAACATGTGACAAGAGGATATTATGATCAGATTCAACTTCCTAGGTGACCTTAAGGAAGTGGATCCGACAGAAAAACATCATACAAACCTTCAAAATCATCAACATGACTGCCAGGAACTGTAGAAATTTGAATAATAGATAACTTATTCACCAATATTATCTTGATCACACACTATTTGAGCTTCATGCATAATACATAACCTCTTCTACTATTGATCATCAATTTGCAGAAATTAAACAATCGCATGCACACATTAAAACCATAAACAATCACACATATAAACACAGTATTTATGGGAAAGATTAAAGCTGATAACCCCCAACTATCTGTATATTATAATGATAGAGATCATGTAACAATCATAGTACAAACTCCTCACAAGCTCTCAGCACTATATCCAATTGTTACACACTACACAAGCTCAGATCATACAAAACACATGCTCCAATCTGCTCCACCTGTTAGCCTGCCTCTAATGCGCAATCCAATATGGATAATCATGAGATCCAAGTTCGAATCCCACTAGTATGTACTGCACAATCCTCATTGGCATCTCCATCAATGTGTGTGCACATCTCATGCAGTATCGTCTGGCCCATTAGTCTGCCCATCTTTCTCCCTCCCTTTGGGTCTCTTGAGCTTGTCCATGCCTTTGCCGATTAAGCGATGTATTCTTGTTGGACATGGGTTAATAATTAGTGAATTAATTAATAATTAATTCACACCACTCTCACTAGTGTATCAATCAGTTAGACTAGATACAACTAGCTCAACTATGTTTAACTGAGTTAAACTGAACACAACTCCATTAGCTCCTCAATCAACTCCACCAAACTCTGTCACCTGAGTTCTAACTGAAGTCTCCATGCAATAGCTCCACTAAACCCTCAGGAATAGCGTAATTCCTTCTGTCAGCTGCATGTGCCACATCTGTGCACTTAACTGAAGTGCTCCGAGAGGATAAGATAATGTTTAGAGTCCAAATATTATTAAGAGCTAATAATATTCGACATATCTATTTTTAGACTGGCAATCTAAAAATAGATTCTGCCCAATATGTCTAAAAATAGAAGTCCATCTATTTTTCTCGACTTGACCAACCATCCACAAATAGCATCCTGCAACTCATAGAACATGATCCATATGTCTAAAAATAGACTTTTGCCAAAAATAGCACATAGGCCCCTTAGTCAGAGCGACTTCTTTCCCACTAAACTCCTCATCTGTTGCAATCTCAGCACTCTCAGCAGCTCTCTATTTCTCGGCAACCCCCTATCACCTTTTAATATTATTAATTTCTCTGGTGGCGCCTTCGTCAGTGTCCTTCAACATCTGATCTATATTAGAATATATAAATAACATGATTCTCTGTTTACACACAATCTCGATGTAAATGATCTTTAGATCCGTGAAACCATCTTTGCCTCAACTCATCCTCCCATGCAGACCACAGTCATATCCAATCAACACCTTTGAGATTTGTGTGCCTCAGGATAATACTATTTACATGTTTTTTGCCTTCCAGAAGAGCTTGGTAGGCTTAACCATAGCTTGTGAAAGCTGGTTCACAGCATAACATATGTCAGGTCGTGTATTGACCAGATACATAAGCGACCCCACCAATTGTCAATAAATAGTGGCATCCACTACCTCCACCGAAGTAGCATCCTCCTTCCTCCATCCACCAGGAAGAGGAGTATCAATAGGCTTGCATCCATGCATGTTGAACTTCTCTAGTATCTCCCGGGCATACACAAAGCAAACGATCCCTGCTAAGCGCCAAATTTCCAATCCCAGGAAATAATGAAGGAGGCCCAAGTCCTTCATCTCAAACTCTTTTGCAAGATCAGCCTTGCATGAGAGTATCAATTGTTCATCACCCGTCAATATCAAATCATCTACATAAAGTACAATGATCAACAACTTACCCTCCACCACAATCTAGTATAGGTTCGGATCCGCCTCACTCTTGGTGAATCCAAGACCGGTGAAATAACTGTCTATTCGTGTGTACCAAGCACGAGGTGCTTGTTTCAACCCATACAGTGCTCTTTTGAGCCTGCACACATGTGACTCGCTGTTGAAGATCTTGAAACCTTCAGGCTGCTCTATGTACACCTCCTCCTCAATCACTCCATTGAGGAATGCAGTCTTCACATCCATCTGATGAATGTGCCACCCCATCTGCGCTGAGAGAGCAAGAATCGTCAGTATGGAAGAATACCTTGCGACAGGTGCAAAGGTCTCCTCATAATCGATCCCCTCTATCTGTGAAAAGCCTCGGGCAACAAATCTTGCCTTGTACTTCTCCACACTCCCGTCAGCTGCCTGCTTCACTTTGTAGATCCATCTCGAACCCACCACTGATTTCCCTTTCGGCCTTGGGACAATCTCCCATGCACTGTTTCTGACAATCGAATCATACTCTTCCACCATGGCATCTACCCATGCGGGATCCTCCACAGCTTCCTCGAAAGAGGATGGCTCTGTCACGATACACTTTCTCACAAGAGCCATGTATCCAGTATACCGGTCAGGTGACTGTCTCTGTCTGCGCTGTGATGTAGGTGCTCCTACAACCTTCTCTACATCTTGAGCCAGTCGCTCAGCTTCTGTAGTGCGCTTCCGCCCTCTGATGGTTGGCGCTGCATGAGTGGTCTCTTCCACTCCATGAACCTCCTCTTGTGGCTGATCCACATCCTGAGGCTCATCCTTAGGAACTAATAGCTCATCATCTGCATGCAATTGTAGCTCCCTCTCAAGCGAACACTTCATGGCTTTCTCCTCATGAAATTTGATATCCCGTCGCACAACAGTCTTGCGACTGTCTGGAAAATACACACGATAGTTGTGGGGCGTATCAGTGTACCCCACAAATATCCCAACCTCTGTGGTCGGCTCCAGTTTCTTCCTGGCATCCTTCGCCACATGAATGTAAACAGGTGAACCAAAAATCCTCAAATGGGAAATATCAGGCCTCTTACTAGAAAACGCCTCCTCGGGTGTACTCATGCCAAGTATCCTGTGAGGACAACGGTTCTGCACATATACTGCAGTATTGCATGCCTCCGCCCATAAGTGAATGGGTAGGCCCTGATCATGCAACATCGCCCGTGCAGCACCCACGATCGTTCTATTCTTCCGCTCAGCAACCCCGTTCTGCTGTGGGTTATGAGGTGTTATGAGCTCTCTTCGAATTCCTTCTGCGCTGCAAAAGTCCTTGAATTCGCCAGAGATGAATTCACCACCATTGTCGCTCCTAAGAGCCTTCACCTGCTTCCCCGATTCTTTCTCAACCAGTGCCTTGAACTCACAGAACTTTGAGTATGTCTCGCTCTTCTTATGCATGAAGAAGATCCAGCACTTACGAGAAAAATCATCAACAAATATCACATAATACCTGTGCTTTGCTGTCGAAGCTACTGAGAAAGGTCCACACACGTCTGTGTGAATTCTCTCAAGGATCGTCATGGCATGAATATCCTTCTCATGAAAGGTGGCTTTCACAAATTTTCCCAAGGTACATCCCTTGCACTGATCTGACTGCGCAAGAGTACCCTTAGGAAGCCCAGTAGAAATACTAACTGCGATGTCTTCAACGGTCACCCTATTTCGCCATCATCGATACCTGCTCCTTACGCCCTTGCTACACGCCATTTGAGAGATTCCTCGATCTACGGTCAGTAAAAGGTTCTTAACTCAAACTATCCTCACGGGTCTCGATTTAACCTCATAGCGAGCCTTTCCTTATCAAAGACAACATCATATCCCTTGTCTTCTAACATCGCCACAGAGATAAGATTCTTCTTCAATTCTGGAACATGCATCACTTCCTTCAATACGAAGGGTTTACCAGAATCCCTCTCAAAGGAAATGGTACCGATACCGGTCGCACTGTATCTACCATCATCGCCCATCTCGATGTGCACTCCAAGATCTTTCTCATCCAGATCGGTAAACAAATCTCGATCTCCTGTCATGTGAAAAGACGCACCACTGTCCAGAAACCACACTGATCCCGCCACACTTGAGACCAAGCATGCGATCAACAAAAAATCTAGCTCAAACTGCGAGGCTAAGGCCTCTCCAGCTGCAGATCCAGCAGCCTGCTTGTTTTTCTTCTTCTGCGGACAATTTGTGGCATAATGTCCGTGTTGGTGACAGTGAAAGCACTTCACCTTGGACATGTCCTGCTTCTTGCCTTTCACACCGGAATGAGAAGATTTCTTGCTCTTCCCCTTCTTTGCTTTGGTAGCCAAAGTGAAATTATCTTCATCAGAGTTCTTTGATGATGATTCGTCCCTGTTACTCTGCCTTATCTCCTCTTGCACAAGATCCGACCAAAGTCGCTCCCATCCTGGCAATTTCTCCCGACCATTGACAGAGTCCTGATAGGAATGCCAACTCTTCGGAAGCCCAAGGAGAGCCAAGCTCACCAAGTCCTCATAATCTACAGTCACCCCCACACTTCCTAGCTCATCCCTGCATTGGATGAACTTCGTGAGGTACTTGGGCATACTGTCGCCTTTCTCCATCTTTATGTTTCTGAGTTTATCCTTGAGCGCCAACTTCCTCTGGTCGCTCTTGCATTGGAATAAATCTGTCAAGGCTTTCCACATCAGGAATGGAGAAGCCTTACCATGCAGGCTGGACACTATGTGATCCTTCACACCCTCCAACAGAATCCTTCGACACTTTGCTGTCTTCTTTTTCCAAGCCTCAATTACGGCAACATCGCTAGAAGTAGGCTTTGAGACTTCAACATCTATGAACTCCTTCAACCCATTTTCATCCAGCACCGCCTCCATCCTGTCCTTTCATGCAATATAATTTGAGCTACCCTCAAGGGCATACTCCAATCGCAATCCGTTGAAATACATCTCAACTTCGACACCAAGAAAACACTACTGCAAATTCGAATTCCACCAGCACAAAACTCAACCGCTTCAATGTTCTGCAATTGCTCCAATGATCAATATTCCTCTGATACCATGTAGAAATTTGAATAATAGATAACTTGTTCACCGAGATTATCCTGATCACACACTATTTGAGCTTCATGCATAATACATAAGCTCTTCTACTATTGATCATCAATTTGCGGAAATTAAACAATCGCATGCGCACATTAAAACCATAAACAATCACACATATAAACACATTATTTATAGGAAAGCTTAAAGCTGAAAAAACCAAACTATCTATATATTATAATGATAGAGATCATGTAAAAATCATAGTACAAACTCCTCACAAGCTCTCAGCACTATCTCCAATTGTTACACACTACACAAGCTCAGATCATACAAAACACATGCTCCAATCTGCTCCACCTGTTAGCCTGCCTCTACTGCGCAATCCAATATGGATAATCATGAGATCCAAGTTCAAATCCCACCAGTATGTACTGCGCAATCCTCATTGGCTTCTCCATCAATGTGTGTGCACATCTCATGCACCAGTATAGTCACAACTGATAGTCACACTGCTCTTTCACCTAACCTCTCCACTGGTCTCCACTGAAACTGTCCATGCACTGCAGTTAACTGATGTATTCTTTAGTTGATTTATGAGTTAATAATTAGTGAACTAATTAATAATTAATTCACACCACTCTCACTAATTGTATCAATCAGTTAGACTAGATACAACTAGCTCAACTAAGTTAAACTAAACACAACGCCATTAACTGTCTCATCAACTCCACCAAACTCTGTCACATGAGTTCTAACTGAATTCAACCATGCAATAGCTCCACTAAACCTTAGGAATAGTGTAATTCCTTCTGTCAGCTGCATGTGCCACATCCAGGCATCAAACTGAAGTGCTCCAAGAGGATAAGATAATTTTTATAGTCCAAATATTATTAAGAGCTAATAATATTCGACATATCTATTTTTAGACTGGCAATCTAAAAATAGATTCCGCCCAATATGTCTAAAAATAGAAGTCCATCTATTTTTTCCGACTTGACCAACCATCCACAAATAGCATCCTGCAACTCATAGAACACGATCCATATGTCTAAAAATAGACATAGTCTAAAAATAGACTTTGCGCCAAAAATAGCCTGCGGGCCCACTTAGTGAAGGCGACTTCTTTCCACTAAGCTCCTCATATTGTTGCAATCTCAACAGGAACTATCCCATCCACTCAGGTGACTAGCCCCTAGGTCCTACTAATATTTTATCCTACTTAATCTCCGGACGCTCCCACAGTATGGTCATGAGTGCATTTGGGAGGCTTTGGACTCAAACATAAGGCTGCATGTATGCATCCAGGGACTAAATTTCCCAGATCTGTGCTTCCTTCCATGGGATTTAAGGAAATTTATCAGTCCCATAGTCTAGGCCACTTCCCAAAACTCAATGACAAGTTCAGAAATGAAATAAAACAATGAAACAATGATGTATTTGCAAAAACCCTGACAAGAACTAGACTAGACCCATACTAGCCATGATAGGCATTTCGTCAAACATATCACAAATATGTAATCAAACGGTGTAAAAAACAGATCTGAGCATAGGGGTATCATACTTATCTAAGAATCGCTAAGAAACATTTTCCCTTACATCATTAGTTGTAGTATCATATATTAGGGCATGGATACATTGTTTATTCGTTTACAAATAAAAACATGAGGAGAGACATACATCATCACTGTCAGAATACATGCTCATAACCAAAAAAATAACAATGGAAATATCAGGGATACATCAGCCATAGAATCCACATATAAATAAATACATTTACACATCAAATGCCATGGAAATTGTCTTTTCATTAATGAGTGTAAAAACTAGCCAGGGATGGGACTATCACATTCCACCCGACCATACATTGTCTGAGCCAAATATATTTCTACCCGATCACCCCCGTGGCATATTCCAGGCATGAATGTGGGACTCATAACTAACCAAAAAAAAACCAAACAAGCATGGATTATACTGGAGTTCTCCACCTACACTGTGAGGAATTTTACTTTCTCCTAATCTCTCAGGATTTACTGCAATCCACATATGATCCAGTGATCATTAGGCCCTACACCAAGACCCACTCTCCAAGATTTACCATACATCACATCCTGGGACTACAAGACATAATGGAGAAAAATCCACCTCTTGGCTTTACCGCATATCTCGTCATTCCCTGGCAAGGATTCCTAGGCCCACCGATGCACACAATCCTAGCTTTACCGCAACCCACAGTCTGGTTAAGGGGTTACTAGGCTAGTGGCTTTACCACGATCCTTAGTCCAATTCAAGGATCACCAGGCCATTTTTTTTTCATTTTAGAGATCCACCTCACTCAGTTTCGAATCCATCCGACAATCCATCTCAACCAAAGCATGGGAACCCATCCCATCAAGGCTATCCAGAAATGTCAAGTCTAGGATGAAAACACTATCACACCTAGAAAAACCCATGCCATGATAGAAAATAACCACATGCAATACAATGCATGCCAAATATAGCAAGGAAATCACACATGAAAATCAATATCTCCAAATAATCTCGTTGTGGCTACTTGATCCTCCCCTTCCTTGCTTGCTCCTTCCTTCTTCTTATGTTCTTTTCCTTTCTTGATCCAATGAAAAAGTGCTCCAAGAAAACTCTAAGTGTTGAAGAGTGAGAGAGAGAGAGAGAATAATGAGAGAGCTCCAAAACTGAACTGACAAAAGGTACCACTGATCCTCAGAAGCCTTTTTATTGATGAGGCCTCTATTTTCTTCATTTTCCATTTTTTTTTTTCATTTTCCTCCTCACATGAAACATGTGACCTTTCACCTCCCTATTCTCATAATTTCCATTATTTTCATAGATAAATGTGCCAAAAATTCCATTTTTCCTTTCCAAATCCTTTTCCTTTGCCTTTGCCAATTTCCTTAGCCATATTAACCGAAATGAACACCCACTAGGATTTTTTTCCCAACATTCAGTTTGGAATATGTGTCCCATCAACCGTGGTTATTATTTTTTCTTTATGAACTTTTATTATATGGAATTTTCACTAGGGTTTTTATAGTGAAGTCTATCCCGGATCCTAAGCGACTATGTTTCAAGCACAATGTCCTGCGAGATAGAGTGGTGATTTTACATAAGCACGAATTGGTGGGGTAGTGGATGTTTGAGGATCAATTGGATTCCCATCCTGAAGTATTCCCCAAAGGTTATCCTCTTGATGAAATCATGGTTTTGGTTTCACTTCCTACATGAGGATGGTGTGGAGCATATCCTAAAGGATCCTTGGGTTCGTGGGAGATTTTTTTTACAAATTCAGAAATAGTATATTGGATTTAATCCTCTCTTTGACACCCCAAGTGAGAAGTATGTTTGGATCAAGCTCCCATGATTTTTTATTAAATTTTGGGCGCATAGGGTTTTTGTGGATATTGGAAATACTATAGGTTTTTTCGTGTATGTGGATGCTAATATCTTTGGGGTAGGGACAAGCACATTTCCTAAATACCGGTTGAAGTGAATTTCTCAGGGGGCCTTCATGAGTGCATTAATTGGAATGGGGTGCTACCGAAATCAGGAAGCTAATTGATTACTACGGGGTTATTTTTTTCTCCCTCCTATGTCACCACAATGGTCATCTGATGTCTTGATGTCCTCATCGAAATAGACTCCGATTGGGGGTAGGCAGTGGAAATTGGCTCATGGTCATCATGTGGATAAGGATTGGGTGCATCCTTCGTCTGTGGCACATCTATGTTTCAATATTTCTAGTGATTCAGCTTTAGATGGTAGTTCCTTGGATTGATCTCCATCTTCTTCTTCCTTGCCCCCTTCTCCTCTGATTGATCTAGTTCCCTCTCCTATGGCAGTTAATGGGGCATATTATCCCCCCCAACAACCAAACTCTTATGCATTGATGTTTTTACATGAAACCCCCCCTTTTTCTGAGCATTATACTCCTATACCTCTCCCGATTACCAAGCCGTTGCATATCCTTCTTCTTCTCTACACGATTTGTCATCCAATCCCTCTGTGCTATCCTCAGGTTCTCCTCGGCCTTATGAGCCCTCGAATGTTTTTGCTCTGGGTCCTAATGGCCTCTCCTTGGCCCCTCATATTTGGGGTTTTTCCCTTCCCCCGAAATCCATCAATAGGTATCTTTTGAAGCTCATTGTGCTATCCTTCATCCCTTAAAACTCTCCTTTTCTCACATTAATTCACATTTTTAGTCATAATATGCTTAGTAGGAAGACTGAAATATATTTTTTATATTTTATGGCCTAATGTGATTAATATGCAGGTCAAAGAAGCCTTTTTGGAGATATTTACCATGCATGGGATTGATGTAGACACTTAGAGAGAATATAGGGATCTTTTCCACCTCATTAACTCCTTAACTCGGCTTGAGATCATATAATCCTCTCCAATAACTTGAATTCACTAGTATTTGAGGAACTCTAAGTGCATGAAAAGGACAAGGGGAACCAGATCCACAAATATCGACATTTTGGAGGGGAGCATTCCTCCTTTCAAGGAAGATCTCCCTCAATTTTTTTTGTATAAATAAACCAACTGAAAGGCTTATTAGGATTCAAATTTTGGTTGCAGTTAAGAGTAGATATTGTGAAAAAAGTGCTTGAAAATGTCATTCTTATTTTTGATGATGTATGTGACTTTCATTTTCTATTAATGAGAATTTTACTATTGATATACATCTAAGTTAGCTTTTGAGGGATGAAACCCTTGGGTTTGGGCCCAACCCATAGGATTTAGTCCCTCTCTTGTATTTCTTTCATGCTCTTGTTTCAAAGTATTGCAATTCTTTCTTTGTTTCAGTAGATGTTATATCACAAAAAATTGTGATGTGAAGCTTGCCTATCCTCTCTCTTGTGGGAAGAGTGATTGGACAGATTCAGAATCACAACCTAAAAAGGTTTTTTTATGATTTATTGGAAATTGATAGATGTCAGTTGTGATCCTTTTGCATGCCTATTTTCTACAAATTTGAAGTTGGTATCATTAGTTTGGAAATGAGGGCAGTGTTGTAGGATAGAAAAGGTCTTAATAAAATTCAACTCATCTTTTCCATCATAATTTATCTTACCTTTCTATTAATCATTTATAAATCAGGTTAAAAAATGAATATCTAGTGGCCTCAACCCGCCCGAAGGAAACTAGGTCTGTTGGCCACAAAATAACATGATAGGTTATCCAGAACATAATCTTTTTGAGTATGTCCATCCAAGCTTTATAAGCTATCATATCTATTACCCATCTATATTTAGAGCTGACAAATTAAATGTTATCCGACCAATCATTTAGAACAAAAAACATTAGAAACTTCATAATTAACATGACTTCTCGACAGTTAATCATCAGAAGATTCTACTAGGGCAGGGTCCTTTGCACTCGACCTTGGTATTTCAATTTGGCGCAGACCTTGAATTTGTCTTTCCATTCGACCAAGGTAGATGTTTTGGTGGTGCAACCACAATTGTACAGACTGGATGTTCTGTTGAACATCCTTAAGGCTCGACTCGGCTTGGTGGGGGCCTTCAACATTATGGGTTGCCAGCATGGATTTCGCTAGAAAAATCTTCATTATCTAGTATAAGTGGACTAACTGTCTAAACATAGTCAACCTTCTATGAGTTTTCCCTGGGTCCAATACCAAAGGTGCCGAGTCCTCCATTGGAGGTGGTTTTGTTGTCACCTTGGCA
The DNA here is from genome assembly GCA_034641835.2 of Pinus albicaulis. Taxonomy (NCBI): domain Eukaryota; kingdom Viridiplantae; phylum Streptophyta; class Pinopsida; order Pinales; family Pinaceae; genus Pinus; species Pinus albicaulis. The sequence continues at coordinate 307,461,155 of CM076580.1, read as the reverse complement.
TTCAATTCGGCTTCCCATTTCGATATTACTATTTTTACTTGTGTTGGGGTCCCAACATTGTATGCACGCATGATATTTTTCATATTCTCCTTGTCTATTTTCCTTCCTCTTCTATGTTGTGGCTTACTAGATGAGGCCATCTGTACCTTCCCTTTCCTTTTTTTCTTGTTGCTATCATGGCCATGCCCTCGCTTCCCCATGTCAACCTCAGTCATCACCATTCTTCTATCTACTGGGTCGCCCAACAACTATGATGCCTCACATTTCCACAAAGTTGCGGAAGCCAAAAGTGTAGGAGTTGGAGGGTGTTGCAATTTAAGAAGACCTGAAAGGGTGGTACACATAGATGGATAATTAAATTTTTCCAAAAAATTACAAACTATTACGACCATCTCTTTCCTGTGAGGGACAAACTTTGTTCCAAATTTTCTACTCTCGGGAGTGACAACACAGAGTATCCCAACATCCTTGGGCATTGCCTTTGGAGTGGTAGGAAGCCTCACAATAACTAACTCCCTAAATCGACTGACATAATTATTTACTAACCTTCGACTCTCTACCCAACCCCATACCCACCCAGGCAACAGACACCAAGGATGAAACAATTTACAATCAGATTTTGCAAACAGACTTATAAATATAGACCCCAACTTCAAATAAATGCCCATATGGGCCAAAATTTTACCATAAAAGACTGAAATCGACATATCAAATGCTTACAATGAAATACTTATCCCTATCCCACTTATCTATTTTAATAAGATCCCCAAACCCTGTCATTCATGCTTTATGCCTTGAAGTGAAACTGACAATTCATGAACCAAGAAGGCCCAAGATACATACCAATGACCCCTCTTTGCTGACGCATCATAAGAATCACCTTAGGTGCTCAACTTGCATCTCAGCTCTCCAGTCCTGCAAGCCACATTCACCATAGCCCAACAATGCCAAAGAATTAGGGGAATTTTGAGGTCTAAAATGGGCCTCCTAAGGAAATTATAAAATAATAGTGGAAATAATAAAAAAGATTTGATGACATCATCAAATTTTAGAGGGAAAAAACGAAAAACTACTTTTTCAACTTGTATTTTCAACTCATCTCCCAATTTTTTTACTCAAATTTCTAGCGAGGTTACTCGTTGGATGAAAAATTTAATTTCTCATCCAAGGAGTACCCATGTTTGATACTTTTGATGGACCTCGCTACACGAAGAATGAGAAATACATGAAAAACGTGATTACAATCACGTTTTTTCATGTATTTCTCATTTTTCACATAGAAGGGTTCATCGAAAGTATGCAACATGGGTACTCCTTGGATAAGGAATTAAATTTTGCATCCAATGAGTACTCCCGCTCAAAATTTCAGTAAAAACTTTGGGAGATAAGTTGAAAATACGAGTTGAAAAAGCAGTTTTATTATTTTATTATTTTTTAATATTTTTATCCTTTTACTTAAAAAATGGTGAATCATCCCCCATGGTTGACATCATCATCTTGAATCTTATTGGTTCTCATAAATTTTATTTTGGTTGTACATTTTTCTTAGGAAGCCTATTTTAGACCTCAAAAGTCCCCTAATGGGTAATACCAAACTGTAGTTTTCATGTTGCATGCAAACTTTGCCACTTGTAAGAAGAGATTTACTGCACTCGAGGTATGACCTATCATATGCTTACATATATGCAGGGATTTTATGATGAAGAGCGTGTGGAGGTGTTGGGTGGGATGCCCACTTTACCTGCCCCATATTCCCCACTGATAAGATCAAAGCTCTAAAATCATAGAGCTCGACCCTATCACCACTGACCAACAACCAACTCGTTTCCCTGAAACTTCTGGAGGTCGAAGCTTTGCCTCCATTTGAGGAAACACTTCCAGAAAGGGTTCAACGCAGTTTTTCAGGAAAAAATGGTGCTGATAATGCTAGGCCAAAACTGTCAACCTACCATCAGCAATATTAGAGTCTTTATAGGATGTCTTTATGTATTTTTTTCAAGTGGAAATACTGGATAAGATTTGTCACGGGGAACTTCAGGATCAGGGACGGTAAGTGAGAAGAGTGACAAATTACTGTGTAAAAAATTCCCCCCCTAAAGCATGAAGGTATAATGAGGAGTGATGGGTGAAATGCTTTACAAACCAAGGGAAAGAACTCAAAATACTGCCAAGAAACTTGCCAAATCAAACACAATAAAATATATGATATATCTGATAGGAATATGCCTAATAACATATATGTGGACTAGGCGTCAAATAACATATGAACCCACGGCATGGTTGAAACCATCTGCCTGAAAAGATCATGGAAACAGATCCATGTTATGGTCGCAACCATCTCTATAGACATGATCATATATACAATCATGAATACTCAATAACTCCACACAACTTGGATAATGACAAATGTGGTCCAGGGTCTTTGCCACAATCTCAATCTAACCAACCTACGAATCTAGCCATGTGAATATATGATCTGATGTCAAACATGGTAGAAACCACATGATTATTGGTCAATGATAAAAATCGCTAACAAGCATGAGAGAAACCACCAATAATGACAATGGTCCTCAAGGTAAAAAAGGACAAACTACAAGTATGAATAAATGTGGTGTAGTCGAATAATTGCAGAATTGTCTAATCAGAGGCCATTGAGTGAACCTGTTGTCGAACGCGAAGAACTTTCTATTGAGGCATGAAAGCTCCAAGGTACTAAAAAGGAGTTTCTAAACCATCTTCCAGGATAATGGGTTGAAGTCGACAGGAAGTGATTCATCAAAGAAGGGAAATAATGATTCCCACATCATCTATATGAAACAAAGGATATCATAAGGTAAGAGGAGTGATTCATGACTGTTACTGAGAGGGTCAAATAAGTAGAGGATGCTTGAATTTGAAAAAAAATACTTCTCTTGAATATATCAGCAACACGACTTCGGAGTGTGAAGAATTTAACTCAAATGGGATTAGAGGTCATGATGACAAAAATGGTGATCAAATAGGAGTAAAATTCATTTCCAAAACCCACGGAGGAAAATTTTTAAATAAAGGATATCCCCAACCCGAAACAAACTGTAGATGAGTGTCATGTTCAAGAGCAAAAAGCTATCCAAAACACACAAGATGTTCCAATTTCAAAATTTTCACCATTATTTCTAACGAGTACCTCTTTATTTTTTATATCTAGCATGAAGATGATAGCATATGCTGAGCATATAATTTCATTCTTTGAATGAGTCCGTCCTAGTAATTTTAACTAGCCCTAGGAAGGAGGAACTCGATCTCGTCATGGTGACAAGTCTTTTGTCATTTAATATTTAACGAGTCCAACAAAAGAGTAACTCAATGTCTTTTTCATGTTTAGGGAGTTTGAAAAAGAAACAGAAAAGAAAAATCCATCATGTACCTTTTTGTAAATCGTCTCTCGGATCCAAAAAGGTAGAAAATAATATCCGAGAGAACCTCTTGACCATGTTCGATCAAAGTATTCCTTTTTAGTATATAGTTAATCTCAGCCCAAAAAAGGTGTAAACATATGCTGAGACCACATCAATTCATTTAATTTAACAAGTTTGAAAAGACAAGTACTCGATAATATTTTCATTTTTTGAGAGTCAGAAAAGAGCTAAAATATGAATCCAAACAAGTTCCTTTTTTGTTTATTTTTACAGAGTCCAAAAAAGAGATAAAATAAAACTCGTTGCATTGGAAATAATCACTGTCAGTCTAAGGAATTTTGTTGCTGCACAAAAAATGACAAACATCATTGATATGAAGGAAAAATAATAAAATAATGGCCAAAATATCTTCAAAAACCTATAAATAGACAAAAAGTAAATCATTTTAGCCATTCTATTTGGAGTAAATTGTGAAAGTGCATTTTACCCCTTTCCCCTTCGAACTTTAGGTCAATGGTTCGGTCAATCCAGGATGATGTTCGACAATCTGTCTGCATCAGGTAAGAGCCCAAAAGGCGACCGCGCTGTCAGTGCCCTTTCAAATTTTAAAGTTGATTTGACCACGGGGAATAGTTTAAAATAAGGAATTCTATCATTTTTAATGGTTGATTTCAAAAATACTCCAATAAAAGCTCCTAAAATATCAATTGGACATGTTTTCCAAGTGTTTTTAAATGAATATGGTGATCGAATGGAAGGAAAGAGGCCATGAGGTGGAAGACCACCAAGATCTCCAAGATCCAAATTGTGTAAATTCATTGAGGAATTGTGGATTGCTAAAATTCTTCCAAACTTCAGGGTTGAGAGCTCAGCTGGAGATACTTGAGTATATGATTGAATTATGGGATTTGGATCACCAAATTTTCATAATTTGGGATCAAGAACTTGAAATAGATGTGATGGACATCTACTTCATTACAGGGTTTACGAGAAGAGCAGAGAGAATCCAACTCTTCGGGGCTCGCACTGGAGGTGAGAGCACTAGCATGCTCATCCAAAACATTGTTCCAGGGCCAAAAAGACTCAGAGTGGCAAGGTGGAAATATCATCAATCACATATCTACCCTTGTGTACAATATTACATTGCATGGCCTGAGTAGCTGAAGCCCAAGCATTTCATGAGGCAACGAAGTCTCATTTCCAGTATGCGGTGGATTTTATGGTTCCCACTATGTTTAAATGGTGCAAGGGGTTTCTCGCCAACATGAAGATCCAACTAACCGAGTGCAAGACAAATTGGCTGAATTTTTTTGGTATGGTTCCATTTTAGTCACCTTCTTTCTGGAGAGGGTGCCTCTGTTTCAGTATTAGTGGTTAGAGGTTTATGACCTAGCCGCGAGGGACCTGAGGCTGCTGAGGTGGTGTGAAATCATGCCCCATCAGGGAGGAGGCCAGTAGATGCATTTTCCCACATCATTTTTCAATTTGTTGCATCTTTAATTAATCATGGTTGAAGACTATGACTATGCATGCATCGATTTCAGAGGAGACCCATATCTACCTCTTTCACCAGGCGAACAATGATCTGATGTAGGTAAAAAGTGATTTTTGGAATTTTTTTATTTTTTTATGTTTTTTTTTAATGTATTATGACACCTAAAATTATGATTTTTTTACAAATTTTGGACTTGAGAGACCATATGGTATGTCCCTGATCGCAAGGATAGTATCTCGCCAAATCGAGTATGCTCCCTACGAGGATGGGGCAAACCCACTAGTGGAGGTGGAGTGTAACTTGGTAGGACTTCTTGTGGTACCTATGTTTTGGCCAGATTGGCAAGACCAAAATATAAGACAACATCAAACCACTTTGGGATCCTAGGATCTAGCCCTCCTGGATCCAGAGAGGGATCTCTCTATATAAGTAAAGAATGATATATCTTTAAGGCTTAAATTGAGGTATTAGGCTAGCTATGAAGCATAAGGGTTTTTGATTTTTTTTTTTTGGTTGGAGATCATTAACTGAGAAGGTCATGGAAGTGAAGAAGGAACTAAATAGTAGGATGTTTCGGCATGGGAAGATAGGTCAAGATAATTGCCAAACCATTGGGCTATGGAGCCATAAAAGGGTTTACTTGCATAACAACTATCCAAGGGTTTCCATAGGGCAAGTCAACTATACCAAAGGATATTTTTAGATAGATGGTGGAATGGAACATTAAGAATGGGTGAAAGAAAGAGACCAAAGTGCAGCCTAAGATCAAGTCAGATGTCATTTAAATCCATGCCTTATTTTGACATAATTCAAAGGAAACTCTCATTAAAGACACAAAGGGTAGCTTAATATCAGGTCAGATGTCATTTAAATCCAGACCTGATTTCAGCATACTCTCAAGGAAAACAATCCAGCAGTCCTCATAACCACTTTCAGAAAGTAGAAAACATTTAAGATTAAACACAGAGTAAGGCCTAAGATCAGAGAAAGACTTTGAACCTTCACTGCTTTTGACACTCACTCAGAGGGATCTTGGAAAGGATAACTGTTGGAAAAGGAACCTAGTGGACACGGCTAACTCTAAATCCCCAGTTTCCCAATTCTTTCAGCTGAACCAAACCAAAACATCTAGGAAGAAAACTCTAAATTCATACATCAGTAAGCATGGACAATACCAAATTCTATACTAGTTAAATTATATTAAATTTGTTCTTAGATACACAATCAGAGGAAAAAATAAAGATAAATATTTGAAAGTGAGATTTAGGGTACTTCCAGCAGTATATCCTAATCTATGCTTGCTGCTCTTTATCATAGAATAATGGTCAGTATGATAAAACATAAAAGGAGACAATTTCAGTGAGAAAACATCATCAATAATATAGACCAGGATCCTGTGAATCTGCTTGTTCAATTGATGTGCAAAACCAGTCACATACTTTAAGTCCAATGGCTCTTTACAGTCCAAACTTTCCTCCCAGCCTACTATGATACAAACTACTCAGCTACTTCCCCTCAATAACAATTCTAACAATCAATAGAATCCCAACAACCCTTTACAATGAATCTTCAATGAACACTTATAGGTGAATAAGGAGGTGGAGTAGTAGATATGAACTTAAATGATCAATTAAGACAGAGGGGAGGAAGTATTCGAATGCCCAATCTGCTTAATGGCTCTATATTAACATGTTTATACCCTTTAGGCTGGTCTGGAAGTCTTTGTTAGGTTGACGATATCTTCAGGTATGTCTCTTGCAGTACTCTTTGGATGATGTACTCTGTTTTATCTTCTATGACAAGTAAGGTGATAGAAGGTATTTTAGGTCTTCCATACTTGTAACTAATGCACTGAAATTTCTTTATGACTTTCTATCAGAATAGGTAACTCTTGTGGGCTCGATGAGGTATAGGAAATGCTATGGGAACTTGTCCTTTCTTGGAAAAAGAACATTCTGCTGATATGAAAGCACTGATATGACTTGTTTATGTGCTTCAGGCTTCATTAAGCCTCCTTGATCATTTTAATGGTCTTTATCTGTGTCTTTATCCTTCTGAACATTGGATTACAATCATTAAGTCTTCAATAATAGGCTTTAATCCCTTTAATCTCTCACTGATACTCTTTGCCACCTATGTTGATTGTTTCTGTGAATGTGCAAGTTTTAATGGCGCTGGAGGGTTTATGAGAGGGTTTCACACTGATATTTTAATGAAATTCACATTTAAAACCTTCTCAGGTGTCTTCCCTGCAATATTCGGCTCTGAAAAATGACATTATGCACTATGTATTATCATGACCGTGACTGTATAGAAAGAATAATCTTTCACCGTCTGTAATCTTGCAAAAACCTAATAAACATGTTAAGAAACTCAATGATAGTGGAGGAGGATTGCTCTGGAGGGCCGAGGAAATGGTGTCGCAGTAATGAAAATGGTGGATGAAATCGAAAAACCAGGTAAAAATCATGTCGGAATGGAGGAAAACTGGCCTGATGGAGGTTTGGTGCGAGGTGGGTTCTGGACCGTCGGATCAGATTTAACAGTGGTGATCTACGGTCGAGATTCATTGATCGGATCGTTCGAAGGACTAGATGAAATGGGAGATGGGATTATGTCGTGACCGTTGGATCAGATAAGGTTAATGGTGATCAACGACAGAGGTTCATCAAAAAAGTTGTTTGGGGGACGGGTGAAAAAACAATAGATGGGGTCGCGATGAATTGTGAACCGTTTGATCAGAATAGATCGACGACTGAGATCGTCAGAAGGGAACGTTGGGAGGTCAGTCGAATGGAGAAATGGAAGGGGTCGAGGTTAGATTCGGACTGTCGATCTTCAGAGATCGACAGTGGAGAAAACTCGATAAAATGCCTGGGACAGAAAACAAAGGGACAAAGACTTGGGGGTTAAATGTAATATGAGCTGTTGATCTAGATCAAATGAATGGTCAAGATCTTCAGATGGAGCTTTTGGGAGTAAAGGGGAAGAGGGAAATGAACTGTGATCGCGTTAAGTCAGAGATGTCCGATTGAAATAATCGACGGTCAGTATTAAATGAAGAATTATATCGGGGAGGAGTGGTTTTAGCAGAATACTGCTGGTTTTGCATAGCTCCGAAATGGTTTTGAAAATTCTCCAAAAAAACACAATATGCTTCGCTGCCTGACACACGTCCTCCCAAAACCGCTTTTTTCGCATTTTTTCTTTGCATTAAACCACATGTGCAAAAAAAATCTGAAATTGATTGATAGCTGTCAGATGGGAGGTCGAAGATCGGATGGTTCGGAAAAACTCTGATGGGGAAAGATGCACGGGCGGACATGGCGCGATCGGGATTCTTGCTGTCCGTCAGATCTGCATGGATGAACAACTATGATTTGCTATCAGGCAGCAGTGTAGTGTTGGATGGATGATTGGAATGTTATATGAATGGACGGAACATGACGCGATCTGGGCCATTGGTTCTTGTGGATTCAATGGTCCAGATCCATCCCAAGAATCTTAATGTTGGGAACGATGGAATGGATTGGAAGGATGAACGGGGATCGGATCGCCTGAAGGCCGTCAATCTGTGGAGATCGACGGTTCCTATTAATCCAAACCATAACTTCCAGGGATGATAAAAACAAGGGGAGAGACATTTTTGAAAGATTTTTCAAGCCTTTAAGTGCCTAACACAGAGCTTTAGGTCTCATGGGAGGGGGGTTTAATAAAATAAGCCCTCGGGGGCTTAATTTTTTATTGGGCGGAGAAAATATATTTTTATGCTTTTCAAAGGGATTTTTTGGGGATTTAAGTGCTCGGTTGTGAGCTGCGGTTGTATGAGGAAAGGGGCTAAGCCATATAATCCCTTAGGGGCTATAAGACTGATATAGTGCAAATAGAGAGTTTTTAGGCCAAAATCAATGTTTTTAAGGCCAAATGAGGGTTCCGGTAGGCAGAAAAGGGGATTTTTAAACGAACTCAAGGGAGATATAAGGTTTTAAAATGGAATTTTGATGATTTGGAGGGCTAATGAAGGGATTTTGGAGGAATTTTGTGAAGGGAAAAAGGTGACAAAAGGGGAAATTGTGGAAATGAAAAGGAAGAAAATGGAGGCCTCTTTGACAACAATTTTCTTCACCAAACAATAGGATTCTTTAATGGAAACAACAATGAATATTCTTCAAGGGAAAGAAAACACATAGAGGCTTCAAGAATGAAATATTTTCAAGGGGAATGTTTCTCTTGAAGGCTCAGAAACATATTTAGCCACCTGTTTTCTATGCCAAAATTTTATAGGTGGCTAACAGTGGCTCCACATGGGGATGGCATCTTCTTGAAGGTGTCAAGAATCTCAGAAAATAATCTTTGGAAGTAGGCCAGATACCTGGTACTTGACCATCCTTTCTTTCTTAACCATCTACCACAAACATGATGGATAATAGATCAGCAACAAACATTTTCCCAAACAACTACCTACCCATCCTACTGTCCTAGCATTTTTTCTTCAAGGTGCATTTAGACTTGCAGACCTTTCACATCATCAAATTTTTTTTTTGAAAGCAAAAACTAATCTAATTCTACCCTTATTCCTCCATGAGACAAGATTAAATAGTTGGAATCATAGTTTCTCTACCTAAACTAATATCTGCCAGGATTAAACTATCTTGGAGATTTCATTCTCTACATTATAAAACAGAAATTGAAACACAGCTAAACCAGGGTTAGACTGTCTGACTTGCTATGGGTCCATGGCATAAAGAAAAACTGCACATGGACTAAACTTTGAAGAAATTAAAAACAACTATCTAATTGCTCACATGCTGAGATTTATTGAGATTTCTTAGCTACCCTACTCTAACTTGAGATATTTACATGTCTAGTTGAAAAACTCTCTTTTCCAATACATCCAGTCAATCAAATGATCCCATGACTGGTCTTTTCTTCTCACCTCCTTGAGCATGTTGGATAGGCAGGGCCACTCCCATTCTCTTTGTTTTTTAACAGCAAATTTTAAAATGTTTCTTGTTGTCTGCAACAAGCTGCCCCTGATGACCTTTGATCCTTCTTTAATTTTCTGCAGGAAATGAGCATAAGGATCTTGAAATAATACCTAGTTGTGAGTATTTTACATGTAGTTTTTAGCCAGGATTTCTTCCTCTTCCACTGGATCAACAAGAAGATCATTTTGAGAAAGAAAATCTCCCTTATCTTCATCATCATCTAAATTGGAGGACTCATCATATTTGGCTGTGCTTTCCTCTTGTAGCTCTAAGATCTTCTGATCTAGTGGGATGAGCTCTGTGAAAAGATAAACATATTCTTGAGCAGTGGTTTATTTGATTACCTCAACCCTTTCAAGAGAAGGTTCAGGATATTCAACTTGCTCAAGAGTTTCTTCATTGCTTTCTTCCTCATCCTCTGAGCTAAAAGGACGCTGGCTTCCATCTTCATGGAAATTATTACTGATGATGTGATATAAAGCAGAGTGAAGATTCAATGAATCTTCACCTGTTACTAGACTTTCATAACCTTCTTCATCAGTATCATAAATAGCCTGACTTGGCTCATTACTTTCTTCAAGTTGATGGAACTGATCTTCCTCCCACAAATCTACTGATAATGGTCCTGCAGGATTAGCTTCTATTTGGAAAAAGTCATCATCAGATAGATCAAAACTAGAAGAATCATAATTATAAGTAATGTCACCAATCAAACCTACTGGATTCTCAGCAAGTCTTTCTTCAAAATAATCTGCAAGTTCATCTTCTAATTTGAAATCTTGTTCATCATACACGCTTTGCATGATGCTTATGTCTTACAGAGATCTGGATTGTTTTTCCTGAGGACAAGGTGTGGGTCCCTTTGAATAAGCATTTCTAGTTTCAACCTCATATTCTTCCTCTTTCATGTTTATCAAGCTGTTGGCTGTCTCTATAAGCTTTTTCAGCTTGGTTTCTACAGAGATCAGCCTTCTTTGCTCTGCTTGGTCCTTCTTTATTGCACTTAATTTTTCCTCCCTACACTTTATGTTGTATTCGACAGTAACTGCTAAGTTTTTCATTTCTTCCAGGCTTGCAATCTCTCTTTCTCTTATATGGAATTCCACCTCAGGGTCAAAAGAACTTGGATAGTGCAATAGGGCCCATCCCAAGGGTGGTTTTATATTAGTAGGTATTGCATTGTATACCTTATTGAACCTGGCTGAAAATTTTTGTATAGTCTTCCCTGGTTGTCTTTTCAAATTTTGGTACTCTTCTAGAATGAGGATTTTTTTTTCCAAGATTGCCCATTTATCAAGGAAAACTTGAGTGAACTGATGAAAATTTCTAATGCTTGTAGCAGGAAGGTCTTTAAACCAGTTCTTAACCATTCCTTGTAATGATAAGGCAAACATTATAATACGCACATCATCTTATTCTATTTCATATAAGTCAAGTAAATCCTCAAGATTTTGAACATGTTGCTCAGCAGTGATCTTTTTATTTTCTCCATAAAAAAGAGGCAGCTTATTTGTAAGTCCTGCAGGAAGGGGCTGGAAGATAAGAGGCAAAGCTAGAAGCTTATATATTTCTATGAATTTTGTGGATGTAGGTAGTGGAACAAGAGACCTATGACTGCTTGAAGTTTCATCAAGGGTAAGAGATACAACATGAGGCTCTTGTTTCACTAGGGTTTTCACAGGTGTATAGGTCTGCTCATGGTCTGAAAACTGAGGCTTGAGAGCTTTCCCATAATCAATGTGGATCTCATATTTGTATACTTGATCAGGCTTAAAGTAGGATATAACATAATTGTAGATAAAAACAATGAGTTCTTTAAACCAAATCCATCTTGAATGTTCTATCCTTCTGGAATGTCTGGCCATGATTCAGGTTCTTCCTCCAGTGGAGTCTTTAGGTCTATTAGGAATTGTGGAGTCGCTAGGTGGAGGATTCTCAATGCTTAAATGAGGGTTGTTGTCCACCATCAGTAAGTAAATACCAATCTAACCAGAGATTTTGGGTCTTCTGAGGTCCTAAGGATGCATAAGATGAAATACACTCAGAGTTCCCCAACAGAGTTGCCATTATGTTGTGGTTCCTATATTTTGGCCAGATTGGCAAGACCAAAATATAAGACAACATCAAACCACTTTGGGATCCTAGGATCTAGCCCTCCTGGATCCAGAGAGGGATCTCTCTATATAGGTAAAGAATGATATATCTTTAAGGCTTAAATTGAGGTATTAGGCTAGCTATGAAGCACAAGGGTTTTTTATTTTGTTTGTTTGGTTGGAGATCATTAACTGAGAAGGTCATGGAAGTGAAGAAGGAACTAAATAGTAGGATGTTTCGGCATGGGAAGATAGGTCAAGAGAAGTGCCAAACCATTGGGCTATGGAGCCATAAAAGGGTTTACTTGCATAACAACTATCCAAGGGTTTCCCTAGGGCAAGTCATCTATACCAAAGGATATTTTTAGATAGATGGTGGAATGGAACATTGAGAATGGGTGAAAGAAAGAGAACAAAGTGCAGCCTAAGATCAGGTCAGATGTCATTTAAAACTAGGCCTGCTTTTGACATACTTCAAAGGAAACTCTCATTAAAGACGCAAAGGGTAGCTTAGATCAGGTCAGATGTCATTTAAATCCAAACCTGATTTCAACATACTCTCAAGGAAAAAAATCTAGCAGTCCTCATAACCACTTTCAGAAAGTAGAAAACATTTAAGATTAAACACAGAGTAAGGCCTAAGATCAGAGAAAGACTTTGAACCTTCACTACTTTTGACACTCACTCAGAGGGATCTTAGAAAGGCCAACTGTTGGAAAAGGAACCTAGCAGAAAGGGCTAGCTCTAAATCCCCAGTTTCCCAATTGTTTTAGCTGAACCAAACCAGAACATATAGGAAGAAAAATCTAAATTCATACATCAGTAAGCATGGACAATCTATACTGGTTAAATTATACTAAATTTGTTCTTATATACACAATCAGAGGAAAACATAAAGATAAAGATTTGAAAGTGAGATTTAGGGTACTTCCAGCAGTATATCCTAATCTATGCTTGCTGTTCTTTATCAAAGAATAATGGACAGTATGATAAAACATGAAAGGAGACAATTTCAGTGAGAAAACATCATCAATAATATAGACCAGGATCCTATGAATCTGCTTGTTCAATTGATGTGCAAAACTAATCACATACTTTGAGTCCAATGGCTCTTTACAGTCCAAAATTTCTTCCCAGCCTACTATAATACAAACTACTCAGCTACTTCCCCTCAATAACAGTTCTAACAATCAATAGAATCCCAACAACCCTTTCCAATGAATCTTCAATGAACACGAGGAGGTGGAGTAGTAGATATGAACTTAAATGATCAATTAAGACATAGGGGAGGAAGTATTCAAATGCCCACTCTGCTTAATGGCTCTGTATTAACATGTTTGTACACTTTAGGCTGGTCTAGAAGTCTTTGTCAGGTTGACGATATCTTCAGGTATGTCTCTTGCAGTACTCTCTGGCTGTAGTACTCTGCTTTATCTTTTGTGAAAATTAAGGTGATAGAAGATCTTTCAGGTCTTCCATACTTGTAACTAATGCACTAATAGTTCTTTAGGACTTTCTGTTAGAATAGGTAACTCTTGTGGGCTTAATGAGGTATAGGAAATGTTGTGGGAAGTTGTCCTTTCTTGGAAAAAGAACATTCTGCTAATATGAAAGCACTGATATGAATTTTTTATGTGATTCAGGCTTCATTAAGCCTCCTTGATCATTTTAATGGTCTTCATTTGTGTCTTTACCTTCTGAACATTGGATTACAATCATTAAGTCTCCAATAATAGGCTTTAATCCCTTTAATCTCTCACTGATACTCTTTTCTTCTTCTGCTGACTGTTTCTGTGAATGTATAGGTTTTAATGGCGCTGGAGGGTTTATGAGAGGGTTTCACACTGATATTTTAATGAAATTCACGTTTAAAACCTTCTCAGGTGTCTTCCTTGCAATCTTCGGCTTTGAAAAATGACATTCTGCACTCTGTATTATCATGACCGTGACTATGTATAAAGAATAATATTTCACCATCTGTAACCCTGCAAAAACCCAATAAACATGTTAAGAAACTCAATGGGAGTGGAGGAGGATTGCTCTAGAGGGCTGAGGAAACAGTGTCACAGTAATGAAAATGGTGGATGAAGGCGAAAAAACGGGTAAAAATCATGTTGGAATGGAGGAAAACTGGCCTGATGGAGGTTTGGTGCGAGGTAGGTTCTAGATCATCGGATGAGATTTAACAGTGGTGATCTATGGTCGAGATTCATTGATCGGATTTTTTAGAGGACTAGATGAAATGGGAGATGGGATTATGTCGTGACCATTGGATCAGATAAGGTTAATGGTGATCAACGGTAAAGGTTCGTCAAAGAAGTTGTTTGGGGGACGGGTGAAAAACCAATAGATGGGGTCGCGATGAATTGTGAACCGTTCGATTAGAACAGATCGACGACTAAGATCATCAGAAGGGAACGTTGGGAGGTCAGTTGAATGGAGAAATGGAAGGGGTCAAGGTTAGATCCGGACCTCTGATCTTCAGAGATCGATGGTGGAGAAAACTCGATAAAATTCCCGGGACAGAAAACAAAGGGACAAAGACTTGGGGGTTAAATGTAATATGAGTTGTTGATCTAGATCAAATGAACGGTCAAGATCTTCAGATGGATCTTTTGAGAGCAAAGGGGAAGAGGGAAATGAACTGTGATCACATTAAGTCAGAGCCGTCCGATTGAAACAATCGAAGGTCAAAATTAAATGAAGAATTATATCGGGGAGGAGTGGTTTTAGCGGAAAACTGTTGGTTTCGAACAGCTCCGAAACAGTTTTGAAAATTCTCCAAAAAAACGCGATATGCTTTGCTACCTGACACGCGTCCTCCCAAAACCACTTTTTTCACGTTTTTTCTTGGCTTTAAACCACATGTGCAAAAAAAATGCGAAACTGATTGATAACCGTCGGATGGGAGGTCAGAGATCGGACGATTCAGAAAAAATCCGATGGGGAAAGATGCATGGGCGGACGTGGCACGATCAAGATTCTTGCTGTCCATCAGATCTGCATGGATGAATGGCTATGATTTGCTATCAGGCGGCAGTGTAGTGTTGGATGGATGATTGGAATGTTATATGAATTGGCAGAACATGACGCGATCTGGTCAGTTGGTTCTTGTGGATTCAACGGTCCAAATCAGTCCCAAGGATCTTAATGTCAGGAATGGTGGAATGGATTGGAAGGATGAACGGGGATCGGATCGCCTGAAGGCCGTCGATCTGTGGAGATCGACGGTTCCTATTAATCCAAACCATAACTATCGGGGATGATAAAAACAAAGGGAGAAACGTTTTTGAAAGATTTTTCAAGCCTTTAAGCGCCTGACACAGAGCTTTAGGTCTCATGGGAGGGGGCTGAATAGAATAAGCCCTTGGGGGCTGAATTTTTAATTGGGCGGAAAAAAGATATTTTTATGTTTTTCAAAGGGATTTTTTGGGGATTTAAGCACCCGGTTGTGGGATGCGGTTGTATGAGGAAAGGGGCTAAGCCATATAAGCCCTTAGGGGCTATAAGACTGATATAGTGCAAATAGAGAGTTTTTAGGCCAAAATCAGTGTTTTTAAGGCCAAATGAGGGTTTTGGTAGGAAGAAAAGGGGATTTTTAAACCAACTCAAGGGAGCTATAAGGTTTGAAAAGGGAATTTTGATGATTTGTAGGGCTAATGAAGGGATTTTGGAGGAATTTTTTGAAGGGAAAAAGGTGACAAAAGGGGAAATTGTAGAAATGAAAAGGAAGAAAATGGAGGCCTCTTTGACAACAGTTTTCTTCACCAAAAAATAGGATTCTTTAATGGAAACAGCAGTGAAGATTCTTCAAGGGACATAAAACACATAGAGGCTTATACATACATATACATACATACATACATACATACATACATACATACATACATACATACACACACAGATATATATATATATATATATATATATATATATATATATATATATATATATATATATATATATATATATATATTTCTACGGCTACTAAGTTTCATGTATCATGATGATGTATTGCTTTTTTACATGTTACATAGATGTCTATCTAATATATAGTTTGCTAATGTATACGTCAATGAATTCAAATTTCTTGGAATGTGTTGATATGTAATGTAATAAAAATGTCTTTCCAATAATCGAACACATTAATACATGCACAAATATTGGGGTTTCTAACTTGATAATGACCATTTAATTGCAACAAAACGAGTTGTGAGTCTAAATTGACAACCACATTTATAATACTGAGATCGATTACATCCAATAATAGTTCAATGACCACACTATATTCAACGATATTATTAGTTGTTCGACCCAAAAAAATACCTTGTAGATTAATCAACTCATCATCACGGGAAAAAAGTAACCATGCTACAGAAGATAAGATCCATGTGCTATGACAAGAACCATCAGCGAAACCAATATAATGGTTTGACGACATTTGCAAAGAAAGTGGAACACTAGGTAAGCAAAGGAAAAATGTTTGCGAAGCAAACAATCACATCAAAAAATATAAAAAACACACTAATAAATAACACACTAATGTAAAAGGTAACATACTTGTGATCAAGCATAATACTTCTTTAGATAGAGCCCATTTCAGGGCTCATCCAATTGATTTCCTTTGTAATCTACTAGGTCATAACCACCTCTTTCCAATTCACGTTGAAAAATATATGGCCCATGCCACATTGGCTCAAGCTTCCCAACTCCCAATTTATCATTGGCTTGATCATAGAGGAGGACCAAGTCACCTTCAGATAAAACGTGAGGGTTGATAGATTTTTCATACTGAGCCTTAACTCGTTTTTTTTTGCTTCAATGAATAAAGAAACAAGTCTCTGGGTCTCATCAAGACGCTCGAGATAAATCAAATGTTCATCTTATGGAGAAGTACTAGGAATTAGCTCTATGGCTATCTTTAGAGAAGGGATTTCACACTCGATCAGGAGTGTTGCTTCCAGATGATACACTAGTGGAAAAGGTGTAAATATAGTAGCGGTCTTAGTGGAAGTTCAGTAAGCCCACAGAGCTGAGAAAAGCATGAGATGGCAATATCGTTTGTGTCTCCCAATGGCTTGTTGAAGCATTGTTACAAAAACCTTGTTAACACCTTCAACTTGGCCATTGACATGTGGATAGTAAGGAGTGGAGCTATCGTGGTGTAACCCTAGCTAAGTAGTAAGCTCTGTCATCATATTATTTTGAAAATGAGAGCCATGATTAGCGAAAAAGGTTGTCCAAACACTGAACCGATCTATGACATGATTAAATAGGAATTTCACCGTATTTTGACCTTCATTATCATATGTAGGCATTGGCTCGGCCCACTTTGTAAAATAATCAACGACGACGATAATATAACCATGCCCCCTGGCCAAGCGAGGGTTACAGGTCATGAAATTGATGCCCCATTTTTCAAATGGCCCGATGGTAAAAAATGGGTGCAAGGGTGAGGGTGGGGCACATTCTTTTCGAGAATGAATTTGGAAATCATGACATTTTCAAACGGCAAGAGTGAAATATTTAAAAATAGACAGCCAAAATTATCTTTCTCGAATGATTTTCTGGGCGGTAGCATAACCGCACATGTGATCGCCACATGCTGGGGTGTGGTAGTCCTTAAGAAATTTTTTAGCTTCCTCTAGCGTCAGACATCGATGAAGGACATAATCAACACCATTGTGATACAAAGTATCTCTAATAATGTGATAGGGTTGGAACTGGTGACGAATCCGTTGCCTCTCAGAGTGAGATAGCTCTAGTCAAAAGGTTTGGGTTTGGAGATAAACGATGATATCTCCATACCAAGGGTCAAGAGTACTGATGAGAAAGAGTAATTCATCTAGAATCAATTGTTCGAAGGGAATGGGATCAACCGTAGTGGGAAGATCCTAGATCAGCTCAACAAAGATGAGTGATTTATTCGATTTGGCTGCAACAAACTGTAAGTAAAAATCTTGTAGAATAACAATCCATTTTGAGTATTTTCCCCCAAGCAACTGATGTGTAAGAATGCAATTCATGGGGTTGCAGTCAGAAATGACTATAGTTTAACGTAGGAGAATGTAACGACGAAAACGTTGAACAACATGAACATCGACCAATGCGATTTTCTCAACATGAGCATATCAAATCTCAACATCAAAGAGATTACAGATCAGGTAGTATACTACATGCTCTTACTTGTCATCATTGTCCTGAACCAGCACCATACCAATAGTTCCCCCTGCGGTGGCCAAATATGGGAAATAAATACGATGAGAGTTGGAAGGATGCAATAGAGGAGCACTGATCAGGGCTTTGTTTAAAGCATCAAAATACTTTTGGGAAATTTCATCCCAATTGAATGGGATTCCCTTTTCAATAAGTGAGTGAATCCTTTGGGAAGCAAGGTGTAGTTTAGGATGAACCGATGGAGAAAATTGACCTTCCCCGACAAGATTTGTAGTTGATGCATGGAAGAGGGAGGAGGAAAATTGATGATTGCCTCATCTTTAAGAGGGTATATCTGAATGGCTTATTTAGACACCAAGAATCCTAAGAGGTGACCTGATTCTACCCAGAAGACACATTTATGACGATTTAACTAGATATTATAGTGTTGACATCGAAGAAATATTTATTTTAGATGTTCGGGTGATCTCGACATTTCGTGGAATGGGCCGGAAGGTTGTCAATATATGGTTGAACTATGTGTTTAATATCATGAAAGGCATATGACATAGCTCTTTGAAAAGTGGCACCGACATTTTTCAAATGAAAAGGGAGTTTCTTGTAGGAAAAGGTTCCCCATAGATAGATAAAAGTGGTTTTATGTTGATCAGTAGGATTGATGTTGATCTGGTTATAACAAGAAAAATATTCCATACAAGAAAATATCTCACTATGAGCACATTCGTCAATAATTTGACCCATAAAGGGCATAGGGTAATTACTTTAGGACATGCTCGATTGATATCATGGTAGTCAACACAAACCTAGATGGTCCCTTGTTTCTTAGTAACGAGAACAATATTTGAGACCCAATCCATCAATGGTATGGGATAGATGAAACTAGCCTTAAAAAAAATTTCGACTTGCCCCTTTATGACAACAACCTTTCTTGGGTGCACAGGAAGAATTTGTTCCAAAATAGGCTTCGAATCTGGATATGTAGGGATTTTGTGCACTATAATACTAGGGTCTATGCCAAGCATTTATTCGTAATACCATGCGAAGACATCACGTAATTCCATAAAATTATCGGTGTAAATCTTGACGTCATCAGGAGAAAAAGAGGCACTGATATGAACATTCTCGACTATCCCTGGTTTAAAAAATATGTCGATGGGAATGGTGGTGGAAATATTCCCAATGTTTCATTTAGACAACACTTCATGAATCAAGATGGGATTCTAAAGAGGGTCGGTCGATTCAGACGAAACATAGGATTCAAGACAAGTGGAGATCTCACCAAGGCTTGGGAGAAATGAGGAACGATGATGACCATCGTCCCACAGATTTTCTTTTAGATACATAACCTCTACGATACTCTTGTCAGTGGGGAATGTATATTTAAAGGTATCATATAAATCCAAAGAACCAAACTATGGAGACTGCGCATAAGTGTCGAGAGATGAAACCAAATTTTCGTTGGCTTCAGAAACAACCTCAGAAGCCAGAAGAATTATCTGATACATTTGTTCTGCAGGACTGAGAGGCATAACGTCACCAAAGCTTTCAAACTAGTTGGGACTAGGAAAAATCCGTGGATCGTGACCACATGATATCATGTTGATAGTGGCGAAATTAGGAGGCAGGAGTGGAAAAATTCCCATAAGGGAAGAGTCCTTGAAAATGCACGGCCTGATGATATCATAAGGGGTAGAGGCATTCCCAACATATGGAATGTTTCCTGTTGAAGAATCAAAGGGGAAGAAATTGAGTGGATTGATGGTCACAATATTCCCTTGATGAGGAAAGTGGAAAACAAAGAAGAGAGTGGAGACCACGCAAACCATTGCATGCACCCAACTGTGTCCAAGAAGGAGTTTATAATTTAGGACTGCATCCACCACCTCCACTTCCAGGTTCAATATCTTTCCCTCCAAGTGGATATTCAAATATTTGATAATACCGTACAATAGAGAACCTCTTCCATCAAAATCTTCAAAATTGTTTGGGGACTCACTCAATGGAGGAGAGTCAATGGTTTTCCAATAAGTGATAGACATGATGCAGGTTGAAGTGCCTTCATCAACAATAGTCCTATGAATGGTTTTCCCAATCACGGTATCTTGAATTACGAAAGATACCTGAGATGGGAGGCGAGGAAAAAATTTCTCAAGATCGAAATTAATAAGTTTGGGATCCACCAGATCAATGCCTCCAATGCCAGATAATAGTGCCTTCCATTGTGGTGGACACGAATGAAGGACTTCCAATTCTGACATCACCGAAAGTGCCTGAGCTAAATCCTCTACAATGCTATAGTGTTGAGAAGCTCGTGCGTTCATATTGTAAGACGATTTACAAAGAACACCTTTTGTAGGTGGTCAGATTATGGAAACACTACTGGGTCTCAATCTGGAGAGGAACAAAACTAGGAGGCATGGAAGAGGAAGGATTATCTATGGCATCATGTTCCATAGGATATTTTGATGGATTTGAGTAATCTTTTGATTAGGTGGCAACAAAAATAGGCTTTTTCCCAGCCATAAAAACTTGGGAGCCTCTGGATGATTGGGGTTGATCTACCATTTGCATCTGCTAGGATGGAAACGGTTCTTTCAGGATAGCTGGAGTCTTGTGTGTGCCCTTGAAGGGACGGGAAAATTCGACACACCGAGGACAATCCTTGGTGTAATGGTCATCACCACATATCAAACAATTATATTTAGGCTTGCGTTTGGAAGCATCGTTAGCAAACGACTTATTGGAATCCTATTTAGGGTTATCAGATTTGGATTTTCCTTTGTCCTTTTTCTTACCCTTTAAGGATTTTCCTGCTGCGATAGATTGGAAAATATTTACCTCATAGGTTTTACCAGGATTCTTCTGGTTATTCAAACATTTGGAGGGTGCAATGGCAGCAATGGAATTATAATTTGACGAAGCGTTGGGTGCACTACTATAAGCATGGGCCACTGACCCAATAACACCATCAACAAGAGGCAGAGTAGGAGGTTGAGACAATGTCAGATCTGTTGAAGGTCGCGGTGTGTCAGGTAGGATCTCATACAGAGTTCAAAATAGGGAATAAACCAAATCTATATATTGAGAGCGGGAAATTACTTCCTCTTACGTCATGTAGCCACCCATGGCGAGATATTTTGTAATTTGGGGAAAAAAATATTCTGTGAACCATTCAGTCAACAAATGATCAGGGATCTCGAATTTTATGAGGTGACATATGCACCTCCATTCATGTATGTGATCTAAAATATGGGTTTAAGTTAACTATTGCAACGATGTGAGAAGGTGGGTGTCAGTTTCATACCAAACAAGTAACTGGAAGTGAGTGAGGAAGATCATGGCCAAGGTGTTAAAATCAAAGAATACACCTCGAGGGAGAATGCATTGGAAAATATGTAGAAAAATTGAATCATCAACCCAAGAATTGGAAGAGAACCATAAGTGGTACATCATGACATGAGCTTGAGGGTATTCCCCAGAATTACCTTCAAAATTTGGGAAATATCCCGGAATATTGGTTGGAACTGGCGGCCAATGCAACATATATTGGATGGGATCATTTGTGAGCTTAGACACATCTGTTAGTTCCAACGTAGCCAGAAATGGCAAGGAAGGATGGTGAGGAGAAAAATGTCTTTGGAAGTTACCCATTTGAGGGTTCCAACCTGGTTGATATATATTATACCCCCTATAGGTCGAGTTTTGAACTGGATACACATACTTCCTCCATCATTGGTAAGGACCTTATTATAGTTGTTGTTGAACATAGGGAACCTGCTGGGGTTGTTGATGAGGCCCCTGATGGGTGTGAAATTATGGTCCTTGCTAGACATACGGTCAAGTTTGGGGTGCTTGCTGAACATGAGGTCCAACTTGGGTTCCCATTTGGGTCGGTTGGTACTGACCTTGAGGAATTTTTTGTTATTGGAAACCAGGCTGATTGGGGTGAGCACCAAGTTGACCCAAATGGATATTTAGACCAGTTTATGTGTAAGGACCAAACCGATGGTTAGTCACAATGGTACCCACTATATTTTTGGGTACTGGACGTATTCCTGTGAGACGTTTGGTCGAGGAACTTATTAATACTGCATATTCAGTTGTTGAACATATTGATGAGGTATGTTGGGTTGTTGAACATACAAATATTTTACGTTCGGTTGTTGGAGATGGGGTTGCTGAACCTGAGAATACTAAACGTGGGGCTGCTGATAGACAAGTGTAGCTGAAGTAGGTTGATGACTCAATGGAGCAACTTCTAAGACAGTGTTTGACAGCTATGAAAGAAATGTTCCATCTAGACTAGAATTAGGTTGTCCCACCCCCAAAACGGGTCTAAAGTTCAGATGTCCTCCACTCAAAACAGGAGGTGCGTAAAGAGGATTGGACTGCCCCACATGCATGGAAGAAACTATAGATTTTCCACTTAATGGTGGAACCACAGTAATCGGGGATAGTGACAGGGGGTAGTAGATCCTATTGAAACAGTCATTTAAACTATATTCACTATTGGTTGAACAACAGGTTGAGATGCAGCAGCCATATTCGAAACTAATGGGAAAAAATATTGGGGAATGCCCATTGACCAAACGAGATCTAGAAATAAATATGTAGCTCCAGAAGCTCATAAAATAAGGCTTTCGAGAAAGGTATACCCATGCGGAAGTGAATACATGACTTGACTAGAGGGTATTCCCATCCCAATTCTTGTATATCTTAAGGATTGGTGATGTAAGGATAGCCTTCAGGAGGGAACATGGATGAGATGCCTTCTAGAATGTGAGTTGCAGTGGTTTCCTATAAATTACTTTGAGGGGCACTCGCGAATGGAATATCATTGGCATTAGATGCAATTTCAGGAGGAAATAACTGACGAGCAGTAATGCAAGATTCTACTAGATAAGTAGCAAGGGGAAAGTTGAGTTCGTCAAAAGGATTATAACCCTGTTCAGGTGAGACCACTATTAGATCGAAGAGTGGATTTGGAGGAAAGACCATAAACTATGTAGACCGTTCGGGACTTTCCAGCTCAGATTCCTCAGATGAAGATGAAAGAAAATCGTTGGGTGGTGGACATGATGAAATAGGTTGTATATTAATGACAATTCCAAGTTCAGGGCCTTAAGCTTCAAGGGGTCCAAGTGGAAATTGGTGGACCTCAGGAGGAGGGTCTTGAGATCCTTCAGAAGAGGAAGGAGGTGAATCCGACGATTCAACCACGATGACCTTTAAGGAAATATCAAAGAGATAAAGGTGAATCAATTTTGAGTAATTTAAAATTTAAAATTAACCAGGGAAAGATGAGGCCGAAGAACTACACAGGTAAGATGTTATCGCAAGCAGTTGATTTTAGAGATTAAAAAAAGAAAGAGGGTGAACTAGGCATAAAGGATTACCAGGTATCTTTGAACTACAATATACACCTTGGTTAAAAATTATATAAAAATTACCAAGGAATTAATGTACTATAGCGAATCTCCCCAAATTTTGTGTTTGGTGTATCACGTCTACAAGGCAGTCGACTCAGTTAACTATGGCAGGCTTTTAACCTAGTGGTGTCTCCCCATATATACTCAACAGTACGTGGGAGTAAATTCCATAGTAGTGCTGTCAAATGTGTAACCATATGATGAGAGTGTTCCATTATACTTTTCATACGTGGATCATAGTCCTATATACTTCCATATGTGGGACGAGGTTTCACCTTAGGAATATAACATAGAATACTAGCGACATCTCCTATGTTTAATGATGTCGGAACACGTCTCTAGCCTATACCTCTAAATGTTTTGTTAATTTCAAATTCTCCTTAAGGTTAATTGGATAAATTTTAAAGTTTATCTTTAGCTAATTCTCAGTTTAAGGCTCAATATCGATGTCACCTGAACCCTATAATGCAGCTAAATGCTAAAAGAGATTCTTTCCATTTCGAGGATTTCTAAACTAATTAGGGAGTAAATGCAAACAATAATGCAAGTAATGCTTTTCCAACTAGTTCAAAGCTACCAAAATGCTACTTTTAAAGATCAAATTCACTTTCACTATTCCCCAAAATGAAAAGTTATTGAAAAAGGAAATTGTTTCTCTTTTCACTAAGATGCATAGTAATTTTTTTCTTTTTCTTTTACTTTGAAATCTCAAAATTCAAATGCAATCATTGAACTAAATTAAAATCAACCAAATGAATAAATAAATGCAAAAGAATCCTTTTCACTTTTATTTCTATCGAATGGAAAACAATATCGCTTCATAAAATGCATGAATGAAAATCACTTTCACTCTTTTTCAAAATGAACAAACCAAATCCAAACTTCAAGATGAAAATCACTTTCAATTTACTCTTTTTAATTTGGGAACTAAAAAAGACACGCCCTTCCAAACATAGGAATCAAACAAACACTATCTTATGTTTGGCACTTAATTGAAGGTGATCTCTAAGTGTGGTGATGACCAACACAAATCAAAACAGCTTCAAAACAAGCCAGAAGCAATGTGTGATGGTTTTTGAACTGACTGGAATATAACTATAAAGCATAGCCTATGAACTCTCTGACGGTAAACACAAGTGAGAAGCAAAGAGAAATTGACTAGAAAAGCTAGATAATGTTTAAACTTCACTCTAACCACAAGAAATTCAAAGAGACAAAACCAACCATTCAAACAACACAAAAAAACAAAATACAATGGAAAGAGATCATTCAGACTCAAAAAAATCTCTTAGTGGTCAAGACGCACTGGGAATATAGGGGGAACTCTAACTTTTTCCCAGCCCTAGGATTAGTGCATCTATGATGAACAAAACAATGTTGAAAGGTGAATCAGTGTCGATGTTTTGTATAAAATAACGCTGTCAGCGCTACTGTAAGGGAAGAAAACACGTTGAGCACTAAAAACAAGGAAAAATAAAGAAAATAATTTCACACTATAACCAAACCTGACACACTAAAATAACTATCAAATCCTATGAAAAACTATAAAGACCCAAGAAAACTTAGATCTTGATGATCAGTCAAACTGATTAGAGATCAACCTAGGAAAGGGAAGGAAAAATGGCTAAAGCTCCCCAGTAGAGTCTCCAATTATGTTGTGTAGATAAATCCCCTCTGCGGACAGAGGTGATCTCTCTATCCCTAGAGTGGGTTTAGCAACTTAAGAGACTATATAATGCAATATTTCTTAGCTAATATCCAAAACAAGATGAGAAAGGGAATAGGCACACCTCTTCCTGATTCTATGATTGAATCCTTCGATGATGACCTCGATCCACAATCCCTCAGGCTCGCTCCTTGCTACTAGTGGCATACGATTACCTACAGGATATCAAGAAACAAAAAAAACGTAATCCAATACAAAACGTACATTGAATATCGACTATATAACAGATCAAGGAACATTAGAATATTTGCGTAAATGATTAGACAAATATAGAAAGCAAACAAAAAATGTTTTATTAATAAATATGAAAGAGAGCTTACAACTGTGGCCTTGATTTTGGAGGCCTCCCTTTGGTGATGTTTGAGTCCTTCACCAAAGATCTTAAAGCACTCCTTCTCCCGGATATCTTAGGCGTTATCACAATACAGGGATGCAAGGAAAATGAATGATCAGACCAACCCAACATTGACCAACCAATAGTGGAAGGATGGGGATCAATTTATAGGAAGGAATAAGAGGTTGGGAGCCCATGAAAGAAGGAGGAAGGCCCACTTTCTAAGGGATAAACCCCCATTGATAAAATCAAAGCTCTAAAATCAGAGAGATTGACCCTATCACCACTGACCAACAACTAGCTTGCCGCCTTGGAACTTCTAGAGGTCAAAGCTTCTCCTCCATTTTAGGAAACACTGATAGAAAGGGTTTAACGTAGTTTTCTAGGAAAAAAGGGCATTGGCAGTGATAGGCCAGAACTGTCAACATCCCATCAGCATGGGTAGGCCACTAGAGGAGCATGCTAACCCAAAAAATTAGGATTTTGACTAAGTTTCTCCAGTGATCTTTCAAGGAAGATTTCTTTGAGTCTTTAGAGGATGTCGTTATGTATTTTTTCCAAGTGGAAATATTGCACAGTGTCTCTCATGGGGAACTTCAGGATCGGGGACAACAAGTGAGAAGAGTGACAAATTACCATGTAAAAAACATGCTTCGAGACTTGGGTTGATTTTGGATGCTAAATACAAGAGATGATTATCAAACCTTAGTTTTTCTCTGTGATTAACCAATTTTTTTTCTGTACAATCTTAAACCATTGATGCAGAACCTTACCTTGGATTGATTCATAAAAAACTTAGAAAATAGATACAATTACATCCACTTGTGATTGTAGCACTAAGAATGAAGGTATGCATTGTTATTGCTTAGGTTTCATGGAATTGATGTAGAGGCACGTTGGAGGCAGCTGGAGGAAGTGTAGGAGGCTTTTCACCTGCATTTACTTTCCTTTGACTCAAAGTGATCCCTAGAATCACTCATTTACAATCACCTACAACTTGAGGTCCATTAATAGCTGATGAACTCAAGTGCATGAGAGGATATAAGGGAACTAGATCCATTAATTTCAATATTTTTGAGGGAAGCAATTCTACTTTTAAGGGAGTTTCCCCTCAGTGATATTTTGTATAAATAAGAAGGCTTAAGGGCTCATTAGGATTTTAAATTTTGGGAGATAAGAAGAGCTATTGGGAGCCAAGTACTTCAGACTATTTTTTCCATTTTGATATGATATATTTGAACTCCATTTTCTGTTAATGAAAGGTTCATTTTTTGTTTACGTCTGAGTTAGATTTGGAGGGTTGAAACCCTTGGGTTACGGCCCAACCCAGAGGCCTTAGTCCCTCTCATGTAATTTTTTTTGTCCTTGTTTAAATAGTGATGTTTATTTCATTTTTTAGGTAGAAGTTATATTTAAAATTTGTGGTTTCGGGCCTAATTACCACCTCTCTTGTGGAAGTGTGGTTGAAGAGTCTACAACAACAACCCAAAAATATGTGTCTGTTTCCCTTTAAAATTTGTTGGGATTTGGTTTATAATTCTCTTGCATAATTTGTTTCTACACCCTAGAAGTTAATATCATGTCTTTGCAAATGAATTAGATTCATGTTGTAGGATAGAATATATCTTGATGAAATAAAATTCAACTCATCCTTTCCATCTTCATTTATTTTGCTACAGTTTGATCATTAGATGTATCTTCTTCCTAAGGGAAAAAAGGGTTGATTGTTAGTCTGAAGGTACTACCAATGAATTGTAGGTATTTGCACACTCTTCCTACATCCATTTTTTCATCACCATCCTCCTCTTGGACTCCTCATGCTACTCTCAAATTCTACCACCGAGATCGTCTTTTTAGGTTCATTGAAGGACATTGTGACCATGTATTTTTGTTCAAGATGGGCCTCTAAGGGGTGATAAGATTATAAAAGGGTCTCACATATCCTTCATACACCCTCATATTCCTTCCCCCACCTTCATAACACCTTTTTTACCCTCAATATTCCCTTGGATCCAATCCTATAGCAAAACAAGGAAACCATGTAGCAATACAGGGAAATCTTGTAGAAAAACAGGGTATCCTATAACATCTTGTAGTAGTCTTATAGCATTGTATAACCTTGGCCAAATTTTCTCTAATATCTTGTTTTTTTAATTTTGGTATTGAATAATGACCTCCAAGATTTGAATCCATGATTGGGGAGGCCGAAGGACCACTCTAGACCCATCCTTTCTTCATTGCAAGTACAAAGCAACAATTAGAATTAGGAGGAAAATTTCCACATTTGAATCACAATGAATATTATTTTATGCAATGTGTAAGGATCCTGCTACTAAAGCTAAAATCATCTTACACTCAATGATAGGAAGGGAAAATATTCAATGAAATTAGATTATACCTTGTTTTTGAAGTTACATTCTTATATTTTCTAGTCATGTGTTGTAGATCAAATTTATTTTTTCAAAGAAATTTGCAACTGGAGTAATGATTTACATTATGCAAGTAGAATAATTATTTAATTATTTTGTAAGTAGAATATCACAATTCATTTATACAATTAGTATAGTCTTCTCCTTCCTGCAGTTACAGTTAGTCCTTACATTTGATGAATGACACTTTCGTTTTTGTAATTAGGATAATGTTCACTTTCCTGCAATTAGGGTAGGCTTTTGTATTTTCATGAAAATTCTCTTTATAGCTAGATGAAGCAGTGTTCTTTGCATACCTTGATCTGATTCAATGACTGAAGGTGGCATGAGTAGAGCTTGACCTACTGTGCATATATAATTGCCACCTGTAAGTTTATATGAACCCTAGGTTGATAATTTAAGTTGGTAGCCTTGGGAATTGCAGCATTCTTGTTGCAATAACAGGGCTCGTCACTTAGCATGCATGAAATTTATACTATAAATTCATTTTTTGGATTTTACTTGGGGAGAATTTTAATTTCCCTCCATTAATTTTAAAAAATAAATCATTTACAAGCTTTGACTACCTATCATGAAGGTGTGAAAGTAAGGCTCTGCTCATAACTAAAAACCTTAAAATTTTATATACATTTAGGTTATTATTTTATGATATTAGAGATGTGCGTATTACACATTTGGAAGTCACAAGGGTGTATTTTGGTTTATGAGATATATTAGGGGGTCCCCACCTACCAAAAATTATTTTAAAATATTAATTAAACTCCTTCAAATTCTTTCGTTCTACAATAATTAAACTTGTTTGAAGTAAATTAATTTAATGAACCAACTAATTACAAAAACAATTAGGTCCTCCAACTATCCAATAAGACTACAAAGCAAGAAGAAGGAAATGAATTAGGGGATGGAAGAACGTTGAGGATAGGTATGCATCAAATCTTAAATTTGTCATTTAATTCCCTCTAATTTATCATTTCTCTTGAGTACAAAGGGTTGACCTATTTGGTGGTAGTAAAACTTTTCTAGGAGTTACAAGGAGAAGAAAAATCTCATTTATTTATTTTGTGATATTTTCAAGTTTTTATTTATTTTTTTGCATTTCTTTATGCTAGTAGAAGGTCTGATATTTAATATTAGTGCTAATTAGTTGAACTTTTGCAAATAATTTTGCTAATTTTATCATATCAAAGTGGTTCCAAAAGGACTATCAATGTTTTCTTACATAATTTTTGTTACATGAGCATCTATGTATGAATATTTTACGTCTTAGATGTTTTTGAATTAAGGTATTGTAAAAAATTCTTGTAGGAATTGGATGAAAAACAAGATGTATTCAATTTTCATAAATCAAATATACCTTTTTTCAGCCATTTACAATTCATATTTTTCTAGAATTTATAGTTATATTTATGAACAACCTATGATGAAAATGAAATTAGTGTTTATGAGTTATACTTTACAGTTTTTTACATACATGAGTAGCCTCGTGGCTTATGGGGTGTTTATTTAAGTCTACTCATAGATTCAGTATTTATTTCATTTTTTGTTACAATTCATTTTTTTAAAATATTGTTGTCCTATACTGTGAATAGGGTACATCATTTTTTCCTTTTAATCTACATCATATTATTTATATTTTCCTTTGTTGTACGTAATTTTTTTTAAATAAGTAGAAGAAATAACTAAGGGAATTAAACATTGGGCCTAGTTGCATTATCTCATGTGCCTTGTGAGATTCAAGAGTTTCTTGGTGAAGCATAAAAATTCACACGTCGACATATTTTGGAAACCATACTATGGAGCATCAATTCACCTATCCTTGTTTTATTAATCTTTCTAGCTATATGAACATTCAATCTCCTAATCAACCAAATATTCTAATCCAATTGAATAATCAAAGGAATATTTCACACTCATTATTGAATTTCCTCCTTGACAACACACATACTCTTACTGAATTAGAGTAGGCTTGGGTCGCTATAACCTGGGATATTGAGTTGCAAAAGAGAACAAAAACCATAGAAAGGAATCTTATGGATCATGCCAATAAAAGATAACTGGCTTATGTCCAGTGAATCCCATGTTTCTAAGATTCATGGTTTAAGTCTTGAATATTAGCCTCTTAACGAAATTCAAAGATGAAAGCTTATTCTTGTGTCTAATCTCGTCGTCAATTCCTTCGGGACCTTAATTTTTCCTTGAGAACTACCTCCCCTTCATGTGGAATAATGTGTAGAAATTAGGCTTCTACCCAATCCTAAATTCAATCTTCTTCCTCTTTTGTGTTATCTTCATCATCTGCTTCATCCATTGTTCAAATAGGTAGTATTTATTTTACAATTAATCATTTTTCAGTCTATAATGAATCTTGAAAAAATGATCAGGAAATATTGACTACTTAAATTTGAAGAGGACCTGAATGCCACTCCTAGACACATGGCTTCTTCCTTAAATTTGACATCTACTAATACTTGATTACCTAAGTTGAAGGATCACCTTCCCAAATTTTTAGTTGACTGTATTGTCACAACTAATGAGCATCTGATTTCCTTCTCAAATGCTTGTCATAATATCAACGCCAACGATAATGACACATGCATGCACCTCTTTGTTAATTTTTTACAAGGGAAGGAAATTTATAATTTCATCGAATTAATTCCTACAGTTTTCTCTACCTGGAAAATATTTTCTGTTGGTTTAAATCCACTTATGTATGACCACAAATTCCTTTCAATATTTTATGGGAAGTCAAAAATAATGTCCCCTTCACAAAAGGTGATTTTATCAAATATTTTAATATATTCTTTACTAAATTATACAATCAAATTTTCAAGATCATCAGGCCAAAAAATTGAGTGGCCATGATGCATTATTACAAAACTTTGCCTCCTCCCTATTTTCATTGATTAGAAGAGAAAAAAAATGAAAATTTATGGTTTCCACTTCAATATTTTTTGGAGTATGAAGAGAAATCTTGTAGAACCAGTATTCCATTATATGACCATACAAATAAATTTGACATGTCCTCAATCCTTGAAATCATGAAATACATGAGAAATCAGATGATTTCCTTTGACAGGAAGGTCACAATGCAACCTCAGGTTGAGGCCTCTACTTTAGCTCTAATATGAAACCCCTCCCAAACCTATCAATCAAATGCTCTCCTCTATGATCCATGGTGCACTTTCTATGAAGAATATCATGATGAGAAAACTTTCAAAATTAAAAACTTGCGCACGAGAGAGAATCTTTGGGAAATGGATTGAACCTACTATTGAAACATTAGATTGGGTTGATGATAACCATGTATGGTCGTTGAAACAAGAAGTTCTTTTAGGGCTTGAAATGATAGAAGTCAACCTTTCAAAGAAACTGAGATAAAAAATCCCCTAGTTTCATGCCCTCTCTCTCGAATGTAAATTCCAATCCCTATATCTCTTCAATCTTGCCT
Source organism: Pinus albicaulis (assembly GCA_034641835.2). NCBI lineage: Eukaryota > Viridiplantae > Streptophyta > Pinopsida > Pinales > Pinaceae > Pinus > Pinus albicaulis. The sequence continues at coordinate 307,429,638 of CM076580.1, read as the reverse complement.
CGATTCGACATTCTTAAACATATTTCCAAAATTAAATCCAATGCTTATCTACTTGATATGACCACTATCCTTGTGCAACAACAACAATTGAAAATTTCCCTTAAAGGAATAATACATGCTCATGTACATACCCTGGATGTACAACAAGAAGAGGATCCTTTCTATTATTACTCCGTAATTTGTAATATTGGAAAAGACAATGGATAGAGGACAACATAAAACCACTTTGGAGTCTAGGACCTAGCCTTCCTAGACTCAGAGAGGGCTCTCTCTATTTTATGATTTAACTTGATAATTATAAGTGTTGATATTAGGGTAGTTATAGAAACTATGAGGGTTGTTTGTTTTGATTGATTATGTGGTTGGACAGATAGAGCTGTGAAACTAATCCATTGGGCTATGGAGTCATAAGAGGCTGAATTATGCATCAAAATTTCAAGGGCATTCACAGGGCAAGCTAGCTATGCAGACCAGATCTTACTAGCAGTGTGAATATGAGATGAAAGAAAGCAGTGAGTTCAGTAATAGCTAAAGAGGAGTTAAGAATTCTTTAACTATACCTCAAAAGAAAACATTAAGATAACAAACACAGACAGAATTAAGGTGCTCTCTCAGTAAATTTGAATCTAAATTTTTTGTTTTGAAATAAGATAAATTGATGCACAACATGAAAAGACAGAGGAAAAACATCACCATTAACATAACTCAAGAATCCTCTGAACAGTCTCTTATTATTAATGCACAACTCAAACAGTGACAATCTTCCAATACTTCTTACATTGCAAGTTTTATCCGGGTCCAATTTTCCAACCCCTGATACTGCTAAGGCATGCAGTATTTATCTAAAGAATAAGTTAGTTTCCCTACCTTACTCGACAACCTTTCATTGATTACAATTTAGCAGAAAATGGACAAGTGTGGGCATGCAAGGCCTAATAAAAAATCTTTGACAAAAACACCGCCTATAGAACTAATTTTTGGCAGCTCTTCATGGATCCAAAAAATTCGATGGCTCTTTGTAAGATCAAAAAATAAGCTTGGAGGTGGCTGTGATGGTCACGAAGAGGTAACCAATGGTGGCTCTGACATTTGGCTCTGCTTTTTAGAAAACTGGCGTTTGGTTACTAAATCTGGTGTAGTGCTAGTTACATTTCATTATTTGGGTGATTGTTCTAATGTGTTCTATATGAATGCCCTTTGCTCGACTTGACCTCCTTTGCTTGCACACCTTGTCGGGCTTTATTCTATTACAAGTCCTTCTGCCGCTTTTTAGCCTATTTCTTCATACAATGGCGCACAAACCTCGTAAGCCCAGACGTGAAGGGATGACAGTGGACGTGGCGCAACAGCAGTGGTAATGGTCAAATGAATGTGGTGGCGGTTTGGAGGCCAGAAAAAACAACATTTCCGAGGGGGTCTCAGGTGGTAAGCGGTAATAGAGAGGGGGGTGCGAAATTGTGAGGGTGCAACATGTGGAGGAGTAGGCGATAATGGATATCAGCCATTTAAGACCCCTGTTGTCGTGATTAGCCCCTTTTATTCACAAAACAACGTACAAAATTCATATGCCCAGACTTGAAATCATTTAGATTTCATCTTGAAACCACATCAAATCCACGCTAACATTGCACTTTGCATTTTGTCGTCTTTAAATTTTTCTTTAACACTTATCTTTTGAAACTTGTGATGCGCACACTGTGATATGTGATTGGGTCCCACCCACGTCGCATATCGCACTTTGACGATTCTAAGACTTACCTCCCACGGTTATCCTTTAAACTTTGCAATTTGTGATCGGACCCTACTGCATTGCACATCACACTTCGGTGGTTTTAACATTGAACCCTTCACATTTATCTTGTAAAAATTGCGATGTGCGATTGCGATCGGGTCCCTCCTGGCATCGCACTTACGAAATTTTAACACTTACCTTTGCAACTTATATTTTAAGATTTGTGTTTTGCAATTGCGATCGGGTCCCACCTAGAATCGCACATCGCCCTTCGTGTTCCATAGATTTTACATTGTAATCACCTTTTCTTCCTCCAATGTGATTTAACACAGAAAAGGCTCTGCATATGGATTTGAAATCCTCTAGATTTTGCCTTTGAAACTACATCACATCCGGGCCTCTTTATCACACTTCACAACCTTTAACGTTTAAAAATAGCTTATCCTATGTGATTTGTGATGTGCGGTATGCGGTTTAATCTCCATTGTTGATTAATGCTCAGATCTAATGGTCCTCATTGCTCCCTTGCTATGTTTGCCGAATTTGTTTCTTTGGTTGTGTCCATTCGTTTCTTAGTTTTTCGTAGAATAATTGACTCGTTCACTACTTTCCCTGTGTTCATGACTTGACTCACCTTAGATTTCACGACTTGCCCCAAACATGCATGACTCACCCCAAACATGCACAACTCTACCCATCACGTTCACGACTTTGCCTTTGTTGTTTTTCTTCCTTAACTACTTCTTTGCTGCCTTTTTCTTTGCTAATGGTCTAATGCTGCTCCTTGCCTTAATGATAGTTCTGGTGTTGCTACTTTGTGTTCCTTTGCCATCACTTATCAACAAAATTTTCCCCTTCTACTGAACTGAAGGCACATAGATTCTTTTGAAGCTCTTGACAGTGAGGATTTCCCATTTTTCCTAAAAATAAATGATAGTCATGGAAAATTATTTTCTGTAATGACCAATCTAAGAAATAATTAGTCACCTAGTGATACTGTGAAATACAAGATTCTAACACTTTCGAAGACAAGGTCTTCTTTGTACATAATCATAGAAATTTCCCAAAAAACCCTCCTCTTTATGTTTCAATGAAATTTCACAAGAAAATTGCACATTGTTGTCCAGTGATGGCATATCAGGCCCTAATATGATGTCAAATATTATTATGGAAGAACCAGGATTACAATGTTTTGAACAGAAACCCATAAAATTTTTGGCCTTCAACAATTTTCTACAGGAAATGATTCGTAAAATTAAATATGTCACATCGGTGTTATGTCCTCACCTAGAGATAAGAACCACCTACAATATCCAAGTGATGGACATTCCAGTAATCAACTATTCAATTCTTCTTGGTAGAGACTGGAAAATAAAAACATATGGTATTTTTCTTTGAATGTACCCATAGACTCTTCCTAAGGATGTTAAGAACCTAATTGTCTTAAGGGAAGGGGTAATCTCACCCAACATTGAAGGTTTACCTCAACCTCATATAAATTATATTGAAGAAGATATCAATATATATTCTCTCTTTACTGAAGAATATCTAGCTCCTCTACATGAAGTCCATCAACACCACCAAGTCTGGCACATGCACTTTGATGGCACATATTTTAATTAAGGAAACAATGCATGAATTTTACTTTACTCCCCTCATAGTAAAATGAATTAATGTGATTTCATACTTGAGTTTGACTATACTAAAAATGTTTCTGATTTTGAGGCATTTATCTTTGGAATTGAACAACCCCTTCTTAAAATGTGTAGCTTGAGAGGTACTCCCACAACCCCAGGGGTACTAGGTTTGTGAGGATTTGACCCATGAAAATGGATTTTTGTGGGAAATTTACCCAAGTTTTTTATCCAAAATTCATGGGTGAAAGACCCAAGGGGAAAATGATATTTTATTCATTGAAAGCATGAGTGGAACTCTTGAAGGCATAAGGGGAACCTAGGGCTTCAATGATGAAGTAAAAGGTAAAAAAAAAAGAATTTTATTCCTTAAGGAAATAGTGTTTAAGCATATTTTCTTAGGTTGACTTGTTTAAGTGATAAAACCCTTGGTGAGAAAATACACCACCAAGGAACACTATAAGAAAGGATGAAAGAAGGTTTGTTTGGGATACATCCATGCACATATGATGAAGTGATATGCTCAAGAAGGAAGTGTGAATAGCCGCAAGTAGCTGCAAGACTTAAGGAGGATGTAAATTGGACCAAGTCTAGTTTGTCACAGTCTACAATGGTGGTCGAGTTTTCTTAGGATAGAGGAGACTTTTCTATATGATCGTAGGCCCTCAAGAAGCTTTGTTTTGGCACAGTTTTGAGGTATGGTTTATGCCCTAGTTAGGGATTCTTCTATCTAGGTACAACCATTTTAAGTTTATCCCTAAGTCTGGTTACATTTTCCCTAGTTTCTATGCATAAATAGGAGGGTCAAGACCCTAAAGGAGGGGACATCTAGTTTTGTGATAGGGCCAAATTCCTCAGAGTATTGTACAGGCCTTTTTTGTTGGTAGAAAAAACCAAAGGATGGTTGAAACCAACATTAAGGATGAATAGAAGTGTGTGGTTTAGATAGAATTCCATCATATATCTTGAAGTGAAGAGTTAAGGAGTAGATTCATTGGAGGAAAGTACTGGAAGTGGAGGGTTAAAGGTCTGTCCAATATGATTTGTTTGGATAGTGTGTTTCATGCCTATGATCAGTCTCTTTTGGTGTGTAAAGGGACTCCATGTTGGTAGAACTTTAAGCCCTGAGTATAGTGAGGTTTGAAGGTGCAATCCCATTATTAAATGGAATGTTTGATGTACCTTGAGTTTAGTGGGTTTAGGAGGGAATACATTGGTGTGATGATAATTTGTTAAAGACCCTAAGAGAATAAAACTTTGGAGTAGAAGAGGACTATTAGAGGACAATGTATGTTTAGTCTTCTTGAAGCAGAAATAGAATTAATAGAAGGTAGATTGAGGAGCTAAAGATACAAGAGAATATTAATTTGTAGACATTCTTGTGAGCAGTAGTGGCATAGGTATTGGAATAGGAGTATCATATGAAAGTATAGGTGGAAAAGGACCAACCAAGTTTTCAAGGTACATGGAGTAAAATGGGTCGTTGTGAGATTTTCTTCAGCAAGTAATTCAAGTGTGTCTTGTTTAAGGGTAGATTGGCTGCCATATGTTTTTGACATCAAGCCCTAGTTTACTTATATTAGAGATAATTGTAAAGGTCATGATACCTAGTACGACAACCCTATGTATGTTGTATTAAAGTTGTAATATAACAAATTTTGGGTTTTCAAAAATTAACTTGTGTACTACATATATTCATTGTCGTAAATTTTATGTTGTGTAAAGTTTTTGTGAATTTTCGTATTTCAGTGTGTTTGTGATTTTGTTTTAGACATACACCTAATTCGAAAGTGTTTAGGAAAAATAAACAACCCTTAGCCTAGGATACAAGAACCTAACTACATTTGGTGATTCTGAACTTATTTTAATATGATAAAAAAAGTTCATTCTCCTCCTAATATATTTATTAAATGATACAATCAAGTTGTCTGACAAAAAATTTCTAAACCGATTGCTTTTAACTACTTATGTTTCTAGGGAGTTAAATGCCTTGGGAAATCGATTGGTTGTATATGATGCTAGTCATCAAATACAAGTCCTACCTCAAAGGCCCAATTGTATTCTACAATCATTTTAATAAACCTCATTTTTCGAACAATGAGTAATATTGGAAAGTATTATCCGATGATGAAAGCATCTGTGCTTTCATCCAAAATTAGCCTTCCAATAAAAAGGAGAAAATCTCATTAAAAGACAATAAGCACACAAGCAAAATTTCTCCTCTAGAAAGTTCTTTCACTCCCAATGATGTACTAACTAATAAAAGGTAACATAAATAGGAGTCCAAAAATAAATTTGTGAGATAATATTTGTTAATATTGGGACCCCGAGGAATCCAATATTTTTCAAATAATAGATGAATGTTTCAAAGACAAAAGGAAAACATTATTAGACCTTTTGAGAGAATTTAATGATGTAATTTCCTAGTCCTACTGAGCATTTTATGGTTTTTATCATGGCATTATTCAACATGCTATTTTGATTAAAGAAGATACCAATTTTGTTAGGTAAAGGAAAAGACCCGTTATTGCTATAAAGTCCATGATTAGGAAAGATCTTGAAAATTTACTTGTTGCTCACATTATTTTTCCTATTAAATATTTTTAATGGGTAGCTAATTTAGTCCCTATTAGGAAAAAAACTAGAGGTATTTGTTTATTTATGGACTATCAATCCTTAAATAAATCTAGTGTTAAAGATAATTTCCCCCTTATTAACATGGATTAGATCTTGCAATAGGTTTTGAGATCTCAGATGATGTCCCTTCAAGGATGAAAAATATAAAAATACTTCTACTAGACCTTGGGGTACCTTTGCCAACAATTGTATGCCTTTTGGTCTTATCAATGCAGGTGCTACCTTCCAAAGAGCTATGTAAATAGATTTTGACGACCTCATTGGGAAGATTACCTATATCTATATTGATGATTTAACTGTCTATTCTTAGTTTCTCTATGATCACTTTGACCATCTTAGGAAAGTATTTCTAAGGTGTAGGAAATATGGCATGTATTTGAACCCCAAGATGTCCATCTTTGGTGTGACTGTAGAAAAACTCGTCGGACACATCGTTTCTGAAACCAGAGTCATCATTAACCCAACTAGAGTTGAAGATATACAAAATATAGTAGTCCATAATTTTAAAAACTAAATTCAATCTTTTATGGGAAAATAATTTTTTTCTAAGGGTTTATTTGTGATTTTGCTAACATCGTAAAACCTATTTATAATTAACCCAAGAAACACTGAACTTTCCAATGGGATGGATCTACCCAAAGAGCCTTTATAGCCATCAAATAGGCCATAAATTTTTCTCCCATCCTAAAAATACTTTATTTTTCTAAAGAATCCATCATAAACATTAATGTGATGGAAGAAGCCATTTCAAGGATTCTCATGCAAAAGGATGATCAAGATGAGGAACACTTTATAACCTACATGAGTTAGAGCTTATCGAATGAGGAATTTAAGTACTAATTGATTGAAAGATATCCTTATTCATTGGTTAATGCTATAGAGAATTTTAAGCACTATATATTGAACAAGCACACAGAGGTAAGGGTCTTATTGCTTATTCTTGAATTTCTTATTTCCTAGACATTATTGTCTATGAAGTTGACACATTGGCTTGCCAAGATTCAAGAACATGATTTAACTAGTATCACTTCAAAAATAATTAAGGGGCATGATCTTTCCCTTCATTTGGCTGAACATTCTAAGCCTCATGAAGTTGATATCAATGATTATTTCTTATCAACCTTTTTTTTAATTAATTAGGATCAAATCGACCTTGAAAATGATCCATGGTACAGAGATATAATATATTATTTTCAAAATGGCAGATGTCAAAACAATCTTGATAAATATCAATGAAGGATATTGTGCCTTGAACCTTCCAAATACTTAGTCCTTAATACTATGTTTTTTTAGAGATCCTTTGAAGGACTTCTTTTGCATTGTGTATATGATGATACAACCCATAGATTGTTGAATATTTTGCATGGGTCTACCATGGAGGCTTCACTGGGGGAGAAATACCACACCATGTGAATTCATATTGGGGGGTATATATTGAAGAAAAAATGACATAATATATTGAGAATATAATAGGTAAAGGTTTTTTATATCGGCAAGTATAAAATATGGGGCTCAAATTTAATGAAAAAATATAAAGGGGTATAAAATTTTTTAATGAAAAAATGGATACCTACAATATCTAGTGAAAGTAGGGGTTTTTTAAATTGGAGAGGTGTATTGGGTTCGTATTGGTATGGGGTTAAATAATGTGATTTTTACATGTATTTTCCAATATGTAGTCAAATTAAGGGCATTCTTAGTATGCCATGAACACATGTGATATTCCATAGGTTCATTGAGTGAATCCCTCACGGGGTCTACCTCTTCGATATGCACATTAGTGGTCATTTCAGTGACAAATCCACGATCTACACAGTATTAAGATATGGTTTTTACAAGCCAACCATGTGCGAGGAAAGCTACAAGTTTTTCCATGGCTGTTAAGAATGCTAGAAAAGAAAATTTCTATGCCTTTCCCTTGCAACCAATTATCCCAAACTTCCCTTTTTCCAAATGGGATTGGAATTAAAGGCCCTATTAATATACCATCATTCGTTGGGCACATATTTATCCTGACTGCTACTGAATTTTCACAAAATGGAAAAAAGCAGTTCCTTTGAAGCATGCCAAAGATGAGCGGGTAATCAAATTTCTTGAAAATAATATATTCTCTAGATTCAGCCTACCCTTTGAAATTGTTTTACATAATGGAAAAACCTTAATTTCCACTAAATTTATTGAATTTTGTACTAAATATATGATTAAGCACTCTATATCACGTATTATCCATAATGTAATGATCAAGTTGAGACCACCAATCATAATTTAATCATAATCCTCAACAAAATTATCAATGATAAGCCAAGAAGTTGGCACACACTATTAAAATATGCCATATGGGAAAACATAACCATTGTTAAATCAAGTATTCAATATTCTGCTTTCCAACTTGTTTATGGCCAAGAGGTTGTTATGCATGTACAACTTGAATAATTTTTTCACGGCTAGCTTTTTCAATTGATATTCCTCAAAGATTCCTTGCAATGTTGGCATTGGAGGAACAAAGAAATCAATCTCTAGAAAACCTGAAAAGACGAATACAAAGTGTTAAAAAATACTTTTAGAAGAAATAAAAAAATGTGGATTCTCAGATTAGTTAAAAGGTCTTACTATGGGATTTTTCTCATGCCAAAATGGGAAAGCATTTTAAGTTTCAAAAGTTTTGGATTGGCCCTTTTGTCATTGCTACTACTATTAGGAGTTATTCTTATTTGTTTAAGGGTGCTAATGATCGCTTATTTTCTTCCACAACTAATGGTTCTCACCTCAAGCCCTACATTAAGGTTGAGAATGGATAAAATAACGCCATTTACTTATTGTCTATAGATATTTATTTTGTCTTTTGTTCTCTTGATTTCTAGTTTTTTATTTCTTTCTTTCTTTTCGCATAACCGTGTTCTATTTTCTCACTTTGCTTTTGGTTAAATTATTTTTCATGTATTTTCCTTCTTTTTGGTTTTGCATTATTATTTTTTAAGTATTCTTTATTTTACTTGCATTAGTTAAGTTTGACTGCATCTATATAATTACTACAAATAGACCTACCTCGGATATGATCAATGGATGTTTTAATATCTGCAATTTTTTACGCTAGCATATTTAACTTTGAACAACAAAATTATTTACAAAGAGAAAGACAACATGATTTTTTTTGTGCGCACAAGATGATGTTTCCATGTTATTGGTCATTTCTTCATCTTGTTCCTACGAAAAATTACCACAAGTTATTCCTTTACCCCTATTTCTCACATCCCTTGCTTCCTACCCTCGTATGACAACTTGCTTACCCTTTCTCACTACTGAAAGATTTATTTATTACTTGACCCTAGAGATTCTGAGTTCTGGTGTGTTTCTCAAAATCCTCCCTATGGAATTTTCAGAATGTTGAGTCATCTACTTGCAAATGCGCAGACCTTGTGATATTCTATATGTTCTGCTTTTTAAAATAAAGATTTAATAGTTAAAAATAAAAATTTAACGAAAATGGTAGGTGGGGTCCCCTCTCCCTTGCTTACTTAAGAAAATAGGTATATAACTTTGTATTATTCTCATTGTGAAAAGGATGATATAAGGGGTTCTATATTCCAAATATGTGTATGAATTCTCCTATTATTAATTATTTTTCAAAAAAATATACATAAGCACTTAACACAAAGAATGAAAATTTGATCATGAAGTGGATATGACATCTTTATTGGATTGTTCAAATGCATTTGATACAATTTTATATTAGTCATACTTCACCCTTTATTAATGATTTCTCATGATGATTTTAATGGTGAAAGGCTTACGTAATATGAAAGTTTGGGATCCAATTTTTTTTAATGGCATAGCCATGTACAAAATCACCTAGCGCATTCAATATAAAATACATGTATTGGAAAGTATGAGTTACGGTTCCCAAATCTCAATGTGTTACATACTATATAAGTCATATAACATGTTTAATATATGGTATAAGTTTATGAGTGATATGGTGCATGTGGAAAAACACCAAACATATAGTATAGTGTGCATTGTAGTGGCAATGACAAGTTGTTCAAATTTTGATACAAGGATTTGTGGTATGACACAATACTTGGAAACCATGGTTAAGAGACAATTGTCCAAGTCACACGATGCATATGATACTTGTTGTACAATGGATTAAATTCAAAAAATTAACAATCTAATTAGATTATACATGCTCTGAGACTTGAGACTTGAGTTGAGTTTGGTACCTAGCTATGGGAGATAGTTGTTACACCTCATTTTTTCTTTGTGATTGACTAAGTTTTTGCTACTTTTTCAAGATCGAAGCATTGGTTGAGAACATTAACTTTGCTCGATGTGTAAATAGCTTAGAAAATTCCTGCAACCGCATCCACTCCCCATTTAGGCACTAGGAACAAAGGTATGAATTGTTCTCACTCTGGTTTCATGAAATTGATATCTATTGTAGCATGTATATTTTGTATCTAGGTCTATTTGTTGTAGTGACTAAGGGTTAATGCCATTTCCATTAATATAATCCTTTACGTCATGTCTGTGTTCTATATAATTTGCTTTGCATGCATGAAATATATACTATAAATTTTTTTGTTCAAATTTTACCTGGGGCAAAGTTTAGTTTCCCTTAGTTACTTTTAAAAAATCACACATTTACAAGCTTTGGTTACCCATCATGAATGCGTGAAACTAGGACTCTGCCAAAAACTACAAACACTCATTATTATGACTAAAATTACACAAAAATTCACACATCCTCACTCTTTAACATATCCACAAGTCTCAACATTGAGTATCGTTGAAATATCCCTAGAGTTTGCAGGTTTTTGAAATATGAAAAAAAAAGATTTATCATATTTTAAAGGGAGACCCGGCTCATCTGAAAATTTAAAAAAATCAATAAATCCTTAACTCTCCCTCATTCTTTCATGGTTTTAAAAAATATATTTGGCCACAAAAAATTCCTTGCCAAATTTATTATCAGCTACAAGCCAATATACTTTATTCTTTCCTCTATTCATAGCACAATTATTGTCTCTTTGTCACGTCGTTGTTAAACTTTGTGGAAATATATGATTCCAATGAATAATTTATAGGGTATCAACGAGAAGAGGTGTACATGCCATACTACTCTCATTCCATGCTATAATGTTTGGTGTGTTATCTTATAATGCTAAAAAAAAATTACCCCAATTATATGATAGTAACATTTTAAAGTTATTCGGTTGCATTGTGAACCCATGATGGTGAAATTTTGTAGTGTAATAGGACAAAAAAAATATGGTTGTATTTATTCATTTGAAAACATAATAAAAGTATGCAAAGACAAAATTTATCCATCCACAATTCGCTCATTTGCCATCATCCAATGGTCATCTGGTGTTCAGTGATATACATGCAAATTTTGTATCACTCACCTTAACATACAATAGGAGAATGCATAAGAAACCCCCCACCTCTGAGTTAAACTTCACCACATTGTTAAAATTCTCATAATCTTAGTTATTTATGAGCCAATTGTTGTAGCATGACCTTTGGTGTGTTTTCTAAGTGAGAGTAAGTGTCGTCTTCATAAGCATTAAGTTATATTTTTCATTATGTTATACCAACCAAATAGCGTTACATTCCTTTTCCTGACAATAATTTTGATGTTTGATGCCAAGTTTTGTTCAAATTATGTTCCATTCAAACATGTTTTCCAACTATACCCTTTTTCTAATAAGCTTACACTAGATTTTTGTCTTCTTTCAGTTTACTTCAAGTGAATCTAAAAATCACTTTATACTCCATAGCTCTTTCATAGGTCTTTGAAAAGGAACATATATCGGTCATTCATGTAAACGTTTATTTTCTTGCTAAATATATTCTTCATGAACAATTTGATTCTTCTCGGATGCTTAAGTATATATCCCTTTCCCATGCAAATTATTCCCCCATTATTGCTTTGTCATGCACCTTGGTAATTACATAAACATGATTATAAATCAACTTTTTTATTCACTATTTTATGATTTTAAGTCCACATTGCAAACAGATAACTCAGTTGTTTCTTATAATGAGCTTCCACAACAAAGGTTCATGAAATAACAAGAGTCTCCATGGAAGAAGAGAGAATATATCATGGAGGGAGAACCAAAAAAAGAGAATCATATTCTCTATCAATTTCGATGTAGATTCTGAGGAGTTTAGTCAACTCACTCAATGATCTGATAAAGTGTGAACAAAATATTTCTTATACAGAGATAGACAGTAGGGGCTTTTACTGGTTATTTCACCTTTACTAGAAAGGATGAAACCAGAAGCTTCTGGCCCTCTTACTAGCTTTGCCTAAAGAAATATAAAGTAAACACTAAATTGATCTGGCAATGAAAGTATTTGTTTATGTTTGAAAAGTATTCAGTAACCAAATTTTATGTGTGAATAAGCAAGTTCAAGTATTCTGCAATGGAAGTAATGTGGTTTGAAATGATACAAATGAGTTTTAATCATTGTATAAGTCTCATTGTGGAAATTGGACTTATTAAAAATTACTGTTTAATGTAGTAAACTCTGGTAAATAGCAGAAAAAATGCACAGCATAACAGTAAGCATTTGTTTAAGCAGTTCACCCCTCTTGGGCTACCTCTGCTGGGTCCAAAAGCCTCCAAATAGGCTTTTCCCTCTTTCATTAATGCTCAAAATAAGTATTACACTGTGAAGAAAGCCTCAAAAGGCTAAAATAGCTGCAAATTCAGAAATAGAGTGCTGGAAACAGTAAAAATTGACTATGCATTCACCTCAAATGGATGAGTATAGCCCAATACAGTTGATCTTTCACCAAGCCCTAGTTGCTCCACAAGAAAATTCACTGATAAAATCACTGACAGAGTGCCCTAATGGCTCTGCAACCTATTCCAATAGCTTCAGAATGCTTCAATACCCCCAAATCAAAAAAAAAATTTCGCTTCAATTGGACTTCCCTAGCGAAAGTTATGACCAGTACAAGTTTTTTCCCAGGGCTAGGAAAGCTCCTCCAAATGTGGGAGGATTACCAAATGAGCCCGCTAATTTAGGGCTAGCACTAAATTTAGGTGCTCCACCGTTTTCACCGCCAGACGTTGAGTGCTAAAGATAAGGTCCACGGGGGTCCATAGGACCGCGCCCGTCGGAAATCAATTTAATGACTTTGAGTTTTATGCGGCATTGGTTAAGGTTCAAACCACATATTAAAATTAAATTCCGCACCTTCCACCCTTTAACGTGACCACTACTCACGTTTTTTGATGCACCATTGGGTTTGTGCCATGGTTCCGGCGCTGAGTTCTATGGTTGAGGGGCTGGCCCGTGAGGGCTAGCCCCTTTACGGCCCCGCCAAAACAATATTCAAAGTTCAAATATAAATTTGAAGGCATGGTTTAATAAGAACCATCGTGTGACCCGACGGTTGGGCCGCTCCATTGCTATTGCCTCGACCCGGGGTCGAACCCATCTGCAACCATAATAAAAATTTTGAACGCCATTTCATTCGACATTGGGGCCACGTGGCGGCCTCTGGGTTGGCCATGTGGCGCCCTTTGATTGGCGACCTGCAAAATATTCTGTGGAATATTCCATGGAATTTTCTGTGAAATATTCTTTTTTTAATAATTTTTTTTTTTGTAAAGTCCATTTGGCCATTTTTTTTTTATACTAAAATTAGCAAACTTCAAAGCTGAATAACTTTCTCATACAACGTCGGTTTTCAGTGCTGTTTGCGTCTACAGGATCGTTTTTTCGAGCTCTTTCTAGTCGTTCTAGTTTGGACCAATTCTCATAAACCAAATTTTTGAGCATTTTTCCACACAGGACTTGATCTCCTGATCACTCAAACTAGGCATCTCTACTTAGGAGGTCCTCCACCTCTCCTATCCACTCCAAAAACATCTCAAAACATATCATTTCCATATCATATAATAGTTGATATCTCATTGCAGCCTCAACCACAAAAAAACCCACTTTAGTTTGATGAATGAGACCCAAATACCATAGCAACGTCATTCAAACATGCATGTTTGCCATGCATTTCACTTCATTAAATTCCTCCTCTCCTCTCTACTCATCATGTACCTTCAACCTTATCATAGGCTATGAATCAGTAGCCTAATCAGTATGTTCATCCATTTTCTCATATAGGTGTAGCCCATTAGGAGAATTTTGAGGTCTAAAATGGGCCTCCTAAGAAAAATGTACGATCAAAATAAACTTTATAGTAACCAATAGGATTCAAGATGATGATGTCAACCATGGGGGATGATTCACCATTTTTTAAGTAAAAGGGTATAAATATTAAAAAATAATAAAATAATAAAACTACTTTTTAAACTCGTGTTTTCAACTTATCTCCCAAAGTTTTTACTCAAATTTCGAGCATGAGTACTCGTTGGATGCAAAATTTAATTCATCATCCGAGGGGTATCCATATTGGATACTTTCGATGGATCCTACTACACGAAAAATGAGAGATACATGAAAAACGTGATTGTAATCACGTTTTTCATGTATCTCTCATTTTTCGTGTAGTAGGATCCATCGAAAGTATGCAACATGGGTACTCCTTGGATGAGGAATTAAATTTTTCATCCAACAAGTACTCCTGCTCGAAATTTGAGTAAAGAAATTGGGAGATAAGTTGAAAATACGATTTGAAAAAGTAGTTTTTTATTTTTTCCCTATAAAATTTGATGATGTAATCAAATATTGTTTTATTATTTTGTCTATTATTTTATAATTTCCTTAGGAGGCCCATTTTAGACCTAAAAATTCCCCTAATGCAAATTCCATTTTCCTTTAGCTCATGTACATTCCTCCTCAGAGGCCACTTCCTCATATTCCCACACCAGTGCTTCAAGGATGGGTTAGAGGAAAGATGTATCTTTTGAAGAAGTGTAAGGAGGAGGAAAGGAAGAGAACTATAAGGGAAAGAAAAAGGGGTCAGACAAAAAAATATAGTACATCTCCTGATCTTACATGATGCGCAGACTTATTTCATTGTCTTCATATTTTCTTATGCAAACTTCTATTTATGGAATTAACCTTATAATATATTTTTCAACACATTTTATTATGAGACGACACTCTATTTTGGGATATATATATATATATATATATATATTTTGATGACATGTTTTGGAATATATAAGGTGATATACGATGGTTGATATAGTATGCTTATATGTTGTTATTTTTTGTGTTATGCATGTGTATTTATGTTTGAAGGCACATGGTGTCTTTGTGATAGGCTTTATGTGGTGGATGAAATTGTATATGAATTATTGTCTTTATGGATATGTATGCTACGTATTGGAGGTACATGGGGTTTTGCTTAAGATTATGTGTCATGGATGATATGGATTTTTTTATATACATTTATGTTATTTTTTTATGATACTAGAGATGCACATATTACACATGCGATAGTCACAAGGGTGTATTTTGGTTTATGAGATATCTTAGGTAGGGGGGCACCTACCAAAACTTGGAGGCTATAAAACAAGAAGGGAATGAAGGAGGGGATTGAAAGACAATGAGGAGACATATGCACCTAATCTTATGATTGTCATTTTACTTTTGATGTATCCTTTTTCTTGAGTAAAAAGGGTTGACCTTTTTGGTGGCAACCGAAATTTTATAGGAGTGAGAAGGAGAAAAGCAAGCTTAATTGTTTCTTGTATGATATTTTCAGGTTATCATTTATTTTCATACATTTCTTTATGCTAGTAGAAGGTATGATATTTAATATTAATGCTAATTATCTTAAGTTTGCAGAAAAAATTGTTGAAACTATCATATTAGAGAGGTTCCAAAAGGACTATCAATATCATCTTATTTATGTTTTGTTATTTGAGTGTTTGTGTGTGAATATTTTATGTATTAGATAGTTTTGAATTAAGTAATGGTAAACAATTCTTGTAGGAATTGGATAGACAACAAGTTGTTCTCAATTTTCATTGATTAAATTAGCCTTTTATTCAACAATTTCACAATGCACATTTTTTTCTGAAATTATTATTTATATTTATGAACAACCTATGCTGAAAATTACATTAGTGTTTATGAGTTATACTTTATAGTCAGTTACATAGTTTTGTAGCCTTGTGGCTAATAGAGTGTTTCTCTAATTTCACTCATAGATTCATTATTTATGTCAGTCTTGTTACTATTCATTTATAAAAAAAATGTTGTTCTATATTGTGAATATT
The DNA here is from genome assembly GCA_034641835.2 of Pinus albicaulis. NCBI lineage: Eukaryota > Viridiplantae > Streptophyta > Pinopsida > Pinales > Pinaceae > Pinus > Pinus albicaulis. Next base: position 307,413,430 of record CM076580.1, on the reverse strand, counting down.
GTACATTCTTCACTAAATTTTTGTTTGAATCTACGTCATACTATTTATATTTTCCTTTGTTGTAAGTAATTTTTTGTAAATAAATAGAAGATAACACTAAGGGAATTAAAAACCATGTTAGTCTCGTTATCTCATGTGCCTTGTGATATTCGAGGATTTGTCGGTGAAGTATAAAACTTCACTCATCAATAGATCCACCAAATTATATTAGAAAATATGAAATCTACACTATGAGGATTTATTTATCATTTTTCTGGATATGTCAATTACATTTATTTCATATGCATAAACATTATGATTATATAGGAAATATAGTACAACAAAATAAAATTCACAAACCACAAATTAACACGATATAATTTCGGAAACCCTTTTGAAAGAAAACCCAACTAGAAGGTGAGGCTACTCTTGTCTCTTTCTTTGAATGGAAAATGGATGCAAGTACAAAGAAGTGATGTATGTGGGCTATGGGATGCTACAGTGAAAAAATATCGTCTATTGTTTCTCTCGATATCCACTCTTGTGTACTATTTTCATCTATGGAACAAAATGCACTCGAATAGAATGGATCCCCTTTTCCTCCTAGTGGTTAGGTTATAACACAGCTTGATAACCTACTATTAGTTAAGTTTGACTCCTTAAACTCTTAACTAAAGTTACAATAATGACTCTTATTCATAATTATCATGTGGCTAGCCCATTTTCCATAAATAATGGGGGTTGATGCAACATTCTCTCGAATTATTGTGATTAAAATAGCAAGGTCAACTTCTCAGTGGCATAACTTTTTTATACTGACTCCAATTGAGGTGATTATTGCATTGATGGAAAGGTATTTGTCTGTATAATAACACAAAAATGTGTGGAAATTAAGAGGAAAAGGTTTACCCCACAAAAATACCAATTTATGCATCAAAATCCTCTTGGAAGGTTTCATACCCCAATTTGTTAAACTGGATCCTATTGGTAAAAATGGTCCTATCAGTTTATTCCTCCTCCTTTTCCACTTTGAAATATTTAATATGGGTGAAAAAAACGATCCAATTTGAATCAATAACCCATGTGACAAACAAGTGGAAGAATCATAAATGAATTGTGGGTAGTCTTATGTATAACCAACTTACTCGATCAAAAGACTTTGAGAGATCTACCTTATAAAATATTGTTTTGCTTTTTCTTATTTGGATTTAGTGAAGGATTTCTTGGTTTGAACTGATGGGTTCATGGATCTAATAGTTTTGAAAAACACCAATTTTTTTTTGGGGAAATATGATTATATAATATGTCTTTAAGTTATAGGGAAATAAGTTTGGAAATTATTTTGTAGATATAATTGCATAGAGGTGTTAATGGAAAGGGATGAAATGAGGTAGGAGAGTCTATGTTAGGGATAAGGGAAATATAAGTGGAGTCGAAAGGTGAAATAATTTTCCCTATGGACCTAGAATATTCCACTACAGAGAGGAGGTCATTTACTATGAAGCCATAACATTCCAGAGAGAACTTGATTGGTAGTCTGTTAGGGCCCAAAATTTTACCTTTTTGAAAACTATGTAGATACTTTGCAAGTTCCTCTTTTGTGACCTCATCCATTAGAGAGGAGTTTCCTTCTCAGGATATGAATCTAGGGAAAATTTTGGCGACATTTAGTACCTATTGAATGATGGCTTTATATGGGAGAGAAAAAAAATCAAATCATTTTCAACCTTCAGAAGAGATATCTTAAAAATAGGTTACAGAGGACGCATTAGACTTTATAATCTCCCAAATAATATTAATATATTGATGGTTATTGAAATATTGTGGAAATATTTAGTGTTTTCATCACATGCTTGAAGCCAAATGTCTCTACTCTTCATCCACCATCATTTCTCCTTATCGAGAAGTATTTTCTTCTTTTTTTCCTCCAAGCCCTTTATAATTTCCTTTTGATCTAGTGAAACATTCTTAGAGAGGCCATGCTCATAAATTTATTTTAATTTTGCCTCAATCTTTTCTCACAATTTGGTATTAGCCTCCTTTTTTCCTTTGCTCACTTGGAAATGAAATATTTTGACCTTCTTAAATTTTGGTGGAATTGAATGGAAGGGGATTCAGTGGAAGAGGAAAAGGGGATCCAATTGGATTTTGTGGATTCAAGAAGGGACTAATATTCAAGCCAAGATGAATTAATTTTAAAGGGTCAAGGAGGCCTAGAGGAGAATGGGTCTAATCTCAATATAATATGATTATGATTGGAATCCCCACCCACTAGTGACCTTCTTAATTTTTCTTAGGGCTATATTTTTCTTTGTTATAGATAATTGAATTTATTTATTTTTTTCATCGTTTACACATCACATTGACCCCTAACATCTTAACATGATTAGATATCAATTAGAAAGAAGAATAATGCAGTGCAACTATAAACAACAACAAAAGAAAATCATACACAAATGGAGACACCATGATTTAGGTCAGAGACTAAGGGAAAACCCCATAAGAGGGGAAACCCATCCAAATTATTCTTTTATTATATATTCATCAATTGTTCAGTTGAGATACAAAGTACAATGAGAATGAGATATAACAATCACATCATGCCTCCAAGGTCCAACCCAATTCAATTCAAAACTATGATTCTGAACTGAATGAAACACGTCCAAGAGAGCTACTATTATATCACTTTTGCATGAGCTGTAATTATATCCTGTCCCATATAGTGCCAATGTCATATAGATCTAAAATCACAAGGGTCACTGCCATGTTAAGTTCATTGTACCTGTCTTCATCTTTGTTCTCTAACATGATCATTTCCAAGTTGGGTTTAGCTACGCAAGATACATTCCATATCTAATATCATTGACTTCAAATAAAATTTTCATGCCATCAAGAAGGTCCATTTTAATAGTTATAGTTATGGCCATATATCAAAGGGTTACTATTTATATCACTGACATGTGACAAGCTATACATTACTGATACTCTACCATATCAAAGCTCATGTTTTATATAGGTATTTGTTTTACTACCATTGTCTCAAATATGTTACTATTGTCCATACATTATTGTAACATGTATTAAACATTACTACACAAAATATGTATCATACATGACAAGCGATGATACATTGCAGAGTAAGAGCCGTTGTGAGAGAGTGAGATAAATTACAGATTTTAGAGTACAAGCTAGAGATATATATATATGATATCATTGTGAGATGGACACGATTCACAACATTTGAGATATATAATAGAGCCACATAATGTACTAATACCACAGAATGTAGCATATGTCACAAAGTATATCGAGCCTATGTAATATATGAGTGATGCATAGAGATCCATGGGAATATAATGCGAATCAAAATATGTCACTATTGAATCATGGAGTTATAGATCCAAGGATAAATAATTTCATGCCACTATAGAGTGAACCACAAGGTTTATCATCGAGTCACATTGCCACAGGTTGATGTCACTGTGCGATGAGCAAGTTCATAGAGATAAAATTCCATGCCACAATTATATACAAGACACTTGAGACCATTATGTATAGAGATATATCATACAAACAAAGAAATAGAACCACAAGACATTGCCAAAAGATACTATGTATAGAGCTATTATATATATACAACAATCGGACCACAGTTGTATGCAATGCACCCTATGATGATAGAGTGATTAAAAAAGTGTGCCCCTGAGTGATGCGAGCTATATAAAATATTATGTGAACCTCTGAAACAGAAACACAAATTGTGAGCCCTCGAAAGGAACACAACGTTGCTTGGAAACCACAATGTAAACCTTTCGAAATAATTCAAACCATTGTGATTGGAATGTGAGCCACTCATAAACCATAACGTAGATGTTCCATACAGATTTATATGAGCTACATAAAAAAAAAATAAAAAAAAATCTTGAATCGATTCGATGATTGAATGAGCTTTCATAAGTCCTCATTTATACTAATATATAAGGAGTCATTTGATGCCAATGACCCTTGATATTAGATATGCCAACTTGAAAAATTAAGAGGGAAAACCCTAATTCAAAATTTTACTCATGATTATAAATAAATTTTCTTTTATAATTGTTTGCCCAACAGTTTATAATAATATTTTTATTTTATCAAATTGAAATCAAATTTGGGCTTCTTTTGGACCTTAGGGTTTTCTCTTGGGGCAACTAGGTTTCCCTTCAGCGAAATTTGTCCCTAAGGTGCATAATTTTAACACTCCCTCTCAACTAGGGAGGAATTTCCACCTGAATCCTAAACCTCATCTTGGATGTACATATCTCAATAAGAAGGCAATTCGTTGCATCATCATTACATCTCAACTCGTCTCATAGAATAATAATAATGCACAACCAAAAGTAGGGGATATCAATCCTCCAAAAATTACTAGTCTTCAAGTCAAATCTCATGACTTTCATCTAAGTGATATAAAAAACATATCCATCTCATCACATCTCATCTCAACTTGATTCCTTTTATCATCTACTGAACAATGATGTCTCAATCTAAAGAAGAAGAAACATCATAGAGGACACCAACTACCACCCTATATCCAAGGGAAATAGGCAAGATTCACTTACCACACAGATAATTATCACACTCTATCCTATTTACCTATGACAATAGGCGAGATCTACATATCATGAAAGATAAGTATCACACTTTATCCTATTGTATGTCAATCCTTCCCATCTTAATATTCAAGAGTAAAGTGGTAGAACACTTGCATCCTATTAGTGCTCTGTAATTCGGAGGTTGAGGACAAAATCCTAGAGGAAACATCAAAACCGCTTCGAGCCTAGGATATAGCCCTCCTAGACTCAGAGAGGGATCTCTCTATTAGATATAGCTTTGTTGATTTCACATTTTAGGTTAGTTAAAGGGTTCAAAGTTTTGATTTTGAATTTGGTTTGGTGGGGAAAGTAAGGGAAAATGGCCATTGGGCAATGGATTCAAAAGGCTTGGGTGATCAATTTGTAGAAGTAATCAAGCATGAGCGAAACAGGGCAAGCTAGGTGTACTACTTTGGATCTTTGAGAATGAAATGGAATGGAAAGATAATAAGAAGAGTGGAAATCAGTAGAAATTGAGGAGCAATTAAGAATTCCTCAATTAGACTGGAATGTAAGATTCAACATAAATCAAGGAGAAATAAGAATTCCTTGATTTGGCATCAGTAGAAAACATAGAATATTGTAAACGTAGCTAGAATAGGGTGCTCTGGTAACAAATCCTATTCATCATTTTCTGTTCGAAAATTAGAATTCAGAAATACTAAGAAAGGAAAACAATGAATAACATATTAAATAGGAGAAAACTTCACCATTTGGTACACCATGTGAATCTTGAAAGCTTATCTCATATTACTTTGCAAACTGTCACTTAAAACATAGTGAAAACATTTCTAGAATCAAACAATTTCTCCTTACCATTTTTCCCAACCCCTTGATTTTTCTTTTACATCACAATATATAGACCTAAATACAAGATATAGCTTTTCACTCGAACCTTCCATTTACTTTCTAAAAATATAGAAACTATTATAAAACTAATGACACAAGTATAACTAATCATCAGTCTTTAAGGAAGTGATTACAACAAGGGTGACATGTGTAAAACTTCCTCCTATTTCTCAGGATGTTGTTATTAACAAGATCTTCTTTGCTATTCTAGAGATGGAAAAAATATATGCACAAGGATTTTCATTCACTGGTTGATCTCTGTGATATCTTGAGGTCGAGTAAGTCTTGGGACAACTGGAAGATTACTACAACAAAGATTTCAAATTTTCCATTTGTCCCTCATACACTTATAATACTGTTGCTTTGGTGGAAACAGTTGTTGGATGATCTGATCTGATTGTTGTGCTGGCTGTCATGATGGCCATACTGTTTCTAACTGCCTTTGTCTCGATTTTTCTGGTTATTGTTGCAGTGGAGCTTGAAATGGAAAACCCACTGCTTTCTTTAAAACATACAACAATGATTAAATAACCTTGGATGGGAATGGTTCGGAATGGCTATGTGGATAAATTGCACTAGAAATAGTTGGTGGAGTAGTGGTGGTGGGAGCCGACGTGACACACCAGTGCTAGGGTTTGGTAGGCTGACGTGGAGCAGTAGTGGCAGGATTCGTGGAGCAGTAGTGGCAGGATTCGTCACGACGCAGTGGTAGAGGTGGTGGTTTTGTTTGCAGGGAAAAATCGTTTTCAGGGAGGGGGGGGTAGTGAAGTGGTAGGTGGTATTGGAGCAGGGGGGTATGAAGTAGCACAAATGCGCCATGCAGTGGGATCAGAGGTAAGAGATACCAATCATTTCGACCCCCCCCCCCCCCCCCCTCTGGTTAAAGTTCATGGGCTGAGAGGGAGCCGAAAAGTTATGTTGATCGTCGGATGGAAGCGGGGTACAGTGGATATGGCGGAAAGGTGCGGGGAGTTTAAAGGTGGATGTGATGGTGTGGTCAGGGGTGAAAAGGGAGGTTGCAAGAGATAAATGGGGTATGAGTCGTTTGACGCTGGGGTATGACATGTTTGTCAGGTAGTGGAAGGATCTTACTATATCACATCGGTGGTACAGAAAAACAACAAATGAATGTGGTGAGGGTCCTTTGCGATACGCTGAAATGAAAAAAGGCAAGGGTCCACCATGTAATATGATAGTGCAGTAAGCTTTTAGGTTTTGAGGTTAAAAAGGTTTTCTAAGCGCTAAACTATGGATTTGGCATAGTTGGCTCATATGGTAGATGGAATTGATGGCAAGATTTTTAGGATAATTTCTAAAGTTTTTAAAGGAATTTCGATGAGCACCTTTATCCTATAATGAGGTTTCCAAAACCTTAGAATAAGAATTATGTGCCCTTTTTTACAGCAGTTTCTTTATTGTAAATAAATGATAGTCGTGGAACATTGTTAACAATATGAAAGATATGAAAGAATAAGCAGTCACCTTGTGATACTATAGATTATAGGGTACTAACAGTGGCTCCAGCTGGGGATGGCAACTCTGGAGGAGGTGTCAATAATCTCAGATATCTAGTTTCGCAGACTAGGTCCTTATCCATTGGGCTGATCCCTCAACTTGTATCTTGATTTGTCATGGAATTCAATGTCTGGAAACTAGCTGATTATTCCTTCTGAATTTGACTCATAAAAATAGACCACATGATTTCCCAAATAGCTTATTTTCATACTATAAATTTGTACTGAAATGACAGCTAAAATATGCATCGCAAACCATCAAATTGAAATCACTGTTTCACCCTAAAAATATGAATGCTGAAACCTAAACCATGCTAAAACTGGAACACATCTGAAATAACAGCTAAAAAGTGATTCGAAACTAAAAATGGAAATATGCTCAGAGTACTGAGCTTATTTGCACTCTTCTACCTACCCTAATATATTGATAATCTTACTAAATCGGGTAATACAAAAATGCCAATGGAGCCAGTCAAGTAGCTGTAGAAACAAATGGACAACTTGACTGCTTGTTAGGAAAAATAGAAGTATAACTTGATTATGTTTCCACATAATCAAAATTGTAATATGTAATGGAAATTGTTGATGTATTTGATCCTTATAGAGAATACATGTTTGAAAACTTGAGCTAAAAAGAACCTCCATATAATATGCTATAGGATCGATAAAATCATGATGTATGATATTTTCTTCTAGGCCTTCAATGACTAGTTGATTAGTTGTATCCTCAATATTAAACCTTGAAACCACATCTTCAGTTTTGTACTCGAAAGCATAATCATCCTCAATATGTAATTCAAAAGGTAGTATAATTTCCTCTTGCTTTGGAGAAGGAATATTTTCCAAGAATTCTTTAGGATCCCAGAAACTATATGACTGAATTTCAAAATTCAAAAGTTCAATGCCATTTTCGTATTTTCTAACAACTAACTCAAGAAAACACGTTTTAGCTTCAGGAAAAAAATTGCTTGATTTCAAAATAAGAAAGACAACCTCTAGAAAATCTCCATCAAGGTGAAATTATGATAATTGATTCCTAAATGCATTTAAATCTTCACAAGACAAAAGATCTACCATAAAAATTGTCATCTTGTTCAGCATAAAATCTGATCAGCATGTTGTGGAGTCGCCATGAATGCTCAAAAGTTTGGTTCTTTGAATCATGGAGTCGTCAGGTGAATGGAATAGCCTTCTGGTGTTTGACTTCTGTTCACCATAAAAATTCAAAATTGGGACTTGAAGTGCATTACTGGAGAAAGTTCCCCAATATGGTCGCTACTATGTTAGCACTCCGTAATTTCAAGGTTGAAGACAAAATCCTGGAGGCAACATCAAAACCGCTTTGAGCCTAGGATCTAGCCCTCCTAGACTCAGAGAGGGATCTCTTTGTTAGATATAGATTTGTCGATTTCGCATTTTAGGCTAGTTAAAGGGTTCAGAGTTTGGATTTTGAACTTAGTTTAGTGGAGAAAGTAAGGGAAAGGGGCCACTGGGCAATGGAGTCAAAAGGCTTGGGTGATCAATTTGCAGAATTAATCAAGCATGAGTGAACAAGGCAAGATAGGTGTACTAATTTGGATCTTTGAGAATGAAATAAAATTGGAAGATACAAGAAGAGTGGAATTAAGTAGAAATTGAGGAGAAGTTAAGAATTTCTCAATTATATTGGAATGTAAGGTTCAGCAGAAATCAAGGAGCAATTAAGAATTCCTTGATTTGGCATCAGTAGAAAACATAGAATATTGTAAACACAACTAGAATAGGTTTGCTCTGGTAAAAAATCCTATTCATCATTTTCTGTTCTACAATTAGAATTCATAAATACTAAGAAATGAAAACAATGGATAACATATTAAACAGGAGAAAACTTCACCATTTGGTACACCATGTGAATCCTGAAAGATTCTCTTGTATTACTTTACAAATTGTCACTTAAAACACAATGAAAACATTTCCAGAATCAAACAATTTCTCCTTACCATTTTTCCCAACCCCTTTCTTTTTCTTTTACATCACAACATATAGACTTAACTACAAGATCTAGATTTTCACTCGAACCCTCCACCTACTTTCTACAAGTAGAGAAACTATTATAAAACTAATGACACATGTATAAATAATCATCAGTCTTTAAGGAAGTGATTGCAACAAGCATGACATGTGTAAAACTTCCTCCTACTTGTCAGGATTATGTTATTAACAAGATCTTATTTTCCATTCGAGAGATGGACAACATATATGCATAAGGATTTGCATTCAGTGGTTTATCTCCATGATATCTTGAGGTCGAGTAAGTGTTGGGACAATTGGAATATTACTGCAACAAAGATTTCGAATTTTCCATTTGTCCCTCAGACACTTATAATATTGTTTCTTTGGTGGAAATGATTGTTGGATGATCTAATCTTATTGATGTGCTAGCTGTCAAGATAGCCATTATGTTTCTAACTGCCTTTGTCTCTACTCCGCCGGTTATTGTTGCAGTGGAGTTTGAAATAGAAAACCCACTACTTTCTCTAAAACATACATCAATGATTCAAAAACCTTGGAAGGTAATGATGCGGAACAACTACGTGGAGGAATTTCACTAGTAGGATTTGGTGGAGCAGTAGTGGTCGGAGTCGATGTGATGCAGTAGTGGCGGGAGTCGATGTGACACACTGGTGGTGGGATTTGGTAGGTGGATGTGGAGCAGCAGTGACACAACAGTGGTGGTGGTTGGTAGGCGAATGTGGAACAACAGTGGCGGGAGTCGTCATGACACAACTGTGGAGGTGGTGGTTTTTCTTGCAGAGAAAAATGGTTTTGGGGGGGGGGGGGGGGTAGTGAAGTGGTAGGCAATATCGGAGTGAGGGGGGGTGAATTAGCATAGACGTGCCACGTAGCAGGATCGAAGGTAAGAGATACCACTCATTTTTGACCCCCCCCCTGGTGGTTAAATTTCGAGGGTTGAAGGGGGCCGAAAATTTGTGGGAAATTTATGTTGATCGTCGGATGGAGGCAGGGTACAGTGGGTATGGCGGAAATGTGCGAGAGTTTAAAGGTGGATGTGACAGTGGGGTCAGAGGTGAAGAGGGAGGTGGAAAGAGATCAACGGGGTATGAGTTGTCTGATGCTGGGGTATGACACGTTTTTCAGTTAGCGGAAGGGTCATACTATATCGCATCGGCAGTTCGGAGAAATAACAAATGAATGTGGTGAGGGTCCTTTGCGATACGCCAAAGTGCAAAAAGGCACGGGTCCACCATGTAATATGATAATGCAGTAAGGTTTTCAGTTTTGAGGTTAAAAATGTTTTCTAAGTGCTAAACTATGGATTTGGCATAGTTGTATCATATGGTAGATGGAATTGTTGGCGAGATTTTTAGGATAAGTTCTAAAGGTTTTTAAAGAAAATCCATTGAGCACCTTTATCCTATAATGGGGTTTCAAAAACCTTAGAATAACTATTCTTTGCCCTTTTTGACAGCAGTTTCCTTATTGTAAATAAATGAAAGCCGTGGAACATTATTGACAATATGAAAGATCTGAAAGAATAAGAAGTCACCTTGTGATACTATAGATTATAGGGTACTAACACATCCCATCACTTGAGCGAGATATGACTTACCATAAATTGTAAGGATCGTGCCATTTCTCAAGTCACCTCAACCCAATGACCTTATGGGGAGGAACAATCCCAACAAGACCAACTTCTGGTTAAGATGCCAATTGGGGTATACTCTTCCAAGTCCTAGACTTGATGGTAGGTGGAGATACTCACTTGTCATAAATGACAACGATATGTGAGATCTACTTACCGCTAGGGTAAGGATCACACTCTATCCTATTGTCCAGATTTCCATCAACCCTAGGAGCTCTCCGTCTCAATTCCTCTCCTTGTGAGTTCTGTTAACACTTTGTGATTTACCTAGGCTAAAAAAAGGAATTTCAGAGGCAACCAAAAACCACTTTAGGCTAGAATATATCCCTTCTATCTTGGAGAGGGGTCTCTCACTTAGGTTTCTCAAAAAATATGATATTAGGCTAGGTAGTTGTTGTGCATGTAAATCCCCTCTGTGGACAGAGGCAATCGCTCTAGCCCTGGAGTGAGTCTAGAAGCAAGGGAACATGCTAATCCTTCAGACTTCTAGCTTATGAATGAAAATGAGTTGGGATAGATGACCTACCTTGTTCCAACACTCTTATCATAGCTTGTAGTAGCGATCTCTTGATCTTCGTCTTCACACGTTGCAGTGATTCAGCGGTAATATCTATGTACTTGCACAAGGATCAGAGAATGGTGAAAGCATACAAAAACATACTTGCATTCATAACTATTTGATTAGTCAAGGAGAATCAAACATATTTCATAGGATTAAACATATCAAACACAAAACGGGAACCAAAAAATCAGTCATGTATTAATAAGTAGAGAAAATGAGTTTACAACCTTGAAGCCTTGACGTTGGAGCCTCCTTCGATGGGTTCATTCAAACGTGTCTCAAGTGTTCATCGGGGATCGGACTTGGTGAGGAAATGAGCCTAAACTCTCTCTCGAAAGTGAATTCCTCTCTGCCTTTTTTTTCACACCAGCTATAGTAAGGACTATTCAGCCAACTGAAACTATGTGAGAAGGATGTATTTATAGGAGAGGAGGAGGTGGTTTGGGATCCCTCATAAGGTGGAAGGAAGGCCTTATCCTTTGGAGAGTTTCTCAATTATAGGAAACAAGAAGAAAAAGGAAGGACTTCAACGTTATTCAGTTGAACAAACCATAATGACTCCGCTCAATAAGTAGTTAGGAATGGAAACTTCGATTCTATTTTAAAAAACATTCCAAAAATAGCTCGGCATGGGTAAGACACTGAGACAAAGCGCCAATGGGCGCAGGGTCCAGTGTTAATTTCCTAGTCGGCACGAGGCCATATATTCCTACCAACACCGACCCAAAAACACATGTTTTTGAGTGCCTGCTTGAGGAGTGATCAACAAAGGAAATGTTCTTCACATGTCAGGGGATGTAATGAAACTTTCTACAAGGTATTACAATACACATAAGTCACTAAAATGGTCCTGCAATGTTCGGGATGGGAATTTTAGGGACGGTGGAAAAATATTGTGTAACATATGCCCTCTAAAGCATGAGGTTCGAGAGAGAGGGAGGAGGGAAATGCTTTACGAGAACCTGCTCAAACCAAACCCCGTTGTTGGAAGACCTACAAGTACAAGTAAAAATGATATCTCTGATATCTAGTAAAAATGGGCATAACCATCCATAATAGAGTACAATAAAAATAAGATCTGAGGTATGGATGTAGTCATCCAGAAAGAAGGATCAATAAATAGACTCAGGTATTGTAGTAGCCATCCAATCAGAAGAGTCATGCATATAGTCATGATAAACAAAATCTTTAATCGTCTCACATCCTGGATTTTATCAGACAAAACCCATGGGCTTGCACTCCATATCGACCCGAACAAGTACAAATTCAAGCATGCGAATAAGTGAGTTGAAGTGGAACATGCAAGAAAGTTGCCTGATCACCAGCCAATTATGAAAGTTGTTAACGGACGTGAGAGAAACCATCAATGATGATAATGGCTCTCAAGGTACAACTAGTACAATCCACGGAATATGAACAATGAGATGGCATCGAACACACGTGGAATCACTCGATCGAAAGCCAATGATGAGGACATGTCGTCGAATGCAAAGAACTTGTCATTGAGGTATGAAAGCTCCAAGGTACTGGAAGGGAGTCTCTAGGTTAGGTTCTGGGATAATGAGTTTAAGTCGAGAGGAAGTGACTTGGTCGAAGGAGGGCCAATCGAAGGAGGGCCATAATGTTTCCCACATATTTGACATGAGACAGAGGATCAGGGGTTGAAAACCGCAGAAGGAAAATTATCTTGAACATATTGGCAACACGACTCTGGAACTTGGTAGTATTTGAAATATGAGGTCATGATGACATGGCAAAGAGAAGATGAGAGGCCAAAATAGATTACCCAAACCCATGGAGGCAAAAAATGATGAAATGGGATGTCCCCAACCCGACATGAATGCAAATGAGTGTCATATTCAAGAGCAACATACTACCGACAATACTAAGAATTGGTTCCATTTTCAACCACCATTGTTGTCGAGTACCCCAATTATTTTTGAAAACAAGATTGAAGGGGATAGCATATGCTTGTCATATAATTTTTTCCTTCGAGCAAATCCATCCTAGTATATTTTACGAGCCCTAGGAAGGAGGAACTTGATTACGTCATGGTGACGATTTCCGATATCATGTAAGTTTAATGAGTTTAACAAAGGAAGAACTCAACATCTTTTCATGTTTAGAGAGTTTGAAAAGAAGCATAAAAGTAAACTCCAACAAGTCCCTTTTCGTAGGTGGTCTCATAGATCCGAAAAGGTAGAAAACCATATCTGAGAGAACCTCATAGTCATGATAGGCTAACTTATTCCTTTTTCGTAAATAATATATCCCAGCTCGAAAAAGGGGTAAACTTATATTAGGTAGATATCGTTTTGAAACCTTTAACAAGTTTAAAATGACAAGATTCTTGGCAATATTTTCAATTTTTGAGAGTCAGAAAAGAGCCGAAAGATGACTCCAGGGGGTGACTTTTTCATGTTTTTACGGAGTCCGAACAAGTATAAAATACAACTCGTCAGTTTATTGTCATCACGTTGAGGACCTATTTTTGCACAAGAAACACACATAAAACCCATTTTTTGAGATAAAATACTAAAATAATTTAAAAACCATGCTCAAGAACCTAATTAGGGTTCTAAAAAGTTTATAAAATGCCAAAAATAGTAAAAAATGAATTACTTTTCACTTTTACCTCTTGTGAGAAATTTTACCCTTTTTGCACTGTGATTTTGTGGAGATGACAACAAACAATCTAGGAGACCAATCAAGAATCTATCTTTTCCAGGTAAGAGCTCATGTCCTTGCTTGCATTTTGATGTAATTTTCATTACCTGCAATCCATTTTTCCATATGTGTAGGGGATTTTTGTCTAATTTAGGGTGCATCGGTCAGCCCAGGTTCCGGGCACAGACTTGCACCAACCCACCTTGAATATTAACAGGGGCGCGCGAGTTGCGTGGCTATTTCTAAAATATTCGCACCAACCCGCAGCCATGGATTTGGATAAAAATTCAAACATTTAGCCTGTTTTAAACACTTCAATAGAAAATAATGTGACTAATGATGGCCCCATTCATGTTTTTGTAGGTGTGTGAAAGAAAAATGGTGATTGAATGGAAGGAAAGAGAACATGGGGATGAGGATGAGGAAGCCCTAGGAAATGTAAGATGCATGGAGGCTCTAGAAATTTGAGGGCTTCTAAAATTATTCATGGCAACATGTCTCCGAGCTCAACTGGAGCTACTACAGTACCTGGTCAATGTATGGGACACTGATCAGGAAAGATTCATAATTCACGATCAGGAGTTAGAGATTGATGTCTCTGAAATATACTTTATCATTGGATTATCAAGGAGGGGAGCAACACCAATTCTGAGAGGCGCCTCGCCTACAATGGAAAACATGAGCATGGCCATAGACAGGGTATCTCAAGGGGCGCAGAAATGATCCAAGAGCAGGAAGGTGGATATCCAAACCATTCTCGATTTGGCACTAAAATTAGTCTTGCACACCATCACTTGAGTTGTTGGATCGTAGGCTCCACATGAAGCCACAAAAACACAGTTACTTCTTGTTGTAGATTGTATGGCACCAACTCTCTAAAACTGGGCAGAGGCGTTCACGATCAATACAAAACACCAATTGATGAAATGCAAGAATGGTAAGCTGAAACAGTTCGACTATGGGTCCATTTTCCTGTATGAATCTTATTATGTGATGATGATGCTTTAAAAATTACACAAATGTCTATCTAATAAAATATTGGCTACTATATTAGTTAATGCATTCATTCATCTAGGAATATGCTGATATGTGATGTAATCAAAATTCATTTCTAATAAATGAACACGTAAATACAACCTTAATATTTGAGGATTTATAACAGAATAATTCCCATTAAGTTGAAGAACAACAAGCTAAGAGTCTACATTAATAAGTAATGCACGAATATCGAGAGAAATGGCCTCATTTAAGAGTTCAGTGACATCATTATATTTAGTGACATTGTTTGTGGTTCATCCTAGACAAATACCTTGGAGGTATATCAACTCACCATTAGGATTATAAATCACCCGGGCTACAGAGGACAGGTATCGGGTACTGTGGGAGGCACCATCTGTGAAACCAACATAAGGAGTGACATACATCCGCACAATAAGCAACAAAATAATAAGCAGGAAAAACTACTCGCAAAGAACACGAAGCCAAAAAATGTACAAAAATGAAAAAAAACCTATGTACAAAAGAAACATGCATGAGGAACTCATGCATAGTATTTTTTGAGATACAACCCATTTCTGGGCTAATCCAGAGGATAGCCTTCATAATCTACTAGCTCATAAGCCCCGTTTTGCAAAACACGCTTAACAATATAGGGCCCATGCCACATGGGAAGGAATTTTCATGCCCCTAGCTTATCGTAAGCTTGGTCATACAAGAGGATGAGGTCTCCTTCTACAAAGGAATGAGGGGAAACCATCTGGTCAAAATGAGCTTTAACCCAATTTTTATGTGCTTCTATGAAAAGAGAAGAAAATCGATGAGTTTCATCAAGCCTCTCTAAGTATAGAATATGTTCTTCTTCTCGTGAAGTGTTGAGCAGCAATTCAACATCTATCTTGAGAGAAGGGATTTCACATTCAATCAGAAGGGTAGCTTCCAGACCATAAACAAGTTGGAATGGAGTGAATCTAGTCGCATCCTTCACTGAGGTTCGGTAAGCCCAGAGAGTTGAAAACAACATGAGATGCTGGGCATTTATTCTAGGGTACACGGGATGAAGACGCTGGCGAACAGGCTTCGCACTAGGATAGATAGGAATCTCATGCACCACTATACTCGGATCGATGCCAGAAATTTCTTCGTAATACCAAGCGAAAACGTCGTGAAACTCGCAAAAGAAACTAGTATAGACCTCGATCTCATCAAGATAACAAATCACCCCAATGTGGATGTTCTCGATAACCCCCAGCTTGACGAAGATGTCGATAGGCATCATTTGCGTAATGTTCCCTAAGTTACCTTCCACAAATATTTCATGTGTCAAGATGGGTATTTGAAGCAGAAGAGAAGGAACTTGGGAAGCCAAAATTCTCAAGACAAGTAGACATGGCCCCAAGTCCAGGCATGAAAAAGGAATGATGATGATTATCTTCCCAAGGAGGATCCTCAAGATACATAGTTTCCATGATGGCCTCATTAGTGGGAAATATCTCATTCAAGGGATCGGGCGAATCTGAAGTGTCGAGCGAAGGGGATTGAGAATAAGTGTCAAGAGACATACTTAAAGGAGCATGATCTGAGGGAGGAGGAGCTGAAGCCGAAATAAGTTCACAATAATCAATCTATATTAGGCTTAACGGAATCGAGTCACCAAACGAATCAATCTACTTGTGCGAAGGGATGACCCATGGATCAGAAGACCTGGACATCATGTTAACCTCAGAAGTGTTGGGTGGACGAAGAGAAAAAAGACCCATGAGGGCAGGACTTGAAAATACCCGGCCCTATGCTGTCATAAGGCGTCGGAATATGATCTACATATGGAACTTTTCTCTCGGAAGACGTAGAAGTGAAAAAGGTCAACTGATCAATAGTGACGATATTTCCTTCATGCAGGAATCGAAGAACATGAAAGAGACTAGATGGGACACATAGCATGGCATGAGTCCAACTACGACCAAGGAGAAGATTGTAATTGAGCTTGGCATCAACAAATTCAGCCTCGACGTTAACTATTTTCCCATCTAACATAATGGGAAAACTAGCTTGAACACCAAGAGGGCGAGATTCTCTTCCATCAAAAAATTCTAAGCATTTGGAGATGAATTAAGGGTTGGAGAACTGATGCCTTTCTAGCAAGCAGAAGACATGAGGCATGTAGATGCACCCTCATCCACGACTTCTCGATGGATATTATTTCCATTAATCCCAACTTGAATGATTATTGCAAGCTGGTGAGGGAGACATGGGACGAAATTTTCCAAATCGAAAGTGATAAGGCTAGAATCGGTGAGATCAATCCCTCTGATAGAAAATAACAAAGCCTTTATCTATGATGGACATCTATGAAGTACTTCCAAAGTAGACATAGAAGATGGCGCCTGAGCCAAATCCTCAATAACACTGTAACGCTGAGTGGCACGAGCATTAGGATTGTAGGAAGACTTACGGAGTACACCTTTGGAAGGTGGCCATACAACAGTCTCAGTACTGGGCCTTCAATCTAAAGAGGGATATAAGCAGGTGGGGAAGGAGGACCATCAAAATTTCCTTCCCTACTGCCTGATGTGGTTCGGTATAATATTTTGATCGGGTAGCAATAGAGACGAATGCAGGACCGTTCATCATGAAAACCTGAGAGCCAAATGGGGCGGAGGACTAAGGTTGCTCCACCAACTAAGCTTGTTGTGATGGGAAAGGTTCTTTAAGAATGACCAGAGTGCCTTGGGCGCCCTTGAGTATTCAACTCACCTTGGCTTGTCATGGACAGTCCTTGGTGTAATGCTCTTCATCACAAATCATACAGGGGTACTTTGGTTTACGTTGTGAACCATCATCAACATGATATTTCTGAGAATCTTGTTTCGGGGTATCGTCTTTGGCCTTACCTTTACCCTTCTTCTTACCCTTGGAATTTTTATTTGTCAGATTGGACTAGACGGCATTCACTTAGACAGTTTTACCAAAATTCAGAGGTGACTGAGAAGCAGTATCATTGGAAGGAGTAGATTTTTGCTTCACAGGATTGGGAGAAGACTTGTGAGAAGTCTGATACATAGAACCATTGATAATGTCGATAGATGGCATTGTCGGTGCTTTGGAAGTTATAGGTCGAGGGGCATTAGGCAAGAGTTCGTACAATGTGCCGAACTGGGCTTACACAAGATCAAGGTACTGGGCACGAGCAATGGCTTGTTCCTCAATAACACATGTCCCCATAGCAATGTCCTTAGAAATTGAAGCAACGAAGGAGGTAGTGAACCTATTAGTTAGAAGCTGATCAGGGATCTCAAACTTGATCAAACAACGATGTCGCCTCCACTCATGAATATGATCAGAGATATGAGTAGCTCGATGTTCTTTCAAGGATGTGAGGAGGTGCGTCCTAGTTTCATACCAAAATGGTAACTGAAAGTGTGTGAGAAATTCCATGGCGAGAGAGTTGAAGTATTGGAAGACGCCACGGGAGAGTTCAATGTACCACTTAGCAGCGACACTAGTGAGATTCATTTGGAAAATATGGAGTCGAATGGAATTGTCCACCCAAGATTTAGAGGAACACCAAATATGGTATGACATAACATGTGCTTGGGGGTCTTCTCCGGACTTTCCCTCAAATTTGGGACAATTTCCAGGGATTTTAGTCAGAACTGGAGGCCAATATGGATTATGAAGGATAGGATCGTTCGTCAACTTCGACACATTGGGCAGTTCCAACGTAGCAAGTAAAGGTAATTATGGATTGAAAGGCATTGCAGGTCATTGATAAAGACCAGTATTACGATTCCATGCAGGTTGAGAGAAATTCTGCCCCCATATGTTTTTTCTTGGAGGATTCTGTCCATAGGGGTTATAAGCCAGATAATTATGCCCATACATTGGTTGAGGACCAGGATATTGATTCTGAGAAACCACTAAGGTCATGTCTAAGAAACATATGGGTTTTGTTGCAGAATGTAAGTAGTTCTTTGAGGTATGTATGCAGTGCCTTGAGGCGCACCATATATCATATGGGATTAACCTTGAGGAATGTAAGCAACGCCTTGGGGCGCACTATATACCACTTGAGTTTGACCTTGAGGAATGTAAGCAACACCTTGGGGCACACTATATACCACTTGATATTGACCTTGAGGAATGTAAGTGGTGCCCTGAGGCTAAATGGGTTGACCCTGGGGTGCAAGTTGACCTGGATGATGTGGTTGGACAGGCTGTCCCTGCGGAGCAGGTTGGCCTAGATACTGTGAGCCACCAGGTTTCCCTTGTGGAAGAGAATGGCCTGATGGTTGGGATGGGCCAGGTTGCCCCTGAAGACTAGGGTGAACTTGTTGAGCAATAGAGGGTTGACCTTGTTGTACAAAATTTTGGCCTTGCTGAACGTAAGGTTGGTCTTGTTGCACAAAAGGCGGTTCCTATTGTGGATATATTTCCCCCCCTCGAACATAAGATGCAACCTGTTGGACATAAGGTTGACTAGCAGGACCATAGGGTTGTCCTTTTTGGACTGAAGTTTGTCCTTGAAAGGGTTATCATTGCAGACCATAAGGTTGTCCCTATGGACCGTAGGGTTTTCCCTGTTGGACCGAAGGTTTTCCCTATAAGGGTTGTCCCTGTTGGTACGTGAATTGATTGGGGTCAATTGGAGGTAAACAGACAGGTTTTCCATACTTGTCATAATGATGGGGAGGATTAACATAAGCTTACGGCTGCTGAGAACCCTGAGGGGTGGAATTCTGCTTCTGAATGGCCAACATGTATTGATCGAATGTCAAACCTCCAAGAATTGAAGTAGAAGCGATGGGTGCACTACTAGTAGGTTGGATTCCCGAAACGTGAGGCTATGATACACTCACAGTGGGCGGAGAAGGTATCGTAGGATTAATAAAAATCGACCTATGAACATCAGAAGATGATGACAATGATTGACTCGTACTAATAGTCGATGCGGATGAGGCCACACAGATAGCGGGCCGGATTGGGACAGATGTAACAATCGTTGACGTCATGGGAGTCGAGGGTGATGCCCATGATACGGTGACAGACGAGCCTCCCGAGGGAGTCGATGTACTTGACCATGTCAGGTTTTGATACATTGATGCAACACCAGAATGATCTGACCCAAAGTATTATAACCAGCTGGGAGAGATATCAGTTGTGAGGAAGATTAACTTGAGACATAAGGAAAATCCTCTGGAAAGAGTTGATAATCCCATGTAGAAACATGAATCTCTTCACTACTAATGGGACTCGAAGAATCCATGTCAGATGAAGCCATGGTATCATCGAACAGACGATGAGCAGTGGCAAGTAAAGTGGTGGCAAGTAAATATGGTTTCGAAGTAAGAGGAGGAATCTCTTCCTCGTTTCCAAAACCAACCCAAGTGCCCGAAGGTTGCTAATTGATATCAAAAGGCTCCTCAAGAGGAGATTGGGTAGCAAGGGGTAAGATACTCAAAATAAGAGAACGCCAGTAATAAAGAGGCCTAGTAGGCTCAGGTGCCCCCGAAGAAACTTCAAGAGAAGGATCTCCACTAGGAGTTGATGAAGGGGACGATGAAACTAGTGGTTCCGCTACCGTGACTTTGTCCCAAACTAGGAGAGAAACGAGATGACTGATTCAAGGCTTCAATACCAAACAATAAGGAATTACTTAAGAATAAGAAAAAATATCTTTAATGGGTGTGTGATCTTAGGAAATTGATTTTATGAAATTGAAACAAAAATCTCCCTTTTCATATTTTAAGAGTCAAGAAAATAGGCAAAAGATGACTCTAGTCACTTTCAGGTTGAAATGAGCGTGAAAGGACAAGTGATCGATGATTTTTTCCATTTTAGGGAGTCACGAAAAGACCAAAATGACTACTCAGGAAGTCTAAGCAAGACGGTGTACCAAGTTTCTGTGAACATCAATATACACCTTAGTGATCAAATGAAAAAGAAATGACCAAGGACTTAACGTACATGCATGCAGTCTCTGTAGGTTTTAACCCTGAACAGACACACGAATATTATAACAGAAAATAAACAATAGCGAGAGCATAAAACATAAAACAGATAAACATAGAGATTTTCCCCTGGATCCCAAATCGGGATGACCAACTTGATTTTTCATTATATTCCTTTTAGTGTTACAACACATATATATACATGTCGAAGCATACATAAACCCCAATCCATTAACCCTGGATTAGAACATGACTGTAGTTCCCTTGACCGGATCTACAAAAAATACTAGGGGCTAAAAACCATCGTACCCCAAAACCATGTGCAAAACCATGCACAAAACCATGGGCGCGGACTACCCACTGAAAATTAAGGACCAAAATTTTTTGCCGGGGCGCTGCCCTGGACCTCGATAGGGGGGGCTATCGCCCCCCTTCTTACCACCCCGCGCGTGCTTAGTCATGGAAAGAATATAACACATACCCAACAGTCTCCCCGAATGTTGTGTTTGGTGTATCATGGTTACAAGGTGACAGACTCGGCTTCCTACAAATAGAGTATTGTAACCTATGAGGGTATCCCTTTATATACTCGATGGTATGGGAGCACAAGTCTGTCTAATGCTATCTAATGCCAGATGGCGAACAACAACTACTAGGTTTAATGACGCTGGAACACGTCACTAGGCTAGACCTCTAAATGTATGTGTTAGGTTCCAATGCTTCCTTGGGTTGATTGAATTGATTTGAAATTTGATCTTGAATTAATGTTGCAATTTCAAGGCCTTACTGATTGTGATCTCGAATCCCTAATGCACAACTATATGAAAAATAAAATCATTCCAACTCAATGAATGCTAGCTAAGAGAGGGATAATAGATCATAACGAAGAAACAATCAATTAAATACAAGAAGAATTTTTCCTTAATGCATCTAAGACAACCAAAGCAAAAAACGAAAATCTCTTTCCTTGTTTACTAAAAGCTACTAATACAAAATAACATTTTTCATTTTCAAACTAAGAGAAAGAATGCAAATTTTTTCGTTTTAGATGAATGAGAAGCAAAAATGCACTATTACACTAAATCACAAAAAGAGACTATTTTTTAGAAATTTGAATGAAATGATTTAAAGCAAAGAGATCAATCCAACACAAACATCAAACACACTCAAAACAAGATGCACTCTTCCAAGAAAACAAGGCTTTCAAACTGGTTCAGTGAGAAATGTAATCTATGCTCAAGGTGACAGATGGAGAGCTAAAATAAATCCAAGATGATCATTCAACAACGTAATGATACGAAGAACCAAAATAAAAGCTAAAATAATCAGTCAACAAACTGAAAATATAATGACCAAACTAACTCAAACTCAACTCAGAAGGTTCAATGAGGAGGTAGTTGGACAACCGATGGAAGGCACCTAGAAACCCTAGGGTGACAAACTCCACTGATCAAATGAGGGACAAATAACTAAGTAGGACGAGAAAAGAGAGTCAAAACATTTCCAGTGGACCAATTGAAAGATGAAAATCCAACCCAGAGGTAAGAAAAAATGACAAAATCTAGGAAAAAGGTTAAAATTTTAACCCGCAGGATTCAACGCATCTGTGAGGTTGTAATCAGTGCAAAACAGAGGATGGTGCACCTGTGAAAAAGGCAACAAGCACCAATCAGCGCGAGTGTTCAAGCAACAACAACATCGAGCCTAAAAACTATGGAAAAAATAAAAAACCATTGAGCAAAGGTCAGACTTTGACACTCTGAGACTGAATGTGATGGCTGAAAACAGTCAGACAGACAGAACAAAGTAGAAAAACCATGAAATGATCAAATTCAAAAAAACAAGAAAAACGCTAGATTAACAACAAGAGACGACAAAAACACTAATCCCCAGTATAGTCACCAACTTGTTGTGCAGGGAAATCCACTCTGCTGACAGAGGTGATCCCTCTAGCCCTAGAGTGGGTCTAGCAATAAGGGAACATGATAATCCTTTGAACTCCTAGCTTATGAATGAAAATGAGTTGTGATAGATGATCTACCTTGTTCCAACGCTCTTGTCGTAGCTTGTAGCAGCAATCTCCTGATATTTTTCTTCACACATCGCGATCCTTCAGTGGTAATATTTTTGTATCAACACAAGGATTAGAGAATGGTTAAAACATACAAAAATATACTTTCATTCATAACTATTTGATTGTTTAAGGATAATCAAACATATTGCATAGGATTAAACATATCAAATGCAAAACGGGAACCAAAAAACTAGTCATGTATTAATAAGTAAAGAAAAGGATTTTACAACCTTGAAGCCTTGACGTTGCAGCCTCCTTCAATGGGTTTAGTCAAATGCGTCTCAAGAATTTGTCATGGATTAGACTTGGTGAGGCAATAGGCCTAAACTCTCTCTCGACAGTGAATTCCTCTCTACCTTGTTTTTCACACCAGCTATAGTAAGGATTGTTCAGCTAGCTAAAACTATGTGAGAAGGATGTATTTATAGGAGAGGAGGAGGTGGTTTGGGATCCCTCATAAGGTGGAAGGGAGGCCTTATCCTTTGGGGAGTTGCTCAATTATAGGAAATAAGAAGCCAAAGAAAGGACTTCGAAATTATTCAGTCGAACAAACCATGATGACTCTGCTCACGAAGTAGTTAGGGATGGAAACTTTGCTTCTATTTTAAAAAACACTCCAAAAAAAACTCGGCGTGAATAAGACACTGAGAAAGAGCACTAATTGGCGTGGGGTCTAGTGTTAATTTCCTTATGGGCGCGAGGCCATAACTGCCTACCAGTGCCGACCCAAAAACACATGTTTTTGAGAGCCTGGTTGAGGAGTGATCAACAGAGGAAATGTTCTTCACATGCCAAGGGATGCAATGACACTTTTTGCAAGGTATGACAATACACATAAGTCGTTGAAATGGTCCTGCAATGTGTGGGATGGGGATTTCAGGGACGGTGGAAAAATATTGTGTAACAGTAGTAAGCTCAACAAAGTTTGATTTTCAAAGGTCTGTTGATGAGAAAAGAGACATATCCATTGGCATAGAGTCATGTCAAATCAAATTTTTTTTGTCCAGTGATATGATGGAAAAAGAGAGGGTTTCTCTAAAAGGGCAAGGTAGGAAGCTTTGGTGGTGGAATTTAGCTTAAATTGTTGTAGAGGGTGAGTGTAGAAAGGTGAAAGTCAACACATTAGAACATAAAACCATGGATGAATTCTAAAATGTTGTTGTAAGTTGAAAACATTGTTAACTTGGAAAAACTAAAACAAAGAACCATTAAGATGAATTATGAATAAAACATCTAGTTTTTTCTAAGAAAGAAGATACAAATTTAAGGGATGTAAACATATAAGATAACTTACAATATCAAAGGAGCACAAACCACCAAAATTCAGATACACAAATCCCTACAAATCACCTTCTATTTCATTCATTCACTGGCAAAGCTTTCACAAGAATACAATGCACAAAAGTATTTATTCTCTAATATAATCAACATAACCACTTTCAATGATTTTCATCTCTTTATACATTATTAAGGATTCAATCTCCTACCATAGGTGGACAAAGTCATTGACCAAAACAAAATTATAACTAGATACATCAAAAATCTGGTGCATACAGTGAAAAAAATAGGAGTAGTTTTCCTCACAACCAATCGAAGACTAAAACATCCCTAACTTGGAATATTGAAAAATAAACATCGAATACAGATCCTAAGGTCATTTTTCACCTATTTAAATGATCTAAAACACTTATAGAAGTCAAAAATTCGAAATTTGAAATGAAAAGTACCGACTATACAGACTTGCAGCACATTAACCAGTTTCGCAGCAAAGTGAAGTAACCTCCATTTTTTGTACGGTTGCAACACCCTTATGTAAAAATGAAGCAAATGGGTATGCTTCAAATACCTTTATGATGGTATTGAATCTCAAGTAAGATTCAAAATTCTTGCAGACGTCCATTTGAGATGTTCCCCACTTTCGCAGCAAGAATGTATGCTTTCATAATGCCTCCAAAAACTAAACATATGGTGAATATTTTCTTATATAAAGTGTTGGAACCTTCATATAACTCCCCTCATGGAAAAAATAACTTTCAAACTTCACTATCCCACCAGTATCGAAATTTATATAAAAATTACAACAAGCCCCTTGCTGCATTTTTTCAAATTTCATCGAAATTTTCCTTTTTCTGATCTCTTAAGCCAAAAAAACAAAGCTTCAATGTTGAGTTCAACTTTCCCGCTGAAGATTCACCTTTGCACTGGCCTCTACAAGTATATCCAACTTTCCCTTTTTCCTCGTCCTTCCATATTCCTTGACTTCAGTGGGCTTCTTCTTCACCAACTTGAGTCTTATTTTTAGGACCAAGTATTGTGTATATATATTTCTCACTTGCCTATGTAGAGGCAAGGTCCACTTAATCTTGTATCTAGCCTTATCAAGGAATTTTTCAACACCCTGTCCCTTCTTAAACAAAGTCAAATTATCCTTATGATCCTTCTCTGCAATTTGATCTACTTTTTGTTGTACTCCAAGTTCTAATAATTTCTCAAATTCCTTCTACTCATCAAAAATAATCTTTTGTTCAGGTTGAACAGTCTCCACTACTTTCATTTGCTCCTTGGTAGAATACCTACTTCTAGGTCTCCTTGACTTCTCAATTGCCTCCTTGAACTCTTCAACATCAATGACCATTTTCCCTTTGCCTTTGGAAGCATGTACCAATGTTTTCTTTGATGGCTCTCCTTCACTAGGCTGAATAGTTTATTGTGAGATTTTATGTCTAAGATCCCTATTCTCCTTCTACAAGTATTTTATTTTCAAATGGGCCTTTTCCAACTGATCGTGTAACTCTCCAATTTTCTGGTCCCTTTCATCAACTTCCACTTCCTTCTGCGTGCTCTCTGATTCCATAACTTGAATAGGTGAAGATGGAGGATCTATAGGCAATCACTTGGTTGCAGCTCTTGATCTTGGTACCCTTGCCACCCTTTCTACCTCAAGTGAGAAATGTAGCTTCTTAGCAGTTTTCTAATCAACTGATTTGTTTTTAGTCAAAGGATTTTTGACTGAGCTTGTTGCTGCAAGTGTGGCTTCTTTAATCACAATTGAAGGAGTGTTTTTCTTGGTATTTTTACTATTTGAAGATTTTGATTCCCATCCTAATGAAACTAAAAAATCATGCCATGATTTATTCTTCTTTTCAAGATCCTTCGTTACTAGCAATTTATTTAATGAAAAATGAAACAAACTGGCTTCAACTTGACTTCTTATTTTTTTTAACTCGGTCAGCGATCTTACATAGAATCTTAAACAGGTAATAAGGAAGATTCAAATATTTTTTTCTAGTAAGCATTAAGAGCCTGATGTGATAGTGATACACCTTAATGAACCTTTGTTCACATGTGAAATACCTTTGAATCATCTAAAACAGTTTACTATGGTGGTCTTGTAAATAAATCCTTGGAACAATAGAACCATACCCTTTCTGGTGTTTTGGCTTCATAAATTCCTTTAAATCAACCAATCAAAATCCGTACCTTTGAACCATTCCTCTCCACTCAAATGGATCTAAGCACCCTCAGCTACTGATTAAGTTGAGACTGGAAAAGTTAGACTTCCCACCTTTTATTGCACACCATCAAAACCCCTAGCAAATTCCTTTTTCAATTGTAAATGATACCCTTGAATATTCTCACAGAATATCATTCACCCTACTGGTTCAAAATCCATTCTGATGGTTGGATCTTCATTGATGGTTGTGACATCAGGTGGTTCAAAACGTACAATGGCTTCCCCTTTGTGCTTTTTGTCTTCTAGAGTTGACATAGCTTTTTGCAACAACGAATAGTTTTGGGGTTATGAGTTACTTTTTTGTGTAACAATGGAGGTGCTATGGTATTTAAAATTTTCTAACAATGACTTAAAATATAATCCATCAATTACACTAAAACTTGAAATTGCATAGTTTCTCAGGAAAACCCTATAAAACTTGGAATTTCATAATTGTTTGCAGAGAATTTAAACACAACATTAAAGAAATTTGACATGTTAAAACACTTTTGAGTATAAAATTTAAGGGAAACAACTTTGTTATAGTTTTAGGACCAAGGCACCTACTGCATGCAAGGGGTCACACAATGAAAAGGTGAATTGATAGTGAAAAAAGAGGGATATGACCCACTGTCTGGAATCACAACGGATTAGGACAAAACATAGCGAAGAGGAAGAAAAAAAGCAAATTTTAGAAGAGCAGTGATGGTAATTTTATCCTTTTGTAGGATTTAAATGGTGTATGCCTCCTTATAAATGTATTTTTAGAGTTCATTCAATACTGGAGGATAAATATAGAGATATATTTTCACCTGTGAGGGAATCTTCACCATCGGCATGCGATAATTTGAGCACTATTTGAACTTGCATTGCCCTCGCCTCTCTTTCGCAGTGAATGAAACGAGCAACATGAGCTTTCTGATGTGGATGATGAAGATATGAATGATATGGGATGAAGAGGCAAGTTAAAATGCTCACGTAGAATGGACTGGAGTGGAAATGAAGGCGTTGATTGTGATTTAGAAATAAAATCATGAATGTGCAATGCTTTTCTGAAAAAACATCGCTTTGGGAAAAGGAAGGACTATCCTTCTAACCATTATTCCCTGCTGAGATCATGAGTTTTCCCTTTGAAATGACATTCAGACTAATACGAAAGAGCCTCCAAATCTGTGCCAAGATCATTTCATGATTTCTTTTGATGACGACATAGCCTCTATACTTAGGTGACCTACTTACAATGACTTAGAATGGCAACCAACTCATAATTACCAAGTATTTGTAAAACATGATTTTTTTACTTTTTCAAAAGTGACCAAAGACTTCCCATGATTACCTTTTGTAAGAAAAACACATGAATTTAGATATTTGAGTCTTAGCAAAAATAGACACCTTTACATGACACCCAATCTAAACATACACCTCTTTGAACAATAATAGTTAGGTGATCATGACTACTATTTACAAATTTTACCTTATTTTTTAGTCAATTTAATGTCTTAAATTGCTACCATAAATTATTGACCGAGGTTAGTAATCTCATGAAGTTTGGTGCACTATATATGCTTAGATTCCTTTCTTTCTTACTTCGTTGTGTAGTTTTATATATTTTCTTTGGGGGTTTGTATTTTATGTCTAATGTTAAAAACTAAAAACTGATCTAAGGAATGAAATATAAGCTTTTATGAAATCTTGAATGCTAAGAAATAAGTGAATTTGAAACGAATTTAATGATGAAAAACTTAATCTTAAGAAGGAAGAAAAGGAAATGTTATTTTTACTCTAAGAAAAGAAATTGATTTACAAATTACTCTTAATAAAATGAATGAAATATAAAATCTAAAAGAAGGAAGAAAAAGAAATATTAATTAACTAATCTATTTTGCATAAAAATAAATCAGTCTTTTAGTGATTAAATTTGAGCTATGTTAGGAAATTTTATGTCGGAAAAATATCTATGAAAACATCTAATTGAGATTATTCTACATTTAAACAAGGCATTTGTGGAGTACTAAAAAGGTATGTTTTTGATGAATATTTCAATGGCTTTTTAATAGAATTTGTGAACCTTTTGAATCATGAATTTGGAAAGTAATAAGGAACTATAACAAAACATGTGAGAATTGATGTGCATAACCTAGCCACTGATAATGGTTATTTTCTATACAGGAAAAGGAGAAAACGAAGAGTTTCCGCTCCAAAGGAAAGGACAAAGTGGAGATAACTGCTGTCTCTCTGGACGAGAACCGAACGCAAACATAGGGAAACAGATCAAAGTAAATCGGCTCGGGAAAGAAGGAGAGGACACCAGCTCAGCGCAACAGCAAAGATAGGATGAAGAGTTAACAGTTTGGCGAATCCCTCAGGATCGAAGATCCTGAGGGATCGCTGCTTTATTTATCTAGTTGCTTGGACATCTCCGCCATCGTTTTTTTATATAAAGACAGCACTGTTAGCTTGATAGGAGATAGATAATAGAGAGATAAGATACGTTCTATGTAATCTTCTGTAAAGCATCAGACTTGGTTATTAAGTTTTGTTGAAGACTGGTTCGATGTATTTTTGATCAATGCATTAATGAAAGCTTGGTGATTATTCCATCTTCGCGTCTGCGTTAACTTAAAGCGGTGTATCCTTGGAGGCTAAGGGCCCGGCCCCGAAGGACACTTGCTTCTGTACCATTACAGCTTCACTTCTGTGTGGTTTGTTTATTATTGTTATTTGATAAATTGATATGCTTTGCAAGTTCATATGATATGCTCTGTTCAAGTTTGAATCATTGAAGTTTCTACAGATAGAATTGTATGTTGACTCTGTATCAAGTTATTTATCCTTTCAAAGAGTTAATCGCACATTCTTACTGTTATATTACAGAGCTGTTATACTAAAACATTCGTGTGGTGTGCGTTCCTAATTTATCAGTACTGTTCTATAATTCAGTCGTCGCTTTTGCTGTTCCATTAGTGTGATCTGTGTGAATCGCCTTTAGAGTGACAGAATGATCTTTGATTGCAAAGAGTGTATAGATTGAGTTTGGTTATATCCCGCGGGACTTAGTTATTCAATTGCTGTTCCATTCTAGAGTTGCTGTTCCATTTCAGAATTACTGTTTAATCCTTTATTCGCTTTGCTGTTCCATTTACTTGCAGTTGTTGGTTTGTTGTGAGAGATGATCTAAGGCTGTAGTGAGAAGTAGCAGTCACTGTCTAGCTCCCAGGCTCGTGATCTATGCTCTAGTTCCTTTTCCATCAGTTTCTGAAGGGATGGGTTATCATTGCCGAACCCTTGACTGATAAGTTATTGAGTTTTCTGAGTGTGTGATTTATTTCTTTAAAGTAATTTGATTTCAATTAAGCATCCGTTTACTCTTGTATTTCTTAAGCATTGTACTACTAGCATTACTCTGAAAAATGAGCCTCGGATTGAGTCACTCTTTGTAATGACAAAACGCTCTCGGGTTGACATATTAATGTGAGGTAATTAGAGGTGAAAGAGACCCTTTTTATAGCTCTACATTTTGGCGCCGTTGCCGGGGAAAGAGTGAAGCCATTTGTCTTTTTCAGAGTGGTGTACAAGCCTGCTAGGGAGGAGTTGGATCCTAAAAACGAAAGGTAAGAACCTACGTGCAGAGCATGTAAAAGACCTGCTCACTATCCGCTTTCCTAACAGATTTGTTTTTGCTTGTTTGAATAGAAGTTGGTAGTTTATTTTTGAGTGCATGACTAAGCAGAAAAGACCAGAAAAGAATATCAAACCCTCATCCAAACCTGAAAAAGCTAAGGGGCCGGTGACCCTTGGCCGAACGACCTTCATAGACGAAATTTATAAGAAAACAGAGTCTCAGCCATCAGTAGGTTTCAAGAAAAACACTTCCAAACCACCTACTAGTTCCCTTCAGGCCACAGGATCACCATCTGTAGCCTGTGCTGAGGTGCATAGTCAAACTGAGGAGCAGGACTTTCAAGAAGTTGAAAATTCCACTCCAGAATTATTACAGGAAGGGAACTCTAGCAACTTTTGTGAAGGAGAAGGAGAAACAGGGGAAATCAAGGAAACAAAATCTCCTCTTGAAACAAATCAGCCATTAGATAGCCCAGATAAAGGAAGTGCTGCGAAAGTCATTGTTGAAGAGATTCAATCTCCTCAAACACCTGGTATTCCCATTATTCCAGATAAAGGAAGCGCTATTAAAAAGATCCCTGTCAAAACCGTTCCCACCCAACCTAGGAATACCCTCCTAGATATCCCAGAAGGTTACTGGCATATATTCGATCCCATGGCTCAAAACCAACCAAACGCTCAAAACCAACCAAACACTCAAACCTCTACATTACAATATCCTATAGTGGATTCTGCAGCAAATGCACCCATGAAAGCTATCCCTCTTCAGCATATCCCTACATTTCACGGACTCACATCGGAAGATCCGGATGCATTCCTATTCGAATTCGATGTGTTATGTCGAGGGTACGATTACACCACCGATCCCCAAAAATTGAAATTATTCCCCTCTACATTGAAAGGGGCTGCTTTAAGATGGTTTATGGGGCTAGGTGGCGGGGTTATCAACAATTGGGATCAAATGAAAGAATCCTTCTTAAAGAAATACCAGGATTATTGTAGGTCTAGAGAATTAAAAGACGAAATATTTCAAATGACAGCCAGACCAAATGAAACATTAGAAGAGTATGTGGAACGTTTTCAGTACAACCTACAAAGATCTCCTTATGCATCGCTACCTTTACCTGATAATGTGTTAAAAACTGCATTAATGAGGGGCATGAAGGAACAATGGATTGAAACATTAAACATTATGGGAAAAGGGGATATTTATCAAGAGAGTTTTGCTGACATTATTGATTTGTGTATCAGGAGTTCGAGAGGCAGCACAAGAATAAAACCGACAGAATACGATCGGTTTGCCAGAGATAACAAAGTATCAGCAGAAGGAGTAACACGCGCAGAAATTGGAAATTTATTAGAAAATTTTAAAACTAATATTATGGGGACACTAACTACACAACTTGATATGGTGCAGGCTAAACAGAAGCAGCTGGAGGCAGAACAGAATATGGCAATCTTCTGCCCCCGATGCAGAAAAAAACATAGCCACAAGGAGTGTCCATTAGATAAAGTCCAAACATGCGCCATTTGTACAAAAGATCACCTTACGGAGAGCTGCCCCTCACTTCCTGGATTGAAAGCGGTATATAAGGAAGCAGAAGAAGAACCAGAATCGGTGAATTCGATCAACCAGCGCCGCCAGTGGCAGCCAAGACAACCTGGTATGTTTCCGGACCCAACCTCTTTCTTTCAAAACCCACAGTATAATGCTCAACAATATGGTATATGGCAAAATCAATCTCAACCCCCATTTACAAACTAGTCACCACAATCATTTCCTTCTTCAAATCCATGGCTGAATCAAACAAGCCAAACTGGTTGGCCGAATTTCCCATACACTCCACCATATTGTTAAAATGGCCCGTATCCTTCACAATGGGCTCCCTCTACTTCACAAAATTCACCCTGGCAGACAAGCTGGCAAAGACCGATGTACCACCCAGCTGGAACTATTCCGCTCCCTCAACCTACTTTTCCAGCTCTACAACAAAATCCCCAGTCTAACTTGAGGCCGCAACTCCCAGCCCAACCCGATCCCAATCCAAACAACAGGCAGGTCCAATCCATTCAAATCATAGAATCACCAGAAGCAGGACCTGACTTAAGGGAGTGCAGTGACCTTCAGTTAAGATCTGGACGTATCATTGAAACTGAGGGAGATAAAACAATTCACATTGAAGATCAGTTACCCAGAGAACATCAGTCACAACAAGAGGATGTAAATAAGCAACAAACTCATAATCAAGCAACCACATCCTCTCCTCCGCTCCCAGAACGATTAGCCATACCTCGAACCATACAATATCCTGACTTTGACATTCTGGGAGAATTACAAAATCTGTACATAAAGATTCCATTCCTCCAAGCCATTCAAGACATTCCCATATACGCCAAAACTATAAAAGAATTGTGCATAAAGAAACCAAGGAGGAATATAACAAATAATCCAAGAGTCCAAGTAGTCGGTACTTTATCTGACCTATTGTCTGGAAGAGAAACACCCCTTAAATATGAAGACCCCAGGAATCCAATTATAACTGTTCAAATTTATGGTCAGACCCTGTCTAATGCCTTAGTTGATCTAGGGGCTGCAATTAATATTTTAACAACCACAACTTGCCAAAAGCTCGGCATTACATATGTAGAACCCACCTCTACTCTGTTAGAATTGGCTGACCGATCTGTGGTTAGACCAGAGGGCACTCTACATGATGTCATGGTCTCTGTAGAATCCTGGGAGTATCCAACTGATTTCCTGATAATTAATCCAAAAACCCGACTTGATGGACACCCGCTAATTTTAGGTAGACCTTGGCTCGCTACTGCCGATGCCTACATTGGCTGTCGGCAGGGAAATATGACCATAACCAGAGGACCAAATAGCAAAAATTTAGTTATATATCCTCCAGCGCAGCCAAGTGTCACAATGATTAAAACTAATAAACACCCTGTATCATACCTTACTGATAACATCAGATCTCCATTAACTATACAAGAGGCACTCGATTTCAAAGATCAAACAGAAGACGATGCCATTAATAATTTCATTACTCAAACTGAACCTCGCACACAGTGTCACATGATAGAAGCAACATTTGATAATGAATTGGAAGAAGATCCCCTGAAAGATATTCATGACCAAGCGATACCTGTTACTCCTGTTGCAAATAGTAAAACTGTGGAAATTGCACCGGGGAAAACTTTAAACATCAATGCTAATCTCACACCTGAACAAGAAACAAAACTCATCCATATGTTAACAAAATATCAAGAAGCATTTGCATGGGACTACCCTGATATGAAAGGAATCGATCCCCAGTTATGTACACACCACATTTATATAGAAAAGGATGCCAGACCTGTGCGTCAGCCACAAAGGAGACTTAATCCCCATCTAAAAGATGTCGTAAAAAATGAACTTCAGAAGCTTTTAGATGTGAATTTTATCTACCCTATTTCTGATAGTAAATGGGTCTCTCCCCTTGTGGTGGTACCAAAAAATAATGGGAAATGGAGAATTTGTGTGGATTATAGGGAACTTAACAAGGCAACACAAAAAGATCATTTCCCTCTTCCTTTCATAGATCAAGTATTGGATACTTTAGCTGGGAAGAATTTCTTTTCTTTCCTGGATGGCTTTAGTGGATACAATCAGATTCAGATTGCCCCTGAAGACCAGGATAAAACTACCTTTACTTGCCCCTGGGGAACATTTGCCTATCGAGTTTTACCTTTTGGCTTATGTAATGCTCCTACCACATTTCAGAGGGCTATCCTTAGTATTTTTGCAGATTTAATCAATGATGGACTTGAAGTTTACATGGATGACTTTACACCATATGGAGATGATTTTGATCCAGCTCTAGACACCCTAGAAAAAGTCCTACAACGTTGCATTGTTACCAGGCTTTGCTTAAGCAACGAAAAATGTTTCTTGATGATGACTGAAGGAATTATCCTAGGACACTATGTCTCAGCAGCCGGCATTCAGGTAGACCCGGCCAAAATCCAAATACTTTTACTTATTCCCACTCCTACTACTCAAACAGAGGTACGCAGTTTTCTTGGATTTTCAGGTTATTATAGACGATTTATAGAGCATTATTCACACATTGCTGCTCCTTTATATGCACTGACTGGTAACGTTGATTTTCTTTGGACAGACAAATGTGATCGTGCTTTCGAGGATCTAAAGAAGCTGGTATCCACAACCCCAGTCCTTCGAGGACCAAGCTGGGACCTACCATTCCAGATATCATCTGATGCCTCAGATACAGCCATTGGTGCAGTCCTTGGGCAGGAAGAGGATAAAAAACCATATGCTATCTATTACATCAGCAAAAATTTATCCCCTGCTGAATTGAATTACACTGTTACTGAAAAAGAATTCCTAGCTGTAATACATGTTGTCAATAAATTTAGACATTATATTACAGGCTATCCTGTTATCTTGTATACAGACCATTCTGCTATAAAATATTTAGCAAATAAGCCTGTCACAAATGCCAGAGTAACTCGATGGTTAATCTTATTGCAGGAATTCGACATCACATTCAAGGACCGCCCTGGCAAAGAAAACCCTGTAGCCGATTTTCTTTCAAGAATACCAAAATCAAGCGATGCAGCAGCAGTGGAAGATCAATTTCCGGATGAGCACCTGTTTGCTGTTGCTGTTCAAACACCCTGGTATGCTGATGTTGCCAACTACCTTGCAGTAGGTAAATTACCAAAACATTTAACTCTAATGAGCGTAAGCATATTATTCAGAAAAGTTCTCGATTTTCGTGGATTGGAGGTTATTTGTTTCACACAGGAGCAGACATGCATATCAGGCGATGTGTTAGAGAGGATGAAATCTTTGACATCCTAAAAGCTTGTCACGATGGACCGTGTGGGGGGCACTTCGCTGAGCGTAGAACCGGACATAAAGTATTGCAGACAGGATATTACTGGCCTACGATCTTCAAAGATGCAAAGAAGTTTGTCCAAGCCTGTGACAGTTGCCAGCGAGCAGGACGACCTGGTCAAGCTGATGAGATGCCTCTGAAACCACGGTTAGTCATCGAACCATTCGAGCGGTGGGCTCTGGATTTCGTTGGACCCATCAACCCTTCATCAAATCAGAAAACATATATTTTGGTGGCAACAGAATATGTCACCAAATGGGTTGAGGCAGAAGCATTGCCAAGAGCCACAGAGGACTCTGTCATACAGTTCCTATTCCTTCTATTTGTTCGTTATGGCCTTCCCAGAGAAATAATTACAGATGGAGGACCACAATTTGTTGGGCATAAATTAGCTGCAACACTTAACAATTATCATGTCCAGCATAAGATCACTACTCCATATCACCCACAGGCGAATGGGCAGGTAGAGAGTAGCAATAAGATAATAGAATCAATCCTAACAAAAACCATTGCGTCACATAGGCGTGATTGGGCTACCTGACTGCCTGAAGCACTCTGGGCATATAGAACCACATGGAGGAGCACCACCGGTTACTCACCTTATCAACTAGTGTTTGGAAAACAACCCATTTTTCCCATAGAATTCGAAATCCAAACACTGCGAACAGCACAGGAAGTTGGCCTAGATCTAAGCGAGGCACAACTCAATCGACTACAGCAAATCAATGAATTAGATGAAATTCGGCTCTCTGCACTACAAAATACAGCATTGATTCAACAGCAGCGAGCCAAATGGCATGATGCGCTCATCAAGAACAAAGTCTTCCACGAGGGAGACTGGGCTCTGTTATACGATTCTCGGTTTCAGGACTTCCCTGGAAAACTTCAGACTCGATGGTTGGGACCATACGAAATCCAGAAGGTACATAACAACGGAACCCTTACTCTAATCACCATTGACGGTTCTGGATATGCATTCAAGGTAAATGGCCACCGAGTCCGTCTCTATCAGAAACCACTTACTCGGGAATCCTTCTGCCAGCAGCTACGCCGAGATACTGATCTGGAGATCTTAGGAGAGGAAGAGAAATCTTCCTCACCGGTAATTCATTAAGGGTCTATTCTCTTTTACAATTTGTACATAAGTTCTTGTTTTTGTGTGATTCTTGTACATAAGTTTGATTTGAATATTTTCTTGTCATTTTTGTTGTTCCTTTTTCTTCCACATAGTTTGATTTTTGCTCTTCTAATAGCATATGCGTGTTTTTTATGATGTTGGTTTTGCTTGTTTTGCTGTTCCTTTTCTAAAGGAACAGCATTCGGATCTCTGCTGTTCCTTTTTCAAAGAAACAATATTGTTACATTTCTCGCTGTTCCTTTTGGTTACCACTGTTCCTTTTCCTTCAAAGAAACATCGTTCTTTTATTGCTGTTGTGTCTTTTTCAATGGAATGGCATGTTGAGTGTTTTATAGTATGATTGCCGTTCCTTTTCCCAAAGGAACGGCATTTGCATTTTTTTTCTTTTTTCTATTATCCATCGTTGTTGCTTTTCCAACGAAACACCATTAGCATACTTTTGATCTCTTTTGCTGATTTAAATTGAGGATGCTTTTTGCCCGTCTTCTTTCTAGTCTTCAAGCTTCAGCTATGTATTTGTGCGATGAAATATAAAAACACAACATACCGAAAATCTGCAAACCATAAATCGCTATATCTATAAGGCTCTGCATTAATAAGAGGACAAATGGAAAGACATACTTATTTCTTACCTTTTGTTGACATGGTTTTACTAATTTTGCCCTGATTGGTTATCTTTATCATGCTGATTCCCTTAAGATTTTTTATTAGTACTTGGGAATAAGAGCAAAGAGTTTATATCTTGCTATTGAGATAATAAGACTTCTTCCACCATTCCTACTCTTAAGGAGTGCTGAACCACCCTTTGTGTATAAATAAGGAAAAGAATTCTATGAAAAAGAAAAAGCATGTCAAATGTCAAATGCAGGATAGGGGGTCTCATCGAGAGCCGGCCTACCATGATCATGAGGATGGAAGTGAAGTGGCATTCCCATTCTGGCCACCACACCAGGGATATGGTCCAAAAGGTATATCAAATAAACAAACCTTGGAACAGGAGGTCTCATCACGAGCCGGCCTGCCCACGTTTCGCTCTTTCCTCGTGAATGGCATTATGGTTAATTGGTCACCAAGCCAGCATAATGGTCTACATTTTGATATAACAACATTCCTAAGTATACACAAAGGATCATGGTTCCGAGGGTGAAAAACAACTCTGCCAAGGTTATGGACACCTGTTGGCAGCAGAGTAATGTTAATGGTATTGAAGTCATCTTGCTTACACCAATGGGTAAGATACTAACACTCTTTTGTTTCTTATATCGTAGGCACTAATCATATGTCATTTCCCGATTTATACATCGCATGAATATTTATCATTACCAATCATGGCAACGGAAGTGACCATGACCACTTGAGATTGGCAAGTACGATACATGCCCTATCCATCAGCCTCAACTCATAACACAGCAGCCTCTTATATCATACGCGATCAATTCCCCGCCTCGATTTCAGTAATCTGTTGTCCTTTTTCAACATGGCATAAATCCACATGCTGTTCCTTTCTGACTTGATTGCAGACTGGGTGCCGCTCCTTTATTTGCCGGCTGGGACAGCCTATCACACTACGGGGGGGGGAGGTTAACCTCATCATTCCCTGTATTACGTGTCAATTCACCATTCGGAAAAATTAGTTTACGACGGTTTGGCATGGTTTCACGGCATGGCATATTTTTATTTTCACACAAGTTGTTTTTGTTGCACTGTTGCATACTCTATGTTTTCTGTCTCGAAACCTTGCGATTACTCTCTGTGTTTCAAACCAAAAACGTTTTTGCTGTTCCATTTAGAATTCACAGTGAAATCATGGGAGGAAAGGCAATTCGAAGTGAGCCTCAACAGCTAACGATCTCTGCTGCTGCCCGAGAAATCCTGGAAAGAGCGGGATGGTTGAATTATTTCAATCGCCTACAGGAAGCTAATGAAACAGTAGCAATGGAGTTCTTGCAGAATTTACAAGATGACCACTCCACAGTAAGAGGGAAACGGATACCGGTCACTGATAACATAATTGTAGAAGTCTCAGGACTACCAGCCACCGGACCGGTATGGACCTTAAAAAAGGAACGATTACAGAAGGTCATGGAACTGTTCCAGGACGAAGGCTAGAATTTGACAATTAAAGGAAAGGGAGTTCTGCCAGCAACCCTAGGTGAACCCTGGACGGAGCTAGCAAGAACGGTGCAGAGTTATATTACTTGCGAAGGAAGAAAAGACGTGGTAAGACCACGACACCTTAAACTTTTAGCTGTTCTAAAACAGAAATGCTCTGTGAATTTACCGGCACTCCTAAACTCGTTATTGCATGATGCTGCACAAAGTATGAAAAGGGCACAGCACGTAGAGGCAATTGTTAGTCACCATGGGTTGATTCGACTTGTTGTTAGTTATAGTCTTACCCAGCAGCAGAGCAGCTGGGAAGAGCTCATTGCAATGATTGAAGGGGGATCGACAGAACCATCCCCGAAACGTAGACATTCTATAAACCCACCAGAACAACCGGCAAAATGCAGAGAAGATGTTGCTAGTACATCACAACAACCAGAGACACACCAAGAATCGGCAAAGCGCAAGCATGCCGTTGATCCACCCGAGCAACCGGAGGAACCCAGGAAGTCGGCTCGGTTAGCTCGGATGAGAGGAAGCATAGATAAGCCTAGAAAATCAGCCCGGTTGGCTCGGATACGAGGAAGGCTGGAGAAGCTCCAGGAAAGCGCCAGCCAACCGGTGGTAATTGAGGACG
This sequence comes from Pinus albicaulis, assembly GCA_034641835.2. Classification (NCBI taxonomy): domain Eukaryota; kingdom Viridiplantae; phylum Streptophyta; class Pinopsida; order Pinales; family Pinaceae; genus Pinus; species Pinus albicaulis. Next base: position 307,374,659 of record CM076580.1, on the reverse strand, counting down.
AACAGTCCGAAGAGGGGGCAGAGGCTGAATAGGAGGAGGAAATAGAACAGCAGGAAGATAGCCCATTACAAGACCTACTGGGAGAAGATGACTTGGCCGCCATCCTAGCCAATATGAGTAAGTATGGTCAACCTTCTAGTTCAGCGAACCCCCACGACCAACCCCAGGAAGAGAACATGCCTGTTCATGATGAAGAGGAGGAAAATATTGAACGGGAACAATCTGTTCCCATGTCACAAGAGGAAAATCTAGAGGAAGTAGGAGCAGAAACAGCATTTGCTCAGGAAGAATCAGAACCAGTCGAGATGCATACCCCAGAACAGCCGGAGCAGAGCAGTGAGGAAGAACCCCAAGAGGAAGATTTAGCAACTGGTCACGATCCAGTCCACCATCGACAGACTGTTGTTCCTTCAAATGAAACGATGGAAATTAAGAAGTTGCGGAAGGAACGAACTAAATTGTTAAATACGATAACCCAGCTCAGACAACAAATTAGGATTCTGAAAAAGAACCAGAAGGTAAAGAGGAAAAAGAGGGCCAACAAACGGCCTGCTGATCAAAACCCTGAGGATCCAGCTGCCGTTCCACATGATGCTGAGGATCGGGAACAAACGGATGTTCGTGTTAAAACAGAAAAGGATGATAAGCAAATTCAGACAGAGGCACCACCCTTAGGGGTAATAAGGGTTCTGAACTCCAAACATCATAACAAGAAAGTTCAGGTAAAACTCCCGGCCTCCACTGACCTATGGAAGAAAGATCCGAAAACAAAATCCTTGCACAAGATCATGAAGCAAGCACAACAAGAAGCTGAGCAACTTAAAGAGCAAACGGTTCCCCGAGAAAAATATGAAGAGTTGCAGCAGCAACTAAGGGACGTCAGTCAAGCTAAAAGCCAGGCTTTTGAAGGGTGGATGAAGGAACAAGAGGAAGTCGCACAGGTAACTTGTAGACTAGATACTACTATCAAACAGATGAATGACTTGTGTTCTTTATACAATAATGTTTTAGCATGTAGGGCCCCTGCTAAAAACTATGCTCTGTTTTTATTAGAACGATATTTACAATTACAAATAAAAGCTGTTAAGGCAGGCACCCCTATACAAATCAACAATGTCGATGATTTTATAGACTGCTGTAAACATTATGGAGTGAAAGTCCAGAGATTGTTGTGTGAACTTTATTTGCACGACCTTGTGCTAAGTCAGGAGACTGAATTGAACCCTGGCCCCTCCATTGGAGATATCCAATTCCAAGCATTCATTTCATTCGGGGTTAATAAGATTAAGTGGCTCAAAGCCTATGATACTTTCCAGAGTCAGGAAAATGGTCTAGATTTACGAGTTAGGGCTGAGCCTAGGAACCCAGTACAGTTATGGACAGCTCATATAAACCATATAAGGACTCCGGGTGTCATTGAAACATTAGGGCCCATGCATAAGGCACTCATTCGAGAGAGTTTAGAGTATTTCCTTTCCATCAAGGACTTGGCCATTAATGCAGCCAAATTTTGATATCGAATCTCTGATCCACACATCCAGCTCAGAGAACCATTTAAGTATGAGAACTTTGAGTTAGCTGCTGACCGTTTGAATCTCTATGGCCAGAGCATTCTGAAAGCAGGGTCATCTTGGTTAGGGTATAGATTTCGCGCTCCAATTATTTGGCACCCTGCACCCGGATACCGGGCTCTGTATGATATGCCTGAGGGGCAAGCAGGTCAGTTCTTTGACTATTTAATCACTCAACATGGTTGTAGGCCTTCGCATGAGACTCCTTCTCCAGCATACTCTCTCACTGCATTACATGTCAACTACAATGTTTTCATGAGGACATGAAACAAGGTAAGCAGGGGGGTGTGTGGAGTACTAAAAAGGTATGCTCTTGATGAATATTTCAATGGCTTTTTAATAGAATTTGTGAACCTTTTGTATCATGAATTTGGAAATTAATAAGGAACTATAACAAAACATGTGAGAATTGATGTGCATAACTTAGCCACTGATAATGGTTAGTTTTTATACAGGAAAAGGAGAAAACGAAGAGTTGCCGCTCCAAAGGAAAAGACAAAGTGGAGATAACTGCTGTCTCTCTGGACGAGAACCGAACGCAAACATAGGGAAACAGATCAAAGTAAATCGGCTCGGGAAAGAAGGAGAGGACACCAGCTCAGCGCAACAGAAAAGACAGGATGAAGAGTTAACAGTTTAGCGAATCCCTCAGGATCGAAGATCCTGAGGGATCGCTGCTTTATTTATCTAGTTGCTTGGACATCTCCGCCGTCGTCTTTATAAAAAGAGACAGCACTGTTAGTTTAAGATAGAGAAGAGAGAGATAGGATACGTTTTATGTAATCTTCTGTAAGACATCAGCTTTGGTTATTAAGTTTTGTTGAAGACTGGTTCGATGTATTTTTGATCGATGCGTTAATAAAGGCTTGGTGATTATTCCATCTTCGCGTCTGCATTAACTTAAAGCGGTGTATCCTTGGAGGCTAAGGGCCCGGCCCCGAAGGACACTTGCTTCTGTACCATTACAGCTTCACTTCTGTGTGGTTTGTTTATTATTGTTATTTGATAAATTGATATGCTTTACAAGTTCATATTATATGCTCTATTCAAGTTTGAATCATTGAGGTTTCTACAGATAGAATTGTATGTTGACTCTGCATCAAGTTATTTATCCTTTCAAGAGTTAATCGCACATTCTTACTGTTATATTACAGAGCTGTTATACTAAAACATTCGTGTGGTGTGCGTTCCTAATTTATCAGTACTGTTCTATAATTCAGTCGTTGCTTTTGCTGTTCCATTAGTGTGATCTGTGTGAATCGCCTTTAGAGTGACAGAATGATCTTTGATTGCAAAGAGTGTATAGATTGAGTTTGGTTATAACCCGCGGGACTTAGTTATTCAATTGCTGTTCCATTTTAGAGTTGCTGTTCCATTTCAGAATTGTGGTTCAATCCTTTATTCGCTTTGATGTTTCATTTACTTGCAGTTGTTGGTTTGTTGTGAGAGCTGATCTAAGGCTGTAGTGAGCAGTAGCAGTCACTGTCTAGCTCCCAGGCTTGTGATCTATGCTCTAGTTCCTTTTCCATCAGTTTCTGAAGGGATGGGTTATCTGTTATCATTCTTAGAACCCTTATTTGATAAGTTATTGATTTTTTAGAGTGTGCTGATTTATTTCTTTAAAGTAAATTTGATTTCGGTTAAGCATCCGTTTACTCTTGTATTTCTTAAGCACTGTACTACTAGCATTACTCTGACAAATGAGCCTCAGATTGAGTCACTCTTTGTAATGACAAAACGCTCTCGGGTTGACATATTAATGTGAGGTAATTAGAGGTGAAAGAGACCCTTTTTATAGCTCTACAGCATTATGCTAAATTCTATTCGATTCTATTGATTTATGAATTATGTTCTATCTATCAACACAACAAAAATAAAACCATATTCTACCTATCAATTGAGAACATTAATTCTATGAAAAATTGAGAATTTGATATAGTTTTAACTCTATCTAAGAATGATCAAAATATAATCCTAATCTAACTATGTTCTACATTCCATGGAAATGGAAGCATCAAATCTATCACTACAAAACTGAATTGATTGTGCTAATTGGATTCAAATTTAACTAAGGCAAGAAAAAATTATAGAGTATCTATTGTGCAAAATGAAATGTCTAATCTAAATCCTATGGTTGTTGCATAATAAAATGCAAGAACGATTTTAATTTAATTCTGACAGAGTCATGATACTAAAACAATTCATGAGAGCATAAGATTTAACAATCAACTATGCAACTAATTCTGAAAAAGTTCGGAAACTAAATGACATAGAATTTAACTATGAAATGACTATAAAACCTCTTTCCATGGAGGGGCCCTTTGCAAGAGAAAAAGTTCAAATATACGTAATCTATATGCGCATCAATGGTCTGGAAGTGGTCTTCTTCTTTAATAAAATAGAGTTTAAAAATGTATCACAGTATTATCACCAAAATCAAGCTTATTCTCGGTTTCAACAAACCGATATTTATACAAAGTTTTAAATTAACTGTCCGAGATCATTTCTCCTATGGAAATTAAAATAAATCTAATACTAGAAGTCTAATCAGAAGCAAAGTCTTCATGTCTCTTTCTCGATTTTCTACGTAAGATAAAATTGAGAATATTCGTCTGTTGATCTTGTCCCTTATCTTGATTGATATTTGACCATGAGTGTAGACATAATCATTCTCTAATATTAATAGGTAAGTAGGATACGACCCATATACAGACCATTTCAAAGCTACCCATATGACTTTCTTCTTCATTTTCTTCTCAAACCTATCAAACAATAACGGTGGCTGCAGAAACAAAGGTTAGCTACAAAATTGCACGAATTTTGTAGCTAATTACAAAAATTCATCTAAATAATAAGAAAAATTACAATATAAAATAGAAATCATATAAATACCTTCTCATATGAAAATGTGTCAATTATCGCTGATTGAGTTTATGAATTTTGTGAAAAATGAAGAAAAGATGGTGGAAAAAGATGTCAAAATAAGAATAGTCTTGAGGTTCAACATACCCCCACTAAGAGACCATTGCATGTCCCCATGCAATTTCCAAAATTGTGAGCCTTCACCTTTTACTGCATCTATTTTGATACCTCTTCCAGTACATCCAACTTTCTCTTCTTTCCTTTCTTTGAGGTGATTACCATTCTTGGTTTCTTCATGAGGAGCTTGTACTTCAAATTGATATTTTTCTATTCAAGTAGCCATACCTTTTCTTCAGTTTCTTGTTCTTTTTATAACATATCCCCAAATGTAGAATAGTACTATCATTGATGACCTTTTCTAATTGGTTTTGTTCCTTCAAAGACTCATTTTCTTGCTTGATGTGCTTGTTTAGTATCTCTAGTTCATAGCTTTCTTGCTTCAAAGAGTTTAATAGAGGTTATTGTGGATTGGTAGGTTGTTTTTCAACATTTGACTTCTCCTCTACATGTCTCTTTTCTAAGGAATCAATGTAGTCACAAAATTATTGATGTGTCAGGTTGATTTCAGGGGTCCTTCTGCTTGGACTATGTATAGGATAGGCAGTAATAGATGATGGTATTTGGGGCTCTTCATCTAAATCAAAAAAATTTGCTTCCTGTGGAGATGTCTTCCTCAAAGTTTTACGAAGTCTGGAACTTCTCCTTGGCTTTGGAGGACTTAAGATTTATGAGTTTATAACTTTTCCATTTTCCTTTACATTACCTCTCTTTTTGTGGCCACTCTGTTTCTTATTCTTAATTAATTCTGCAATGGTGATTTCTTCTTCTTGTTGTTGTGTTTGAGGTGAGGATTTGTCTTCAATGTAGGTATCAACCTTTCTTCTCCTGCTTCTTTTGTTCTTATCATCCTTAGGTTGTTCTTGTGCTTCTTCTTGAAAATGATTCCTGATCATGAAACTTTCCCGGGAGTCTCCTATACTCTTTAAATGAAACTCAATGAGTATATTTATCATTCCATGATGATACATGATATTTTCTATGGATTGATTTTTTTTTCTGCATAGTTCCTGACATTTTCTTTAAGTTTTTCAATAGGAAGTATGGGAGGTTTATTTCTCTGTCCTCTAGGAAATTCATTAACAGTCTCGCATGGTAGAAAAACATACAACCAAATCTACCCTCGCAAGTACAAATTTTTGAATAATTAACATCATGTTGCTCCATTTGTTTTTAAGTTTCGTACTGGGAATTCCCTTCTTAAAAATAGATGTGTCCATACCTAGATTTTTCAGAAAAATTTTCCATTCTTCTCCATGAATTTCCATGTTCTTGAACCATATTTCACTAGTTTTCAGAAGTTTTGTGGCTTCTGTTATGAAGGACTCTATCACTGAAAAATTTATGTTCCCAATTTATACCTACCCCATCGAAGGCCCTTGTGAAGGATTTGGTGACCTCTTTGTGTAATCCATAGAACGTTTCTATGAACTTGAGCCATCGTACCTTCTATAGAATTTCCTTGATTTGAGGATAACCTTCCATGAAATTTTCTCCCACGGGCTCGGTTCTTACTATCAAACCCATGTCTTTGTTGTAAGGAATTTTTGCCTTCAAGACTGTTCTTCTTCGACCAGGTGAATTGAGGTTTTGGCTCTAAGTTAAAAATTTCGAGAGGAGATTGTAGAGACATGTAGGTAAATAGGTAATCGGGGCGAGGGTTTAGGAATGTGAGTAAGCGAGTTACGGTATGAGATATGATATTTAATCATTAATTAATGAAATCGGTCATGATCATTAAGGGGATATGATACGAATGAAATGGAAAATTATGGATTTGTGGTGTGAACTTAGTACAATCAGTTTTAATTATGACAATTTGAGGTGGCAACATATGTTCATCTAATTTATATACACTAATGTTTTTTAACCTTATTATTTAAACAAATTTTGTAACATACCTTGGAATTAACCTTTTTATTCTTCTTTCTGTCTTGATTCCTCATGTGTCTTTTCAGCATGATCTTCAATTGGAGTCTTCATTTGCTTCTGTTCAATATGTCTTGCTTCAATAGGCTTCAAAAGTGTATGAGAGCTGCAGAATGTGATGAAAGTTGCAGATTATTCTGAGAGCTGCAAAAATGTAGCAATTCTATAGCTAATCTTTTATTGCTTCTGAAAAATAAAGGAAACAATGAATTTGGGATTTTTAGAATGGGAGAAAATATAAGATGTCATAAATGAGCTCTGATTTTCACCTTGTATTTTCTATATAAGGATGCCAATCTTGTTTGGTTTTCATACTTATACAAATATTATTTTTCCTCTTAATTTTTTGAATAATATATATATATATATATATATATATATATATATATATATATATATATATATATATATATATATATATATATATATATATATATTAAAAAAAGAAGGCTAAGTTGAAGGCTAATTTTGGGAAGAAGAAGGATTCTTCCTCGCCAACTTCATGTCAGCATTGTCTTGGAAAATTTTGATAAATTCCTCCTTTGTAATTGGCTTATGATAGACCTTTAGACGGTGTCCATTCAAAAGAAGAGGTACCTTTTCTTCATCAATTTTCCTTATCCTAACTACTCCATTTTCAAAGAATTTTTCGATCTCATAAGGCCCAAGCCAATGAGTCTGAAATTTTCCTTGGAAGTCTTTGAACTTTGAATCAAATAAAAGTGCCCAATATCCTGGTTGAAATTTTCTTTCTTTTATTTATTTATCATGCCATATAGACCTTTGTTACTAAACTAGGTTGATCTTTTGAACTACATCTTGCCTGATCTCATCAAGCTCATCGAGTTTCTCCATTATATGATTTTAGGCTTATGACAAATCAAGTCCCAATCTGAGTGTTGTTTTGAAGGTTTTGATCTGGAATTCTATTGGAAAAAATACTTGCTTCCCATAAAAATGTTCATAGGGAGTATGTCCTATTGTATTCCTCCATGTAGTCTAGTAGGCCCATAAAGATTTAGTAAGCCTTTCCGCCCAATCGTTCGTATGTAGATGTAAAGTCATTGTGAGGATTTATTCGATCACTTTATTGGTGGACTCCACTTGTCCATTTTCCTATGGATGGTATGGATTATACTTTTGATGTTTGATATTATATTCCTCCACAATCTTTTTCACCATCCTATATGTAAATTGAGTTCCCTGATCTGTTGCAATTTCCCTTAGGACACCAAACCGAGTGAAAATATCCTCAAAAATAAAGGAAACTACAACATTTTCATTAACAAAATAAAGTTCTTTAGCCTCTACCCATTTAGTGACATAATCAGTGCAAACCAGAATATACCTCTTTTGTTTTGATGGTGGATTGATTGGTCCAACAAAATTTAGAGCCCATTTTTCAAAGGGTTCGATGAGTACCTGAGGTTGTAGAGGCATTTCATCTGTAGGAACAGGTTTCCCCATTCTCTGACAACTGTCACACCTTTTGACATACTGCTTGGAATTTTTAAAAATGGATGGCCAATAATATCCTAAATGAAGGATTTTATAAGTAATGCTCTTATCAACAAAATTTCCACCACAAGGATCATCGTGGCATGCCTTCAGAATTTCAGGTATTTCATCTTCTCGTACACATCTCCTGATGATGAGATCTGGACACTTCTTGTACAAATCATCATTTACCCATGAATATAATGCACTTGTTTGAATTATTTTTCTCTTTTCTCTAGGAAACAAGTATGCTGGTAATTTTATTGTATATAATTAATTAGAAATGTCTACAAACCATGGAGATTTAGTAGATATTGCAAAAATATATTCATTAGGTAAATTATCCTCTACCGGAGTATCATTATTTTCATTTTGAATGCTAGACAAGAAGTCAGCAACTGTGTTTTGTTTTCCAGGTCGGTCTAGATTGGTGATGTTAAATTCTTGCAGGAGTAATAACCATCTTGTGATTCTGCCATTAGTGATAGATTTATTCATTAAATACCTAATTACAGAATGATTTGTGTGAATAAAGGTTTCATAGCCAGTGATGTAATATCTAAGCTTGTTAATAGCATGGATAACATCTAGAAACTATTTTTCAATAATAGTGTAATTTAACTCGGCATGATTCAAGTGTTTTACTTGTGTAGTAGATGGCATAGGGGGTCAAATTTTTTTGTCCTAATATAACTCTCAGAGCCGTATCTGAAGCATATATTGAGATATGAAAAGATATTTTCCGATTTGGTCATCTTAAGATGGGTGCCTCAGATATCTTTGTTTTTAAAGTTTCGAATGTCATTTGGCACTCAGGATTCCAACTAATTTCACAATCTTTGGTAAGAAATTTGAAGAGTGGAGATGAAATTTTCATGAATTTTTCTATAAATCCTTTATAATACCCTATAAAACCAAGAAAATTTCTAACATCCTTTTGACAATTCAAAATTGATAATTTGGAGAGGACCTCAACTTTGGATGAGTCCACCTTAATTCCATCGCCTGAAATATGGTGTCTTAAAACAATTCCTTTAGTAAACATCATAAGCCTTTTTCACGACTTAATGAAATATTTGCTTCTTTAAATATTTTTCCAAATATTCAAGATCCTCTTCAAAATCACTTCCATAAACTGTGAAATCATTCATATACACTTCCACACAATCATGTATTAAATCGGAGAAAATTCTTAATAATTCTCTTTGGAATGTTGCAGGTGCATTGCAAAATCCAAAAGGAAGTGCTCAGTAAGAATAGGTTCCCCATGGACAGGTAAATGTGGTTTTTTCTTGGTGTTCAGGTGCTACTTGAATTTGATTGTAACCACTAAAACCATTAAAGAATGAGAAATATTTCTTCCATTCTAATGTGTCCAAACCTTGATCTATGAAAGGTAATGGAAAATGATCTTTTAGAGTAGCCTTATTCAATTATCTATAATCAATGCATACCCTCCATTTACCATTCTTTTTAGGGACAATCACCAGCGGAGAAACCCACTAACTATCTGAAATTGGATAAATGAAGTTTACATTCAACAATTTTTGCAATTATTCTTTCACAATTTCCCTAATATTTGGATTCATCCTTCTTTGAGGTTTTCTGATAGGCCTAGAGTTTTCCTCAATATATATATGATGTATGAAAGTCTTAGGATTAATTCCTTTCATGTCAGTGTACTCCCATGTATATGCAGAAGTACGTTTTTGAAATGTTTTGATTAACTCTTCTTGTTGGAAAATTTCCAAGTTTTTTTTCAAGCTTAAAGATTTTCCTGGAAAGATTTCAACTACAAAGTTACCAAATTCTTCCATAGAATATAAAGGCACTTGTCTGGATGAAAAGTATTCAATATTACATTGTTCCTGAAAATTATGATCATCTTCACATTGTGAAGATGTTTCAAAATTTTCTATTGAATTTAAAATTAGACTTTCTTCACTAATATGAGAAATAGTAAAGAGAGGTTGTATATCATTTTCATCATCCATCCATTATTCATTTTCTATTTCTGTCATTGTTTTTACTAGAGGATATAGAGTGAATTTTTTTGTTTAATTACCATAAAAAATAAACATATCACCAGATCTACACCTAATGAAAGCATTAATTGTAGCTAACCAATGTCTTCCTAATATCAATGGATGTCCCCCTAGGCTGTTCTTGGGATTTAAGATCATAATGTAAACTGGATATTCCCAAGAGTCTAAGGATACATAAATGTCTTCTAATACACCATCTGTCTTGATTACTGATGTGTCTACTAATTGCAGTAATGTTGGTGTATACTGAAGGTTTGGAAGCCTAAGTTGTTCCATAGTTTGTTTAGTCATGATGTTTATGGATGCTCCTAATTCAATAAATGTATTTGGAATCTCAATACTATTGATGTGTGTTTTTACAACTGGACTTCCTGGATCCAAATATTTTTGTATGGCTATTTTTCCCATCATAATGTCTGCAATTTTTCCCACTAACTGAATCTATTTTACTTTTTTTTTTTCTTCCTAATTTCCTTATACTCAACTCTGTTATTGTTTTAGCAAGGATTGGATTCTCCTTAATGGCTTTTATTAAAGGGATTTTGATACAGACATTGTTCAATTCATCTATAAAATCATAGTTAGGCAAAAAAAAATTGTTTTTCTACCCCTCTATCAATTTCTAATCTTTCATGGAAAGGAGGGTTAGAAACAGATGTTGAAGGTTGCTCTATGATAGGAGTTGAGTTTATTGGATTTTTTTGTTTTTGATTTTGAGAATTTTGATTCTGTTGAAGGGATGTCCCTTCTTCAGAATGATTTTTATTTTGCTGTAGAGAAATTTCTTCATCAAGGTCATTTTTTTCCTGAATAACAACAAAGGGCTTTTTCCTTTCTAATATACTACCAGATCTAAGTTGAACATTGCTAAGATCTAATGGAGTAATCATATAAGTTGGAAAATTTTGTCCTTATTTGTTATAAGCAGGTTGGTCATTTTTATTGTTCGGGTTTGGTAATGGCTGGGCAGGTAGTTGATTTGGTCTTTGTGGAAATGGTAATGAAAGTTGTGGATTATGATTTTGGAATTGAGGTTGTTGACTAGGTTGTGGAAAATGTTAGGGAGGATAGTTTGGATAGGATTGTGGATATTGGTGATATTGAGAATATCTTCCATAAGGATTTTTCATTCCTTGTGTCCAAGATTGATTTTTGACCAAGGTTTTTTCCATGGCATTGATGAATTCCAATTGTTTGTTGGGGGCTTACTATACATTTGATTGTTAAAACCTTGAGTTTGTGGCCCTTGCCATGGTCTTCTAGAGACAAAACAAAGAGGTTCTACTGGATGTGGAGCTAATTCTTCTTGGAAAATAGCATTAAGACCTGGTATAGAGGGATATTTATTTGTTTCATGATTGTTTGCACAAATAACATAGGTCTCTATGACTTTTAAATCAAGAGGAAATTCTCTTAAGGCATGTTTCTTTCTGCATTTAGGATAGTAAATAGTTAAGGCATCAGTTTCAGCTTTTTGTTTGTTTTGTAATTTCAGGGTGTCTATTTGTTCACTATCTCTCCCTAAGATATATGTTTTAAATTCATCAAGCATATTTCCTATTTCTTCCCTACTTACTGTTCCATGTGCAGATTTATTCTCTCTAGAGAGAATAGGATCTCTTGCATTTTTCCTAATTCTTGATTTCCTCTGGAAAGATGAATGCATAGTTCAACAATTTCAGGTAATGATAGTTGAGAGATGTCTCCCTTTCCCATCATATTAAGAATATCTATCCATTCATCACTGATGGCTTTTAATATGAGATATTTTAAAGTATCTTGATCTAAATTTTCCATTTTAGCTCTTTTTATATTGTAATTGAATCTCTCAATTAAGTCTTCCAAGTTTTCATCCTCTCTTTGCATCATTTTAAATACTTCATCCTTCTCATTAATAGGTGTGAAATAATCCAGACACCTTTGTAAGACATCACTTTTCTTCTCATCCCATGTCCTAATAGATTATGTTATTAAGCCCATGAACCATTTTAAAGTTTCACCCTTGAGTGTTGCAGGAAATAGTTTCAATTTTTTAGAGTCTTGTAAGTAATCATATGATCTACATAAAACCTCAAATTCAAATAGAAATTTTTCAGGATCTTCATTCCTTAATCCATGGAAATTGGGAAGGATGGAAGGTGAAATATTCTTCATTGTGGCATTTGTATCCTCATCAACTATAGGAAATCCTATAGAGTTATGGTCCTCTCTATTTTCTCTTCTTATATTCTCTTCACCTATTCCTCTACCTCGTCCTCCACCTCTTCTTCCTCCTCCTATTCTTAAGGCTTCTCCATTCAAATTTTTTAATTATCCTTCTCCTTCTCCTTCTCCGGCCATTTTATATTCTTCAGAACTAATGTAGAGTTATTTGTTCTTCCTCTGGTTCTTATATCAATGGGATGTTGAAGAAATTTTCTTCTTCTTCCTCATTAGGGATTTCTAACTCCTGAGCTAGAATCTGCTCTCATGTAGAGGTACAAAAGGTTACTCCTTCTGTCGAAGATATAAGATCTTCCTCTTCTAAGACTGCCTCAGTAGATGAAGTTTGAGAGTCTCCTGGTTGAATTTCTGACTTTAAGACTTCAGGGAGTCTATTTCTTGTTGTGAAAAATGGAATATGAGTTTGAGATGGTGGTGTGGCACTTCATAGTCTAGGTGGAGTGAGTTTGAGATGGTGGTGTGGCACTTCATAGTCTAGGTGGAGTGAGTGGTGTTATTGGAATCAAACGTCTACCTCTAGCTATAAATCTACCCCTACAGTCTCTTTTTCTAAGCATATCAATTTTTTTTAGATGTAAGAATTAAGGCTTCCTAATTACACTTCCCCGGCAACAGTGCCAAAATTTAGTCAATTTAATGTCTTAAATTGCTACCATAAATTATCGATTGAGGTTAGTAATCTGATGAAGTGTGGTTCACTATATATGCTTAGATGCCTTTCTTTCTTACTTCGTTGTGTAGTTTTATATATTTTTTCGGGGTTTTTTTATTTTATGTCTAATGTTAAAAACTAAAAACTGATCTAAGGAATGAAATATAAGCTTTAAATGAAATCTTGAATGCTAAGAAATAATTGAATCTGAAAGGAATTTAATGAAGAAAAACTTAATATTAAGAAGGAAGAAAAGGAAATGTTATTTTTACTCTAAGAAAAGAAATTGATTTACAAATTACTCTTAATCAAATGAATGAAATCTAAAATCTAAAAGAAGGAAGAAAAGGAAATGTTAATTAACTAATCTATTTTGCATAAAAATAAATCAATATTTGAGTGATTAAATCTGAGCTATGTTAGGCTATTTTATGTCAGTAAAATATATATGAAAACATATAATTGAACTTATTTTTCATTTAAACAAGGCATTATGCTAAATTCTATTGTATTATATTGATTTCTGAATTATGTTCTATCTATCAACACAACAAAAATAAAACCATATTCTATATATCAATTGAAGAAGAGAGAGTGGGTCTTTGCTGAAGTGACCCATATTACAAAATTGTTGTCCAGCAAGAGCTGTTTATGGAATTTGACATATTCAAGGAGTTTAAAAGGAGCTTTCCTCGTTTAAAATTAGCAGCCCTTTCGTAAGAGAGCACCCTTTGTTCGCCATCCGATTTGCTTCACTGTTAGAATTTCTGAGGATGTGATAAAACTTGTAGGATGCAAAGTCTAGTAGGACTCTTTTCAATCTGCCCAAGATTCTGTTGAGACCAGCATTTCTGAAAGACTCTTCTGAATTTAATTTTTTTATTAGTATTTCAGAATCGCCAAATACTTGGAGTTCTTTGACCCCTTTATCTCTTGTTATTTGACAAGCTTTGAGGAGCCCGAGAATCTCAGCTTGGTTATTGGATTTCTGGCCTAGACCCCAGCAGAAGGAGTCTCTTGAAGACCTATCCAGGGAGAATATGACCCCACCAGCACCGGAAGCACCGGGATTCCCTTTGGACGCCCCATCAAAAAATATTGTGTATAAATTTTGGGAACGCCACCAGTTCTGGAATATATCATCTGGATCTCTCTTTCGCCAGTCCGGGTTAGTATTTTGGGGGGAGAGGAGGTACTTACGATGATAAGGTTCAAGGGGGCCAAGCCACCTCTTTTCCTCAGGAAGGAGCATAGGATCCTCTTTAAAGAACTGCTGTTGGGCCACTTCCAAGAGGAAGGACTTGGCTTTTGCAGTAGCTTCCAGCGGAGTGTGATTCAGGTCTTTGAAAATCATCTGATTGCAGGCCAACTAGATCTGCCAACAGACGAATTTTGGGAGAGCGTTCCAAACTTTACGCCAGAATTACTTGTGTGGAATTCGATAAGGGTATAGGTGGCTCCATGCAGCAAAAATATCCGTGACGGAAATCTGTGAGGGAGTCGCAATCTGAAAATACTGAAGAATGAGATCCCAAACCTCCTTAGCGTAAAGAAAATCCACAAATAAATGTTGAGCTGTTTCTAGATTGCTTCTGCATAATACACATCTGTTAGGCCTTGCAATTTTTCTTTTCACAAGATTATCTCCAGTTAGAAGCTTATTATGGACCAGAGTCCAGAAGAAGAAATTTACTTTTGGGAGAGATAATGGCTCCCAGACATTTTTCCAAAAGGCAGGGTTTTGGCTGCTGTTCCTTGAAGCCTGTAACACTCTGTAACCATATGCAGTAGAGTAATTCCCTGTATGGCCCCAACCCCAGTGATCTTTCATGGTGTGATTGATCGACGCTGCCTCCTCCAGCAGTTCGACTAGCAGATTTTTTTGTGGGATAAGCCAGGCAGGGACACCGTGGAAATCCCAGCTGGCCCAATCACCGCGCTGATCCTAGGTTGAAAGATCATATATGCTATGTATGCCTGCTCTTTCGAGCCAGTTTCTCAACTCAGATATATCCTCGTTGTCAGACAAGGGATCACGCCCCATAATGCGGTCATGCCAAAGATGGGTTCGTTTGTCATTACCTGGTATCATGTACATGAATTTTTTGAAGAATTTACTGCTTTTTCTGCAAAGTCTCCATACCTGCGTGCTGTTGGCAGTGTTGCCCAGTTGCAGATTTCTAAAAGATTGATTTTTTGTGTATTTTGTCCTCAAGGTAACACTAACAGGGTGAGTTGGCTCTTGAATCATCTTCCACAGGATTTTACCTCCTAATGCGATGTTTACAAGAATGGGGTCTTGAATTTATAGTCCACCCTCTGCAATTGGCTTTTTGACCAAATCCCAATTAACCAGATGCATTTTCTTTTCATTGCCCCTCCCTCCTTGCCATAGGAAATCTCTGAGAAGAGAAGAGATCTGCTCCATAATGTTTCTTGGGGAGAGCAGGAATGCTGCTTGATAGATAGGTAGGGCAGCCAGCTGAGACTCTATTAGGATGACTTTACCACCTTTAGTTAACTAGTAACCTCCCCAAGCTGCAATTTTAGATTTGATTTTGCTGATAATTTCACTCCAAAGCGACCTCTTATTCACGCCTGAAGTGATGGGGAGGCCAAGATACTTAATCCTGTCCATTGAGCATGTCCTTTGAAGCCAAGAAGATTTGCTCTGTTGCTGAGCTCTTGCTGGTCTATATTCCAACTGAAGACTTCACTTTTGCTATCATTGACTAAAGCTCCTGAAACTCTGTAATATCTTCTAAGGATAGAGTCAAAAGCTTTAGCTATTCTGATAGATGCTCCTCCCAAAAGAAGGGAGTCATCAGCGAAGAGGGTGTGATTCAGAGGGTCAGCACCATTGGTGGGTTTGAGACCTAGTAAGATACCTGCCATTCTTTCTGCTACAAGTTTTCGACTGAGAGATTCTGCCATTAAGATGTACAGAAAGGGGGAGAGAGGGCATCCCTGCCTGATGCCTCTCCTAGTTTGGAAAAAATTTGTAGGACGACCATTGATAAGAGGGGAAATCCACGGGTTGTCAATGCAGGCTTTTATGAGATTAAAAAAATGAGAAGAAAAGCCAAAGGCGAAAAGAAATTTTCTTAGAAAGGAGCGATTGACTTTGTCAAAGGCATTCGCCATGTCTAATTTTATCAGAATACCTTTCTCTTTTCGCTGCTTGCTTGAGTGAATAGTCTCCTGCACTTGAATGACATTGTCCAAAATGTGCCTGCCTTCCACGAATCCTCCTTGAGAACTGGAGATCAGTCTTGAAAGCAGAGGCTTGATTCGATTTGCTAAAAGTTTGGCCAGGATTTTATAAGAAGCGTTACACAGCGATATGGGCCTAAATCTTGCAAAAGTTTCTGGATTGGTGTCTTTGGGAATCAAGGCTAAGTAGGTGGAGTTGGTTCCTCCACCTATTTTAGCTTTTTTCATGAAGCCTCTTATCATTTTTTGAAGATCGAGTTTGATGATTTCCCAACAAGCTTTGAAGAAATGGATTGTGAATCCATCAGGCCCAGGGGCCTTGTCTGCTTCCATGGACCATATAACCTTGATAATTTCTTCCTCAGTTACAGGTTTTCATAGGTATACATTGTCTTCAGGGGAGATGAGAGAAGGGATATGAGAAAGAAATTGAGCTACTTCCTCATCATCACCTTGAGTTTCCTCATTGTAAAGGTTCCTGAAATGAGTTTCAACAGCTTCTTTGACCTGTCTAAACCCTTTGCAGACATGGCCCTCCAAAGTTTTGATTTCCGCTATATGATTCCTGGACAGTCTAGCTCTATACTTTCGGTGGAAAAAGGAGGTATTCCGGTCCCCTGCCTTTAGCCACAGACCTCTGGATTTTAATCTCCAATATTCTTCTTCAAATCTGAAGGATTGGTATGCAGAATGTTGAGCTTTTGTTTCCTTTTCCAACAGCTCTACAGTAATTTTTTTGCTTTCCATATTAGTTTGTAGGGTCTGCAACACTTGCACTGCGTCTTTTCTTTGGCTGGTTGGAGTAGGGGCTGGTTTCTTAATCCAGTCCTTCAACGCTTTTTGGTGGCTTTCAGCTTTTTCTCCTAGACATAACTTGAAGAACCTATGATGGGTATGGCCCATGCTGCTTTCACAGTCTTAGAGAAGCCCTCTCTCTCTATCCAGAGAGGGCAGAATCGGAAAGGAATGGGGCCCAGATCCTCTTCATCTTCCAGAAGGAGCTGAATTGGCTTGTGGTCTGAGGTCAACTTGGGCAGAATTTTAGAGATGATGATATTTTTGTTCATCAAAAGGGAACTTTGCACCAAAAAGCAATCCAGGCGAGCAGAAATATGATCAGCCCCAGTTCGATTGTTGGACCAAGTAAAGAGACCTCGGACAGGGATGAAATATAATAGATCCCATAGCTGGGAGAGCTCTCCCACATAGGCCACCAAGGGATCTTTGGAACTGGAGCCTCCCCTCTTCTCTTTTGCTTTCAGAACAATATTAAGGTCCCCAGCTAAGATGATATTTTTGGGAGAAAACTGCTCTAGAAAAGCTGAAAGAGAATTCCAGCATTCTCATTTTTCAATGTAATTGACAGGAACATAAAGATTGAAAAGAGAGATAGTCAACTTACTAGCAAAATGGGTTAGTTCCGTGAAAATCCAATGTTGAGTTTCATGAGATTTTTTCAGCTGGTATTTGGCTTCAATCCAGAGGGTTTCCAGCCCTCCAGAAGAGCGCCTTGCGCTGACTGCTTTACCTGAACTTTTTTTCCATTTTGACTTGCTGATATCTAGCAGAGCTTGTCCTTCTATCTTGGTCTCTTGGAGCAAGAGGATATCTGAGGGTTCTGTGTTCAAGAGGTCCTTAACTGCATCTATTTTTGAGGGATTCCCCAGTCCTCTGCAATTCCAAGAGACGAGCTTCATTATTTACTTGTGAGGGGAGTGGGGCCACCCTTGGATGGCCTTGGTCTGGTATTTCTTCCAATAGACATTTCTATTGTGGACTGACTTCTTTGTGTTTTAATCCTTTTAGCCTCCTCTTCCCTTATTTCTTTACGGGATTCCCTTCTAGCTCTTTTTAAGGGGCGCTCATAGGTTTCGTCCTCCGAGGAGTCGGAGATTTCTACTGCTTTTTTCTTTGTGACTTCAACATAAGTGGGGTTGGAGGGGCTGCCTTCGGTAACTTCGATCTGGATAGCTATCCCTCCCTCTTTTCTTGGAGGAGTGTCTTCTGCTTGTTCCACATTTTCCTGGGCTGAGTTTGAAGGATTAATCTGGGCACCTTCTGTTCCATTTGGGATTTCTTCCTTTTCCTGATTAGACTTGGAATTGTTTCTGGCTCCTATCATATTACCTTTTCCAGCACCTTTCTTTGGATGTGTTGATTTCTGGACTAGAGTCCATTGGTCCCTGTTTTGTTTGTCTATTTGTTCCTCTTCCTTTTTCTTGCAATGATTTGAAAAGTTTCCATGGTCGTGGCAGTGTCTGCATTTGAAGGGGAGCTGTTCGTAGTCCAGTTCTTGAACATGCGTCCATCCAACAACAGTGAGCTTGATTTCTTCTGGCAAGCCCTCTTCAAGATCCACTTCTACGCAGATGTGTGCACATGAGTACTAATCTTTTCTAACAGCTTGGTCTATGTATTTTCATAGCGTGTTCCCAATGATCTACAAAGATTTTTGGTTCCAGCAATGGAGAGGAAAATGAGGGAGTCTCACCCATACCGGCACTGCAGATGGGACATCCTGGGAGGGATCAAAGTCTGGAGACCATTTGTTTAAATAAAAACTCTATGGTCCCATAAAGTAAGGGCCATTTCTGAATATTAAACTTCTGTCTTCTAGGTTTTAAAACACAAATACGAAGTATCCTTTGCCAACAAAATAGCTCTTGACTCCTTCTTTGATCAGAGGTTTCCAGTTTCTTTGGGTCCATTCATCCACTGACTTGGGGGAGGGCCAAAGGCCCGTGAACTGGCCTATGAGACCTCTCTCAGCTAGATTCAGAGCTGCTTTACAAGTTTCCTCCTCTGGCAGGGCAACTGATGGAATCGTGTCCATTCTCTTGATTCTGCTGAATCGCTCAGTGAGGGCACTTCGGTCTAGCTGCAATTAGGGATCTAAAGGCTAAGACCTCCGGAGGTAGATCAGAAGGGGGGACATAACCCCCGCTAGGCTCCATGAGCAGAGATGGGAAGGAGCGGGGCTGTGCGTAGGGGCGCAACAGCCAAAGCGACGCGCGAGGGCACCCAGCAACCCTAAATCTTGTAGAGCACAGGGAGAAAAAAATTGCAATGCATTTTATCTAGTTTTAACTCTATATAAGAATAGTAAAAATATAATCCTAATCTAACTATGTTCTACATTCCATGGAAATGAAAGCATCAAATCTATCACTATGAAACTAAATTGATTGTGCTAATTGAATTCAAATTTAACTAAGGCAAGCAAAAATTACAGAGTATCTATTGCGCAAAACAAAATGTCTAATATAAATCTTATGGTTGCTATGTAATCAAATGGAAGAAAGATTTAAATTGAATGTTGATAGATTCATGATGATGAAACAATTCAGGAGAACATACGATATAACAATCAACTGTGCAACTAATTCTGAAAACATTTGGAAACTAAATGACATACAATTTAACTATGAAATGATGAGAAATTAAACTACGAAATGACTGTAAAAACCTATTCTCCATGCAGGCCTCCGCAATAGAATGAGTGTAAATCTACTTAAGCTATCTGTGCATCAATGGTTTGGAACTGGTCTTCTTCATTAACAAAATAGAGTTTAAAAATGTATCACAATATTATCACCAAAATCAAGCTTATTCCCGGTTTCAACAGACCGGTATTTATAAAAAGTTTTAAATTAACTCTCTGGGATAATTTTGCCTATGGAAAGTAAAATAAAGCTAAGGCTAGAATTCTAATCAGAAGAAAAGTCTTCATGGCTCTTTCTCGATTTGCTATGTAAGAGAAAATCGATAATCTTCGTCCATTGATCTCGTCCCTCATATTGATTGATCTTTGACCGTGAGTGTAGGCATAATCCTTCTCGAATCTGAATAGGTAATTAGGATACGATCCATATATGGACCATTTCAAATCTACCCATATGACTCGCTTCTTCATTTTCTTCTCGAAACATGTCAAACAATAACGGTGGCTGCAGAAACAAAGGTTAGCTACAAAATTGCACGAATTTTACAGCTAATTGCAAAAATTCATCTAAATAATAAGAAAAATTACAATATAAAATAGATATAATCTAAATGCCTTCTCAGATGGAAATGTTTTAATTATCACTGATTGAGTTTATGAATTTTGCAAAAAAGGAAGAAAATATAGTGGAAAAAGATGTCAAAATAGGAATAGTCTTGAGGTTCAACACTTATATACCTTGAAAGCCTAACATGACAAATATCCCTAGACATAGGGCACTAAAAATATCAAACAAGGGGGTAGGGCATAACTCAATGTTCTCGATCATCTCAAAACCCTTCCTCTCATTAGTGCCTTCACTAGGCTTACAATTTTTAGTCTTGGTCATAGTGCATGACACCTATAGAATATCGATTCAACCACAAGTTTACATGTTGCAACTCAAGAATCCAATTGTCTACATGTTCATCAATAAAATGTGATGGATTCTCATAACTGCTTTCTGCACCATATCCTAGATATAGTGATTATGATCTCAATGTGCTCAGACCTCTCATGGAACACAATATCCTCTGCATGTCGAAACCCATAATATGCCATATTGTATCATAGTCGTGACTAACATATTCTCAATCAACTCTCTAAAGAGATTTATCAATAATATTATCTCAAAACAAGCCATGCTAGAAAAAATTCACACTATCCCTCATAGCAACAAATTTCTATGCCAAGAAATCATCCAAGAAACCGGGGCAGGCATAAGGCAAAACTTTGATGTGCTCTTCCAATCAACAATATTATCAACATCAGTGTATCCATAAAGTATCACTTATTCGACAATGTGTCTTAGTTCATTAAAGACTAAATTTTCTAGGTATCCCAATAGCATATATGCAACATTCAAATATACACATCCAAGCACTGCATCGCTCAAAGAACATGTTGCAAATAAATAATCCATCTAACTATCATCTCATCATGGGATTCCATCAAAATTGTATCTGAAGAGGAGGTTCTCTCAACTCCTTCAGTTTAAACAATCTCTGATAACAAGATTCCCTTGAAAAGGAAGTCCTTATCATATCTCTATTTTACTTCTACTCTCAAGAAGTGGATGATTCATCAAGGGTTAACTCCCTCTAGTACAAAATGTTGAAATAATATTAATCCTATCAGAAATAAATGTTTAGCTTATAAAATGAATTATCAAAAAGACGCCTTCAGACATGAAGAGATATTATAGGTTGCATCAATTGTTATACATTTCAAACTCAGAGGACTTGTTGGAATTCATATGGAGCCTTCTTCAATCCAAAATCATAAGTATTTTATTCATGTTCCTCAAATTACTCCAAATATTCTTCTTCCTTAATTACAACTTAGAGGAAGTTTACTACACATACATCATAAGTAAACAGGAGCTAGATAACATCACAACATTATTTCTCAGAGATCATAATTCTTATCATAGTTTGAATCATATCATAGAAGCATCAAACATTGCTACATATTAGTCATTATTAATGGTCCTTTCATGAAGGAAATATCACTATCATGTTAATTTTGCAGCTCAGTGAAAAATTCCAACTATGGGATGATATTCCTCTTTTCGAGAGGACCAATTTTGGCTATTGAAGCACTCAATTTGGACAAGGGAACATGTATTTTTTGAATTAAATCCCACATGTGAACATTTTATTAGGTTGTCCCTAAATGAAATTGGAAACCCTTGGAAGGCTATAAATACAAGTGACCTAAATCTCATTTAGAAATCATCATGGAGAAATCTTCTATTCTCTTCTTTGGTTTGGCTTGCACATGTCTGAGTTAAGTTCACAGAGATTGGTTGCCACGGGTCTAAAATTGTAGGGTCTGAAGCTCACATCTCTGATTTTAGGGTTTAGGGTCTTAGCCACATGCATGTCATGGAGAAATTATAGATGTAGTCGCAGGTATGTCATGGAGAAATTTTGACCAAAGCCTTTCAGTCGCATGCATGACACATCTTCCCTACCACTGGAACCTAAAGGTTGAATTTTCAATTGACTGAATTTTTCGCTCGTTGACCACAGACTTCAACAATATACTGCAGATAGTGAGAGTTGATTATAGGTTCCTGAATCATGGTTTTGGATTATTTGCATTTTTGGATTCATCTCATGGATATTGTATAGTTGATTTTCCTGGATAGGTTTATGATGAAAGATATGAATCATTTTACTCTCTATTTGTTGAATCATTTAATGAAAAACTAATGAGAAGAAGAATTGAAATGGTTTTCCCCAGAGTCGGCTTTTCCCTGGTCTCTGACCAATCCTGGTGTCTCTATGTATGAAATTTTTTTCCTATTGTTCCTTTATATTTTGTTGCTTTGATGATGATATTATTCATTCTACATAGTCAGATATGTTGTTGAAAAATGATGTAAATATGAATAATGTTATGATGTTATGGGGTGAATTTAATATGGAAATAATGAAATTCAAATATCAAAGCAAAAAAAAATATATCCCTAAGAAAAATTAACACGG
The DNA here is from genome assembly GCA_034641835.2 of Pinus albicaulis. NCBI lineage: Eukaryota > Viridiplantae > Streptophyta > Pinopsida > Pinales > Pinaceae > Pinus > Pinus albicaulis. Next base: position 307,352,076 of record CM076580.1, on the reverse strand, counting down.
TATTAGAGTTGGGGTAAAGAAAAGTTATTGAAGCCACATTTGACGGAAGCATGGTAAGATGGAGGAGACCTAAACGAATTCTAGGGTTTGAAGGAAACACTAGGAAATTTTTCTATTAGGGTTTGATCAATATTATGAGGTTGGTGTTTGGGTGATACCCTGGTTTATGGTGAATATTTTAGATATGCAATCTAGAAACCCTAGCATGATCAATGTGTATATATTCAAGCACTTGTGACAAATTTGATGAAGCCCTAGATGGGATAGTCACTATTAGGCGTGGTTGTTGATAAAGTTGGTCGAAATATTGAAAGCAACATTGTCATATGGATAATGGATGAAAATGACTCTTGAAGGTTGGTTTAAGAGGAATATGATCACCTCTCATTGAAGATACGTATTTTTTTATTTATATTACTTATTTATGTCTTTACTTTTGTTTATACTTATTTATTTGATCATTGATTATGATTCCTACATATATATTTGATTATTTGGATACTTCTAACCTCTTGATGAGATTTGATATGTGGATCCTTCTTTAGGATCATTTGAGATTCAGGAAAGGACAAATAGTGTGGGAAGAGAAGAGCTATGACAAGGAAGTTAGCAAATTTCTCCCACTGCCAATGTCAAATAAGAAGATACACAGGTATTTGAATACTACAAGATATATATGATGTGTTGTTTCAATGTTATGTTTCAGTTGCAATATCGGATGGAAAGGTAAGCCATAAGGTATAATGAATATCATTGTCACAAATGGATCATGCATGCATATGAAAGTAATTTTGATTCATGGTACTTATGATGAGATGGTGCACTTGGTATTGGAACTGTATCTTACATTCTATTAAGCCATGGGAAAGTCACTTTGAAACATTGATTTTTTATATATTGGTATACTTGATATTTGGCAAAGCATATCACATATTATACATAATGGATTTCATAATAAGTCTAGCTTATTGTTTTTTATATATGGTAGCTTGATTTTATTTTTAATTCTTGTGATAAGCATGATAACCATAATGATAGAAGTGTAACAATAATATTGATATTCAGGACCTTCTTGTTGACCTTGGTTAACTTAGTAATTATGACATATGGTAAAATTGAATTCCCTAGCCTAATTAATTTAGTTATGTGATAAAGAAGTGATGAAGTTATTATAATCTTTGAAGTATGATGACATACTTGTAAGTTATCCTAATCATATGACACTAACTCGTGATAAAAAAATTGATGTCATGTTCATATGTGATGATGAAGTAAATGATGCTGACATGTTAACAATATGATGAACATATGTTAGAATATGATATATTTTTATGTTATGATCTAAGAATTATACTAATGCATGACAATATTATAGATAGGTTGATGACTTGAATAATATGGCTGAAGGGGTGACTCATTAAGAGGGAGAAACTCTCCATAAAATCCCTACACCTATTATCATGCCCATTAAATGTATAGAATATTCCTTATTGTTGAAGTTTTCTAACTTAAATAAACAAATTTCTGATGTTGTTTCTCTACAACAAGTTTTGGTCTGAGAAGAGAGGGTTTCTCTTAGTCTAAGACCCAACCGCATAGAAGTAAGCTTATCAGTGTGGTTATATGCCTTCAGCCGCATGGAAGAAGGTCTGTGGGTGTAGTTGTGCTTGTAGGTCACAAAATTTAAAGCCTCGTGCATGTAATCATAAGTTCACCCAGAGTATGATAGTCCTACAAATATGTAGTACACATCAGAAAGTTATATAAGTAGGGAATATTGAATTTTTGAATTACTATAGAAAATGTGAATGTGTTGACTAAAATTGTATTTTCGGGTGATCGAAATATGCATATCAATATGTCACTATTATTTAACCATTGAAGCTAGTGTATGAAAGTATTTGAGGACAGTCACAAGGGTTTGACAAAATTTGGCTAACTATTGTATATGAGCAATGTTTGGAGTTTTGACATGATGCTTGATATTTCATAAATATGTTTTAAGACATTGACATGATGCTTCATATGTTTTTGGCTTATGGATTGATTGAATTCATAAAGATGAAAAATTAGGGTTTTTGAATTGATGATTTTTTTTATAACAATACTATATGATCATTGTAACTTTCAATAACTAATATTGGGCTTCAATAATGATTTTTTATTTTCCTCATTATCTTTGGCACATTGTTTTAAGTATAAAAAATTGTGATTCAATATGAGGTAACCTCACGATAAATGTATGAAACTTGTATGACTCATTCTTGATATATGAAACTTATATGACTTATCCCCAATGTATCCATTCTATTTTGAGGCAGAATTGATTCATTCTATGATCATAAGGATGGCTTGATAAAGTTAGATTGGATAATGCTTGGTAAATAAAAGGTTGTTGTCACTTGGTATTTGGATGTGAGATCCACCTGAAATTTGGTTCTTTGTCACGAAGATATTGGCAGAAACTCTTATGATTTTGATATTAGCTTTAATCTGACATATAAGGCTTCATAAGATGACTTAGTTGAATTGATTTCATAGTTGCATTATGTAAGGTTGATCATATTGTTTTGGTCAAGTGTTATTTTTTCAAAAATTATTGTATGACACAAGTTTCCCATGCATGGTATGTCTAAATTAACAGTTATACGGTGAATCCATGAAGATGTTCTGATACAAACCTATACTTCAAAGGTGATCCAAGGTATGGTTTTGATTTTGCTTTTATGTATTGATGGCCTATTCTTGACAAGTAATGAACCTCTGATGATCAAAGTAAGAGGGAGATGGCCTCTAAATTTCGAAATGAAGAATCAAGATATGATGTATTGTGTTATGAAGTTGGGAAAAGAAAATTTATATTGTGAAGCTATCAAAGAAAATGGAAATGTGAATCCTTGGACACTTCAATTGAATTTCAAGAAGTTATGAAGAGATATTTTTGAACCTGACATGGAAAAAAATAGTTGATTGAAGCATATATATATGAAGAGATAAATATATATTCTTCAATCATATATATATATATAGATATATATATATATATGTGTGTGTGTGTGTGTGTGTGTGTGTGTGTTTTGCATGAAACCTGACTGAGTCGCTTCATACACATTGAGTTTCCATCAAGCACCCTTTGAGATATTTGCATGGGATGATCAATTTTTTCGTCTAAGGTATTCTTCCTATGATATGTGACTGCATGGATGTACTGATGTTGATTGGGATTGATATTGATGAGATGGGAACATTTGGGTGTTTCTTTAGCATGAGATCTTCCAAGATATTTTTGGATAAGAATTTTGTAGCTTTAAGCACGGTCAAGGTAGACTACGATGTTGTTGGTATGACTAATTATGAGGTAGGTTTAAGAAGCTCTTTGGAGATTTGTTTGAGAAAATTTTGGATATGACAGGGATACATTGCAATAATATTGAGTGGGATCTGGTTGAAAGAGAATCTCGTATAAAGATGGGTCTAAGATCTGTTCATATATAGAGACAAGTGATGTTGTACGAGACATGCTTAGGCTTGTGATTACTTCCTCCGTGAGAGGTAGGATGTGTTAGTGTCATTTTTTACATCCTGCCACCAGTGATCAAAATATCTTTTTTTTCACATCATATTAGGGTTCCATTCTGAAATTTTTATCATTCCACTAGGCCATGCAAAAATTTAGTCATTGATGGTAACCCTAGTCCAAAAACATCACTCTTCCTCAAATTTGATTACTTGTTGTCAAAGGAGCAATCAAAAGTTCAAAAAACACTCCAAAATGACATTTCTGCTCTATTTTGGAGGCTAGCTCTGCGCTTTTGACCAGACTTGGGAGAATCCATTTTTGAAGGGTCAAATCAGCACCATTTTGGAAACGAAGAATAGATATGGAAACTAGACTAGACATTCTTTCCAATGAGATATCATGAGCTCAATTTGGACACGTGTAACCCCCTCAAAAGTGGACCTGAAGATGGTGTTGTGATTTTGACCTTGGCGCTACGCTTTTGAAAAATTTTCTTAGTTTGCTGATATTTCCAAATTTCCTCACTTTTTCTTAGTTTCACCTGGAAAATGGAGTTTTTACCTCTGTAATTCAATGATGTAAATGTAATTATGGTGTTTTTACACTTACCTAGGGTAAATACATTAGATGAAAATTTTTGATGATGATGTAATGAATTAGTTTCCAAAAAGTGAGGGATGAGTCAGTTTGACCTCCCTACACTCTAGGTATCAGTTCAGTTTTTGGTGGAACTACTACTCAACTTAGGGATTCGACCCCTGAGGATGGGACAAGTTGTTTTGTGGTCTATATATTGTACTTTTTGACTCATTTCCCAGGTTGGATGTTGCTGCATTGTTCAAATACTCTAGTGTAATCAGTATTTGGTAGGAAATTAATGAAAAGGTTGCAACTATTTCTTTTGGATACATGTGGTATGGAAATTTAGCATTGTTTCTCTTATGTCTCATTATGTATGAATGTTTTGTTTCATGATCCATTTAATTTATATAATATATTGGTTTTCATGTTGATAAACAGAATACACCTCTCATGCTCTGTTTTGGGAAAATATTCATAGTTTGTTCACTTTCTTCAGTTTAGAAAGAATCCATGCTTTTCCTTGCTCTTTCTAGCTTTTCATCAATCTCATCCATCTCACCCTAAAACCCTTAAGTGCTAGCCTTTCTACCTATCTTTCCCCATTGAATCTCTGCAACCCTAATATTATTTTCCTTGACCTAGCCTCTTTGACCTAATCCTCATCCAACAACCCAAATTCAAACAAACAAACCCCTGTACTCATACCTAGCCTAAAACCTTAATTCATCTAGGCCTCTTTCCTGTGATTTTGTGGAGAAATCCCTCTCCGGTTTGGTAGGGCTAGCTAACAAGCTAAAAAATTGGTCTGTGGTTACCTCTGTTTAGAATATTTCTCAGCCTTAGAGATCCAATGGAGTGATAACATACTGGCGTCGTTTTTGGGGAGCGAGGTGATATATCTTCCTTGGGAAAGATCATCAAAGTTAAAATCTAATTGCTAATGGTGGATGGCGGTCAGATGCATATAAAGGTTGAAATCATCCACCTGGAGACTCCACATAGTTCAGGTTGATCTAAAGAATCCACTACAGAAGAATCCAGAAATCAAGACATTCATGGCGCCTCCACTGCACACTGATCAGGCCGTGTACTAAAATAAGATGATTTGGTATGTGGCAAACCCTCTATTTTGTGAAGTTGTGAAAAAAGTTAGGGATCAGTTAGTGGATATTCAAATAGATGAGGTTTTTTCAATGGTTGTGCTTCATTGTATGAGATCTACGAAGATTTCTCCTGAAGGTAAAATGGGCTTCTTTCAATTATTTATTGAAATTTTTGAGGATATTAAGCTTTTAAATGATCAAATCCAATCATATAATTTCCAATATCCTAAAAATTTCTTAGAAAACCTCCCTCTTCCTCAACAAGAAACAATAGTGCTGCATTTTGATGTTGAAATCGAGGATTGTTTTGACAATGAATATGATGACTCATATCTGAAACTGCACAATGATATAGAAAGATAATTTACATAATACTTTGAAGATCAAGATATAGGTCATGAATTTTATGATCATATTGCTTTCTATATGAAGGAGTTCTTCCCTGCAGAGTCTGGATTAATTTCCAGTACCCGGCATGTTTTTCATGATCTCATGGTTCATTGTTGTGGAGATCAGACTTATAATAATTTTCTAGTGCCCTTACAAGCTCTGGCTCTAAATTTTGTTCAAAGAAGTGAAGGGGCTCAAGTACTGGATCAAATTTTTGATTGGCTATATTGGATATTTTATATTGATTGAAATCAATCATCTGGTGTTAGAATAGGTTATATGTACATAAATAAGCTTGATGGACAAGCATCTTTGATATGAAAGGATTGTATTAGTTTTGTTGTGATAAGTGTCTTTTTAGTTTATAAACATGTGCATACTTGTCTCATTAGTTTTCTTAAGGAATGAGGATTTTAACCATGAATTATAGATGAATTTAGTGAATTAGAAGCATGAAATAAGCACAAATAACACTGAATAGCAGTGTAAAACAAATAAATAAAATACCACATGAAATTTACACAGCATGCATGATGAAGCAGTTCACCCCTCCTGGCCTACATCTGTGGGTCCAGCTCCCAATGGCATGTACATCTTTCATTATGCTCAAAAATTTACAAATACGTGTAGTTACACGCCTCTAATGGTTTTTTTCTATGCACCAATGGCTCTAGAATGCTCCAATTATTCTAGAATGACTCTTCATTCACCCTGAATGGGCGAAAATTGAGTCTCCTACGTATCATTTTCCCAATTACACCTAGAAAAGCTTGAGTAAATGTGGAGGACTCCACTTAACTCGAGTCAAAACAATGAAATCCACACTAAGTTTAGGAATTGGCTAAAAGTCCACTAGAACTAACCATCGCATACAGAACTAAGGCATAAACCCCAACCCCCAATGCACTTTCCATTCAACTTTAACAATAAGCTGCCTCCCATAAAAGTTAAGTACTAACATGCAGAGTAGGTGGTTAAGACTTGGGTGTGTCCTGCTGGACATCTATGGTCCGACTGCTCTGGCCTCATCCCAAAAATTTAACATGACATTTGGGTGACACGTGGCGACCTCAGGGTTGGCCACGTGTCACCCCCTGATTGGCCCTCATACCAAAATGTACAACCCATCCAAAAAATAAAATGGTGCCACTTGTCCTCCATTGATTAGCCCAGAGAAAAGGAATATTCTTTGGAATATTCCTTTTTGCTTACTGTACATCCACCGTGCTGACTGGGCATCCCAGTCAAACCTGTTGTAAAATGAATACCTATTTGGGATTTTGATCAGAACACGATATCTCCCTCATACGACATTGGTTTTTCGAACAGTTCGCGGCCCAGAATCAAGAAGACAAGATCTATGCAACCATCCTATTTTCAACCCAATTCTGTAACTTTCAATTTTTAGAAAAATTATGAACTCCTGATCACTCCTCCCCATTGGGAATATTTTGGACCCCAAAAGACTTGATTACCTATTTAGTAGATGAGGGTACAACTCCCTCACCTTTACAGCCCCCATCCACTTTTCCTTGCTTATCTTAGTGCCTTTGAGCCAACTCGGAAGTAGTCAACACTTCCCCTCATGGATTCTCTTGTCCTCCTCTCAATAATTGTAACTTCCTTAAGCTCATCCAAAAATTCTAGTGAGAAATCTTCAATAAAATGTAGTTGAACATCACTTCCTTGATCATCGATCAAATGTGGCTCATACAAACGTAAGGTTTCAACATTAGAAATTGAATAAATTTGCATATATGAAGGAAATTCAAGTTGAAATGCATTATTACCAACTTGCCTTATCATCTTGAATGGACCATAGCGAATGGGTTTGAGATTTTTACCTTCCCCTTGCATCATTTCTTTGCTAATGTGCAACCATACCTCATCTCCCTCTTGAAACTTGTGATCAAATCTATGTTTTTCATGCCTCTCTTTGTATTTTCGTTGACTTTTCTCATGCTTTTATTGAACATGTTGATGTATAATCTAATTTTTATCAATTAAATTTCGAGTCTTGTCAATATCATTATGGCCATCAATTGCAACATACTTCTCAAAGATGAAGTCTAATGGCGATTTTGGAAAATACCCAAAGCATACTTCAAAAGGTGATGTTTGAGTTGAAGAGTGCCTTTCCCAGTTGTAATCATGATGAATGTAATTTAGTTTCTCATCCCACAACTTAGGATGTTTGCTACACCACCTTGGTTCTATTCACCACCTTGGTTTGTCCATCAGTTTGTGGATGAAAATCAGCACTCTTTTTCAACTTTGTGTCCATCATTTTCCATAGATTGACCAAAAAATCCCAATGAACTTGGAATCCCTGTCACTAACAACAGAAGTTGGAAATCCAAAATGAACCCAAACATGTTGAAAATAAAGTTCATCAGTAATGGTTTTCTTACATGGCATAAGTATACACATTTTACTGAATCTATCCACAACTACATAAACATAATCATGTTGTTTTCTTGACATACGTAGACCTCCAAAAAGTCCATGGAGACACTCTCCCATGGCCTTGATGGTACTAGTAGTGGCATTTACAACCCAAGCTTCCCATTACTAGGCTTTCTTGTTGCACACATAGAACAACCTCTTGTAAAACGCAACACACTATCTATCATGTGAGGCCAATAGCAATACCTCTGTAGATGCACCATTGTTTTTCTTAACCCAAAGTGTCCAGCAATAAGAGATGAATGAGCTTCTCCCATGAAACTTAGCCTCTCTCTTGGTGGTATAGATATCTTGCCCAAATGAAATATAAAATTATTATGCATGTGATAATATTTTTCTTCAACTTGATTACCTTAACTCAAACTAGCATACACATCTTGAAAATCAACATCATGTGCATATTGTTCTATGTAAGTCTCATGTACAGTAGAATCATTTTTGAGTAAAGTATACGCACTAATGATTGGTCTTGAAAGAATATCAGGAAATTTATTGAAAATACCTTTCTTGTACCTTATAACCAAGTGAAACTATGGAATAAATCCCATCCACCTGAAATGTCTTGATTGCTACAATTTTGTTTGTGACCGCAAGTACTATAATGGTTGGTGATCGGTATGCACAATAGTCTCTTTACCCATCAAGTAATGTTTCCACTTCTTGGCACTTTGTACCAACACATATAGTTCTTTGTCATATGTAGGATAATTTCTCACATCACCATTAAATGTTTCAAAATGAAAATTGATAGGCTTACCATGCTGCAAAAGAACTGCGCCCATCGCATAATCACTAACATCGGTTTTAATCTCGAATGGCTGTCTCAAATTTGGCAATGCAAGGACAGGAGCTAAACTGATATTGTCTTTTAAAGCTTCGAAATATTTTTGTTGTTTTCCTCCCCATTGGAAGCCTTTCTTCACACTTGTCACTGCATGCATAAGAGCTGCGATGGAAGAAAAATTAACAATACACTTTCTCCAATATTGAGCTGCACCTAAGAAATTTCTTACCTCGGTTACTATTTTGGGTGTGGGCCAATTACAATGGCTTCCACTTTAGAAGGATCAATTCTCAACTCTCTTCCTCCTACAATATATCCCAAATAAACCAAAGAAGTATTTCCAAACTCACACTTTGACATCTTAAGAAACAATTTCTCTTTCTTCAAAACATCAAGAACTCTATTCACATGCAAGACATGTTCTTCTCTTATTTTGTTGAAAATAAATATGTCATCTAAGTAAAAAATCACAATGTCATCAAGGAATGGATGCAAAACACTATCCATAACACACAGGAAAGTTGTTGGTGCCTTACAAAAACTAAATGGAATAACTAACCACTCAAAGAGTCTTTGTGTTGGTTTTGAATGTAGTTTTCCATATATCACTTTTGGCAATTCTTACTGGATGATATCCACTTCGTAAATATAAATTAGTGAAAAAATTTGCTTCTTTCAGCTGATCAATAAAATCATCTATCCTTGGGAGTGGGTAACGATTTTTTACCGTAATCTTGTTCAAAGCTCAAAAATCTACACACATGCACCAAGTCCCATATTTTTGTTGGGTATGTGTTATATTCTTTCTGGGACTAGTGACCCACGGGGGGGTCACAGGGGGGTGATAGCCCCCGTTTTACGTTGCATTGGGCGCAACAGGGGGGTCACATGGGGGGTGGAAACCCCCCCTATTCGGGGTCCAGGATAGCGCCCCGGGAAGAATTTTTTGGACCCCATTTTTCAGTGGGCGGACCCACCCATGGTTTTGTGCATGGGTTTGAACATGGTTTTGGGGCATGATGGTTTTCAGCCCCTGGTATTTGTAGATCCAGTCAAGGGAACTACGGTTATGTTCTAAGCCAAGGTTAATGGATTGGGGTTTATGTATTCTTTAGCATGTATATATATGTGTTGTAACACTAAAAGGAATATAATGAAAAATTAAGCTGGTCATCCCGATTTGGGATCTAGGGGAAAATCTCTGTGTATATCTGTTTTATGTTTTATGCTCTTGCTATTGCTTATTTTTTGTTTTTAAGAATCGTTTGCAGATAATTTACGTACAGGGTTAAAACCTACATTTGGTAACAGAGTTGTTTTGGCTTCAAGGAGACTACTGAGGGTTTTTTTTCTCAGGCCTGAGGTAGACCCTGTTCAGTGGGAGATCTGCGGGATCAATTATTACGGTGAAAGAAGATGGCGAGTAGTGGAAAGATAGAGATTGAGAAATTTAATGGTCAGAGTTTTGATTTGTGGAAGCTCAAGATGGAGGATCTGCTGCTGGATACAGACCAGTGGATCATGTTAGATCCAGGTACTAAACCAACGGCAATGTCAGATGAAGACTGGAAAAATTTGGATCGGAAGGCGAAGAGCACAATACAGTTGTGTGTCTCAAATTCGATATTGTTGAATTTATCTGGGGAAGCTACGACGAAGAATTTGTGGGACAAACTTGGGACTTTGTACCAATCTAAGTCTCTGGTGAATAAATTGTTCCTACGGAAAATTTGTATAACCTAAGGATGAAGGATGGAGACTCAGTGACAGAGCATCTGAACACCTTCAATACTGTGGTAAGTCAACTGCAATATGTTGATATTAAAATCTCAACTGAAGATAAGTGCATTAGTTTGTTGTTTGCTCTACCAAACTCGTGAGACAGTCTGGCTATTGCAATAGGTAGCAATACAACTACCTTGAATTTTGATGACATTTTCTCAGCCTTGTTGTCGGAGGAAATGAGACAGAGAAATATGGAGGTTCAGAATGGAGATTACTTATATGTACGAGGAAGGTCCCAGAAGAGAAATAAGAATAACGTTTCGAGTGGGAGATCTAAATCTAGAGGAAGATCTAAATCTCTTGGAAATTTTGTAAAGGTGTGCTGGAAATGCGGAAAGGAAGTGCACTACAAAAAGGACTGTAGATTTAAAGCTCCTGAGAAAGGAAAGGGATCTGATGATGCTCCTTCTGCAGAGGAAAAAACCACATCGGAGGAAGGTGGGGATGTGTATTTGTCTTCTTCATCAAATACACATGTAGATCATGAGTCATGGTTGATTGACTTTGGTGCATCCTTTCACTTCACTCCCCATAGGGAGTGGTTCTACGAGTATGAGAAATATGATGGGGGTGATGTCTTCTTAGGTGATGATAGGAAGGCCAGAATCGTCGGATGTGGAAAAGTCAAGTTGAAGCTACAAGGTGGAAGGATTAGAACACTTCCTGGTGTTCTGCACATTCATGCATTCGCCAGAAATCTAATTTCTGTAAGCAAGATGGATGAAGCAGGTGTAAAAACAGTGTTCGAGAAACATACCTGTAAGATGGCTCGGGGAGCACTAGTATTAATGTGGAGAGTTCGGATTGAAACTCTGTACAAGCTTTAGGGTAGCATTGTTATTGATGGGTGCAACAGTTATGTGGTTCCCGAAAGTGGACCAGAGAGCCTAGTAGTCTCAGAGAAAAGACCATGTTATGGCATTAAAGCCTTGGACATATTGGAGAGAATGGCCTTTAGATACTGCATGGAAATGGTATGATAGAAGGTATGTATAATACCTCTTTGGATTTCGATTTCTTTGAGCATTGTGTATATGAGAAGAAGAATCGGGTGAGTTTTCCTTATGGTGCTAAGAGGGCAAACAAGATATTAGAGCTTGTGCATGGTGATGTGTTTTGACCTGTGTCAGTTCCATCACTGGGTAAGTTTGTGTACTATGTTTCATTCATAGATGACTTCTCAAGGAATACATGGATATATTTCTTGAGGAATAAATATGAAGTCTTCGACAGATTTAAAGAATTTAAGGCTCTAGTGGAAAACTAGACAGAGAACAAGGTAAAGGTGCTGAGGACAGATAATGGTGGGGAGTTCTGCAAGAAGGAAATTTAAGAGTTCTATAAGAAGTGTGGTATAGCACGACAGGAGACTACTCCATACACACCTCAACAAAACGGAGTTGCAGAAAGAACGGATAGAACGCTGATGGAAAAGGCAAGAATCATGCTTAGTGGTACCGGGTTAAGACAAGAATTATGGGCAGAGGCAGTGGATACTACATGTTACTTGGTTAACAGATCACCTTCATCAGCGCTGGAGGATAAGACTCCACATGAGGTGTGGAGTGGTAATAAACCCTCTCTTTCACATCTGAGGGTATTTGGATTTGATGCATATGTACATGTTCCAAAGGAGAAAAGGACCAAGTTGGATAATAAATCTGAAAGGTGCATCTTTATTGGGTATAAGGATGGTTTAAAGGGTTACAAGCTTTGGAACCCGAAAACAAGGAAGGTTATGTACACCCGAGATGTGGTGTTTAGAGAGGTGAAAGATGTCGTTAAACATGAAGTCCTACCAAAGGAACCTGAGAAGATAGAGTTTGAGCTAAAGGAGGATGAACCAGAATCTACAACAAAAGAATACTCATAAGAGGAAGAGCCACAAACTCCAGGTGTGAGAAGATCAGCTTGGGAAAGAAGACAACCAGAAAGGTATAGTCCATCTAATTTGTGTTCAAATTTTTCATTAACTATAACTGATGATGATCCCAGAACCGTCAGGGAGGCAATACATTCAGAGGATATAAAACTCTGGAAGGATGCCATGGTTGATGAAATGGCATCCTTGCATAAAAATGAGGCATGGGATCTGGTGGAGTTGTCGGTTGGAGGGAAGCCCATCGAGAGAAAATGGGTGTTTAAGAAGAAGATGAATTTATAAGGCAAGGTGGAGAAATAAAAAGCTAGGTTGATAGCAAAACGTTATTCCCAAGTGCTGGGAATTGATTTTGGTGATATTTTTTCTCCTGTTGCCAAAGTTACTTCTATTAAATTACTTTTATCTGTTGTTGTTACATTTGATTTTGAGATAGAACAGATGGATGTGAAGACATCATTTCTTCACAGGGATCTGGAAGAGGAGATCTAAATGAAACAACCTGAAGGCTTTATGGTGAAGGGGAAGAAAGAACTGGTATGCAGGTTAAAGAAGTCTCTGTATGGGTTAAAATAATCACCAAGGATGTGGTATCAGAAATTTGATACCTATATACGGGGACTTGGCTTCACCAGAAGCAAGGAGGATCACTGTGTTTATTTTAAATTAATTGGTGACCATGTTATTTATTTGGTCTTGTATGTGGATGATATGTTGTTGATTGGAAATGATAAAGAAATTATCCAAGATTTGAAGATCCAATTGTTCTCCAAACTCGACATGAAGGATCTTGGTGCTACAAACTATATTTTTGGCGTGGAAAATAAGAGAGATCAGGCAAAGAGGAAGATCTGGTTAAACCAGAGGAAGTATGTCGAGACTATATTGAAAGGGTTCAATATGCAGGATAGTAAACCGGTGAATGTCCCGATTCTTGTAGGTGTAAATATGTTTGTTGAACAGTGTCCCAAGACACAAGAAGAAGAGGAGGATATGTCCCGTGTTCCATATGCAAGTGCAGTGGGTAGTCTGATGTATGCAATGGTTTTTACTAGACCAGACATTGCACATGCAGTGGGAATATTGAGCAGGTTTATGTCAAACCCAAGAAGGAGCATTGGCACTAGTGATTAGGGCTTATGCTACTAGGGAAGACCAAGATTGGAAAGAGTATTGGACATTCGTGGTTTTGTTGATGCAGACTAGGTTGGAGATCTGGAACAAAGAATATCTACAAGTGGGTATGTGTTTAGCCTATTTGGAGGTGCAGTCAGTTGGATGAGTAAAATACAGTCTGTAGTGGCTCTTTCAACTACAGAGGCAGAATACATGGCAACCACTCATGCAAGAAAGGAATCAGTTTGGTTGCAGAGATTGTGTTCAAGTATGGGGTTGGTGCAGCAAGCTATAAGGATAGACTGTGATAGACAAAGTGTATAAGAAACTTGCTTATCATTCAAAGACAAAGCACATTGATGTTCAATATCACTTTGTGAGAGATATGGTTGAGGCTAAAAGGGTTTTTGTTAGGTCCCTATATTACTAGTATAGTCCCTTATTGTTGTTAGTGTAACCCTCTTATTGTTATTATTGTACCCTTGTAACCCCCATTTTGTTATTATTGTGCCCTTAAATTATTATTGTTAGGTCGGCTAGGATTACTTTGTGGCCCACTAGGATTACATTATGGCCACATGGACTCCTATATATAGAAAGGAGGTTTTGTAAATTGTATCATCCAAGAATTGTTCATTTATGTAATGTATTGGAGGTTGCCCCCTCAAAGTGGCTTATTTCTAAGGCGTTCATATCTCTTTTCTTCTATTTTTTGGAGCTGGTTACACAACATTTGGTATCAGAGCTTGGGATTCCAGGGTTTCGCTGCTCCAAACAGGTCATCGTGGAATTTTCACTATAACTTTTTTTCTACGAAGTTTCAAAAGCTGAAATTTTTAGGGTGCGAAGCTGAAATCCCAAGGAAGATTGTCTAAAACTTTCAGAACTTAGTTCGAAATATTTTCGGAGATATCATCTGTGGAAGTTAGGTCTTGTTTCAAGCTCCTAAATAGGTCATCGTGGAAGTTTCGCTATAAATGTTTTTCTCCTAAGGTTAAGAATCTGAAATTCGTATGGTGAGAAGCTGAAATCCTGGGGAAATTCGTCAAAAAATTTCAGAGCTTGGTTCGCAATATTTTTGGAGATATGATCTGTGGAAGGTAGTGCTTTTTCAGGCTCCTGAATTGCATCTCAAAGAGGTGATCGTGGGAAAATTTCAATAACTCTCTCTCTGGGCAGTGGATTTGAGTGCTGTAAAAAGTGGTCGCAAGTACACGGACTTTAGTTTCTTGGCTATCAATTTCAGAGACAAATAACGAAACAATGACACGTGGCAAGTCCTACAAGTGTGCTCTACTGAACCAGTCCAGAATTAGGTCATTGTGGGAGATTGGACACAACTTTGTCTTGAGGAATCAAAATTAGATCAGACCTGTGGCATTTGAAATAAGCTTCAGAGGGCTACTACAGAGCTGAAGTTTAGATATTTAAAATTTTCAATTACAGAGATAATTCAATTTCAATATCGAGCTCCTCAAAGAAAGTAAAAGGTATCAATATTGGATTCTAAAATGGCGCCTAAAAAGAATTCAACACCCATTAAGCCTTCAGAAGGCTCTACCATGACTCATGAAGATGAAGAATTGCAACATGATCTATCAAAATTACAAGAGCAAGTGCAACAACAAATTTATCTCTCGCAAAGAACAACAAAAAATGAAATGGAAGTTTTGAAGAAAGGCATGGAAACTAAGATGGATGGTTTGAAGAAAGGCGTGGAAGCTAAGATGAATGGTTTGGAAGCTAAGATGGATGGCATGGAAGTGGGCTTGGAAGCCAAGATTGATGACATGGAAGCTAAGATCGATGAGAAAATGGAAAACATGAAGAATTTTCTAAAAGCAGACATGGAAGGTTTGACAAAGTTTATACAAGAAAGGTTTCCTAATGGTGAAAAGATAGTACAAGAACCTCATGATGAGAACAAAATAAATGTTAATTTTGATTTCATAAACTCTAATGTTGGCGGGAAGAACCACCATATTCCAAAGATGGATATGAGGAAGTTTGATGGAAAGGATCCTGTAACATGGATACTACCGATGGAGCAATATTTTGATCTCCATAACGTGCAAAACACACAAAAGGTACGCATTGCAACTTTACATTTAGAACAAAATACATTTGTATGGTATCAATGGTTTTGCTCCCGTAAAAAAATTGTCACTTGGTCAATTTTTACGGAGGAAATGATAGCACATTATGAGGATACAAAGAGCAACACCTTCTTTAGCCAATTGATAAATCTCAAACAAAAGGGTTTAGTGGGGCAGCACATTGAGGACTTCCAAAATTGAATATAAGGGTAACTGATATTCCAGAGGAACACAGGATTGATCTCTTCATAGGTACTCTAAAGGATAACATCCAACATGAAGTTCGTGTTTTGGAACCTGATTCATTGGAGAAGGCATTCAGGTTGGCAAGAAAAGTTGAATGTAAAATTATGGCGACAAGGAAGCCTACCACTCAATTCTATAAAGAAGGAAGTGTTTCTACGTCTAGATTTCCACAACCTACAAGGTTGACACCACAAAAATTGGAAGAAAAAAGAGCAAAAGGGCTTTGCTACAGTTGTGATAGCAAATACACTAAAGGTCATAAGTGTGCTGAAAAGAAATTATTTTACATAGATTGTGAAGAAGAAGAAGAAAATGAAAAAGAAGAGGATATACACCAGGAACCAACCATAGAAGAGGAAGAAATGAATCCAACCATATCATGTAATGCACTGGCCAGAATTACCACTCCTCAAACTCTCAACATAGTAGGACAGATCAAGAAGAAAAGGGTAATAGTGTTGATTGATTCAGGTAGCACCCATAATTTTATTCATTGTAAGGTAGCCAAGGAATTAAATTGTTTCCTATACCCAGCACCAGAATGTCAAGTGATGGCTGCAAATGGAGGAACTATAAATTGCTCTGGAAAATGCCATAATATTAAGCTAACCATGGGGGAATATGTATTGACTAGTCCAATGCTTTCCATTCCTATGGGAGGTGCCGATGTTGTACTAGGAGTACAATGGTTACAATCTTTGGGGACGGTAGCTTTTAATTTTCAAGAACTTTTCTTGAAATTTTTTTCAGAAGGAAAGGAAGTTGAATTACGGGGTATTGAAGGGAATCCAGGAAGAATAATAAGCTCTAATGTCATGACAAAGCTTCTAAAGAAAGAACAAAGAGGCGTAATTGCACAATTATGTTCACTAGAAGTTCCGACATCAAAATCATCTATTTCTGCAGATCTCCAACAAGTCTTGGACAATCATTCCAAGGTGTTTGAAACTCCCAAAGGACTCCCACCTATTCGTGATCATGATCATGCTATTCATTTGATTTCAGGAAGTGTTCCTCCAAACATCCGGCCTTATAGATATCCTTACTTCCAAAAGAGCGAAATTGAACGTATGATTGCAGAAATGTTAGAGGCGGGTATAATTCAACCCAGTCAAAGTTCTTTCTCTACTCCTATAGTGTTGGTACACAAGAAGGATGGATCATGGCGAATGTGTCCGGATTATAGGGAGCTCAATAAGCTCACCATTAAAGACAAATTTCCCATTCCCGTGATTGATGAATTATTGGATGAATTACATGGAGCAATTTATTTTACCAAGTTGGATCTTCGTTCAAGATATCATCAAATTAGAATGAAGACTGAAGATATTCCAAAAACAAAATTTCGAACTCATGAGGGTCATTATGAATTTTTGGTCATGCCTTTTGGCCTTACCGATGCACCTTCTACATTTCAAGGGTTGATGAATTCCATTTTCAAACCCTTCCTTAGAAAATTTGGGCTAGTATTTTTTGATGATATACTAATCTACAGCAGGTCTTGGAAGGATCATGTTGAACATGTTGACAGGGTGCTCAAACTATTGCAGGAGAAACAATTATATGAAAAAACATCCAAATGTTTCTTTGGAGTACAAGAGGTGGAATATCCGGGTCATATTATATCTCACGAGGGTGTTAAAGTAGACCCTAACAAAATTAAAGCCATTAAGGAATGGAAAGTCCCCACGACCATAAAGCAGTTGCGAGGATTTCTCAAGTTAACAGGGTATTATCGCAAGTTTGTTAAGAATTATGGGAGAATAGCAGCACCTATAACAACATTATTGAAGAAAGATGCATTTTCATGGACTCCTGAAGCAACTAAGGCCTTTGAACATCTTAAAGAGGCAATGTGCCTAGCACCGGTCTTAGCTACGCCAGACTTCACAAAAACCTTTATTGTGGAATGTGATGCCTAAGGAAATGGAATTGGTGCAGTTTTAATGCAGGAAGGAAGACCCATTGCTTTTGAAAGTCGTCCAATCAAAGGAAAGTATTTACAGAAACCTATTTATGAGAAGGAAATGTTAGCAATACTACATGCACTAAAGAAATGGCGAACTTACCTAATGGGAAGACACTTCAAGGTAAAAACTGATCATGATAGTCTTAAACACTTTTGGAACAAAGACTATCTTCAGAAGAGTAGCAAAAATGGGTCACAAAGATGTTGGGTTATGACTTTGAAATAATCTACAAAAAAGGGAAGCTAAATGTTGTTGCAGATGCACTCAAGAAAGAATGAAGAGGTGGAAGCATTGCTTTGTGCCATTTCTATTATCCAACCAGATTGGATAACCGAAGCAAGAGATGAATGGAAGAAGGACAAAGATGTATGGACACTCATTCAAAAGTTGCAGCAAGATCCTAGTACATCTGATACATTTAGTTGGAAAAAATATTCCTTATGGTACAAAGATCGCTTATATCTTTGTAAGAATTCCCAACTAAAACAAAAGATTCTTCTGGAATTGCACACTTCTCCTTTAGGAGGACACTCAGGATTTTTAAAAACTTACCACAGGGAGAAGAAAGAATTTTTTTGGGATGGCCTTAAATCTGATATTCAAAAGTTTGTGGCGGAATGTTTGGTTTGCCAGCAGAATAAAGTGGAGACAATTAAGACCCCGGGACTTCTACAACCTTTATCCATTCCAAGTCAACGTTGGGAGGAGATTTCAATGGATTTTATCACAGGTTTACCAAAGTCCGAAGGTAAGAATGTCATCATGGTGGTAGTTGATAGACTTACCAAGTATGCACACTTTTGTGCATTATCTCATCCATTTAAAGCAAGTACAGTTGCTACTACATTTGTGGACAGAATTCAAAAGCTACATGGAAGCCCAAGGGTTAGTGTGAGCGATAGAGATCCCATTTTTACGGGAAATTTTTGGACGGAGTTATTTTCTTGTTTGGGTACTCAATTAGCTCATAGCTCATCTTATCATCCTCAATCTGATGGTCAAACAAAGATAGTAAATAAATGTTTGGAAGGATATCTTCGTTGTTTTGTATCTAATAAACAAACACAATGGGTCAAGTGGTTACCTCTCGCTGAATGGTGGTATAACACTTCCTTCCATACTGCAGCAAAATGACCCCATTTATGGCACTTTATGGATATCATCCACCATCCATCACATCATCTTTAAGGGAAAATTCGAAGGTTCAAGCAGTGGAAGATCACATCGAGCATCAGCAAGAAGTTCTCCAACTCTTAAAGGATAACCCGAATTTGGCACAAAATCGAATGAAACAACAGGCAGATCAACATCGCAGCGAGAGAAGTTTTGATGTAGGAGATTGGGTATTTTTTCGGCTACAACCATACAAACAAATGTCCCTCAAGCAAGCTAAGAAGGATAATAAATTATCACCAAAGTACTATGGTCCTTACAAGGTGATGCAAAAGATTGGTACTATGGCATACAAATTGGAGCTTCCTGCTTCTTCGCGAGTACATCCAGTTTTCCATGTTTCATGCTTAAAGAAGGTTATAGGTGAAAATATTCCAGTTCAAACAATATTGCCA
The DNA here is from genome assembly GCA_034641835.2 of Pinus albicaulis. Taxonomy (NCBI): domain Eukaryota; kingdom Viridiplantae; phylum Streptophyta; class Pinopsida; order Pinales; family Pinaceae; genus Pinus; species Pinus albicaulis. Next base: position 307,332,571 of record CM076580.1, on the reverse strand, counting down.
GAACTTGATGAGGAAGGAAAAATCATATTGGAACTGGAAGCGGTCACAGAAACAAGAACTCGACAACTACGGAATCGATCAATTTCAGAGTATCTCATCAAGTGGAAGAACTTACCCACTGAAGATTCTACATGGGAGGATGAGAATCTTATACAGAAGCACCCAGAGCTACTCAAGCGTTGAGGACAACACTTTTTTGAAGGAGAGGGGCATGTTAGGTCCCTATATCACTAGTATAGTCCCTTATTATTGTTAGTGTAACCCCTTATTGTTATTATTGTACCCTTGTAACCCCCATTTTGTTATTATTGTGCCCTTAAATTATTATTGTTAGGTCGGCTAGGATTACATTGTGGCCCACTAGGATTACATTATGGCCCCATGGACCCCTATATATAGAAAGGAGGTTTTTTAAATTGTATCATCCAAGAATTGTTCATTTATGTAATGTATTGGAGGTTGCCCCCTCGAAGTGGCTTATTTCTAAGGCGTTCATATCTCTTTTCTTCTATTTTTTGGAGCTAGTTACACAACAGTTTTGCTGGTAAATGTGGACACTTTGAAGAATGTTGCAGATGCATTAACGAAGTCTAGGAGCACTCATAAGTTCTCTTGGTGTAGAGAAACAATGGGTGTTGCAGAGCTAGGCTAATGACTAAGATCTCCTGTGGCACCCTTTGGAAAGAAAACAAATAGTGGGAGAATGTTGGGTATGTGTTATATTCTTTCCACGACTAGTCACATATGGGGGGGTCATAGGGGGGTGATAGTATGCCTCATACGTTGTTCCAGGTGCAGCAGGGGGGTCACAGGGGGGGTGGCAACCCCCCTGTTTGGGGTCTAGGACAGCGTCCCGAGAAAAAAAAAATTGGACCCTATTTTTTGGACCTTCCCATGGTTTTGTGCATGGGTTTGCACATGGTTTTGGGGCATGATGGTTTTTGGACCCTAGTTTTTGTAGATCCGGTCAAGGGAACAAAGGTTATGTTCTAATCCAGGGTTAATGGATTGGGGTTTATGTATGCTTCGACATGTATATATATGTGTTGTAACACTAAAAGAAATATAATGAAAAATCAAGCTAGTCATCCCGATCTAGGATCCAGGGGAAAATATCTGTGTATATCTGTTTTATGTTTTATGCTCTTGCTATTGTTTATTTTATGTTTTTAAGACTCATTTGCAGATAATTTCTGTACAAGATTAAAACCTACACTTTCTTTGGTATCAAGATTGAACCACATGGCGAAGTGCTTGTACTTATAATTCCTTTGTCCAACATCTCTTTGATTTTCCTCTTTATTTCAACATTCTCCATTATCGACATGCAATACAGATCTATTTTTGGAAGAGGACAATATTGCTGCAACAGAATCTGATGTTGAATATCTCTTTTTGGAGGCAATCCTGTTGGCTCCTGAAACATCTCATGATGTGCATTAAATACATCATATAAATATTATTTCAACTTAGGATCACATCCCTCAAATGATTTATGATTAACATCAGCTTTAGGCTTAATCATTAGAAGAACAAAATTCTTACCTGAATTTACCAGCCTCTTCACCTATCCAGCATTTTCCATAGAAATGTTTGTCTTATTGCGATGTGCTCTAACAATGTACTCCTTGCCATATTTGAATAAATGATATTTGTTCTCATGGCGATGGAAGATCACTTTTTTTTCATAAAAGTAAGGACCCCCCAACACAATACCTGTTATTTCAAGCGGAACCACATATAATTCAACTGTGTTAGCAAAATGTGCAGTGATTGCAAACCGCAATATGCATTTTTTGAAACCTGTAAAATTGCATCCTTAAAAATCCAATCCAATGGATATGGTATGGTCTCAAGGTTAAGTTTCTTGACCAAGTCTTCAAAGATTAAGTTTTCTTGTGACCCACTGTCAAACAATGAGTCAATCTTGGTATGCTTGGATATGACCATCACATGAAACATTTCAATTCTTTCTTCTTCATTTGGAGCATGTATGTGACAGTTTGATGTATTGGTATTGGGTTTAGTTTCAATTTCTTTTCCCTACATGTTATTCAATCCCATGTCTTTAATCTTAGATTCATCACCTGAATATTCTCCTAAACCATGTTGAGTTGTAGCTGCAGTTTTCTATTTCCCTTTTTTATTGTATTTCTTGGGCCTCATTTCAGGATGTAATTTCCAACAATGAGTTTCATCATGGCCTTCTTTTGAAAAATGTTCAAAAACCAATTTTTCTTCCTCTTTCTTAATAGATGAATTTTTTTTTATTTTATCTTTTGAGGTCTTCTCTTTGTTTTTACCCTTAAAAGGTTTCTTTCTACCCTCTTCAGAAATGTTCTTCCCTATAGCTTCTAGATGTGTGGCCTAAACACATACTTCATCTACACTTGTGGGGTTAAACATGGGAATAGTATGTTTTAGGTAGATATGTAAGCCTCCTATTTACTTGAGCAAAGTATTTTGTCTCTACAAATCTACCCCTAATAAGAGAGCTCTTCTCCTAAATTCTTAGGTGTATTCTTGCACATTTTGTCCCTTCAATTGCCTAAAGTTTTGCCAGTTCATTATGGATTTCTGCATATGAGCTAATGGATAAAAAAAAAATTATAGCAATAATGAAATCAGTCCATGATAGAATAATATTACCATGTTTTTTGATCTCCTCCTTTTTCTTGGCTTCCCACCAAACAAATGTTGCACCTTCCATTCTCAATGAAGCTAGTTGGATTTTGGTATCATTGTCTTGAAGGTTTTGGATTCTCAAATAGACCTCCAATTTCCTAATAAAATTATCGAGCTTTCCTGCATTCACTTCACCATTAAACATTGGCAATTCAAACTTAACATCAAGTTTTAAAAAAGGACTTTTACCAATGTTCTTTTACTTGTGTGGCTGATGTACTGAAGATGAAGTAGAGGATGATGATGATGACGGTGAGGATGATGGCTCTCCATTGCCTCCATTTCCTCCATTGCACTTCTTTGACTTATCTTCATCATTGTGACCTCCTGAACATCCCCGCCCTTCCTTGTAATGTTTGGATCCTTCTCCTTCTATTCTCTCATTCCTTTCTTGATAAAGGATTCTAACCATCTCAACCATGTCAAGGAATGCCTTCCTGAACACTCTTTATTCCTCTTAGGGATCAAGTTCTTCATGGAGTTCTCCTTCTCTATGAGACATACTTAATGTAGCTTATGCTTCCTTAGGAGGTGAACTAGGTGGTGGATATTGTGGCAATATTTCTCTCCTTTGCTTTGTCTCTTCATGAGATCCTTCTGCTCCCACCAGTTTTCCTTCTCCTCTTTTGAGCTTGAACCTAGTAAGCATCTAAAAACTTGCAAACAATTAAACAATTCTTTGCACTAAACAACACTAGAGAATAGACTCTAGCTTCGATAACAATCTGATCTGAAAAGACTATATTAGTTTTGATGTGCTAAGTGTCTTTTCAGTTCATAAACATGTGCATACTTGTCTCATTAGTTTTCTTAAGGAATGATGATTTTAACCATGAATTGTAGATGATTTTAGTGAATTAGAAGAATGAAATAAGCACAAAAAACACAAATAGCAGTGTAAAATAGAGAAATAAAACACCACGTGAAATTTACACAGCAGGCATGATGAAGCAGTTCACCCCTCCTTGGCTACATCTGTTGGTCCAGCTCCCAATGGCATTTCCATCTTTCATTATCCTCAAAAATTTGTAAATACATGTAGTTCCAAGCCTCTAATGGTTGTTTTCTCTACACAAATTGCTCTAGAATGCTCCAATTAGTCTAGAATAACTCTTCATTCACCCTGAATGGGCGAAAATTGAGTCTCCTACTCATTTTCCCAGTTACACCTAAAAAAAACTGGAGTCAAAATAGTGAAATCCACACAAATGTTAGCACTGGCTAAAAGTCCGCCAGAAATAACCATCGCATTTAACATTAGTGGTTTGGTAGCACATGCCAACCCAAACCATGGCTTACAAACCACGATGTCAGTAGAACTAAGGCATAAACCCTGGTTGCAAAGGCGGAACTCCGGGTTGATATATATGGTTAGCGTAATTGTTTGTAATAACTGCGCGGAGTTATTAACCGTGAAACATGGCATGTGACTACATAAATAAAATGGTGAAGACTGTGGGTAGTAGCTGGCGGTTGATGTTTTATGTTACATTTACATTTTGTAATGTGACCACGATCATAGGGACCGCTGGCGAGTTGGGACCGTCGGCGGTCCCCAAACCCCAATGCACTTTTCATTCAACTTCAACAATAAGCTGCATCCCATGATAGTTAAGTACTAACGTGCAGAGCTGGTGATTAATACTTGGGCATGTCTTGCCGGAGGTCTAGGGTTCAACTCCTGCAGCCTTAACCCAAAATTTTAACATGAAATTTGGGGGACACATGGTGGCCTTAGGGCTGGCCACGTGTCACCCCCTGATTGGCCCTTATACCAAAACATACAAACCATCCAACAAATAAAACGGTGCCACTTTTCTTCCATTGATTGGCCCAGAGAAAAGGAATATTCTTCAAAATATTCCTTTTTGCTAACTATACATCTACCTTTCTGACTCGACATCCCAGTCAAACATGTCGTAAAATTTACCTATTTTGGATTTCATTCAGAACACAATATATCATTCATACGACATCAGCTTTTCGAATCATTCACGGCACCGAAATCAGGAAGAAGAGATCTACAGAACCATCCTAGTTTCAACCCAATTCTGTAACTTTCAATTTTGAGAAAAATTTATGAACTCCTCATCAATCTCCTTCAGCATCTAGTTTACAGTTTGCAGTATGTGCATTTTCTGTTTATATAAGTGGTTTGGTTTTGGAAATAAATATCAGTTTGCAGTTTTTTGTGACTCCATGCCCAATGGATAAGGCACTGATCTACAAAATCCAGAGTTCTATGGTTCTTGACACCTCCTAAAGGAGTTGTCTTCCCTAGTTGAAGTTGATATTAGCACATGGATTTTCATCCCACCCACCCCACCTAATTTTTCTATGTTATCACCCCAGATCTGTCGTTATCACTGGCCTCACATTATTTTTTCCATTCTCGCATCTATATTGCGTCGCCCACATCATCAAACTACTTATCCTTATAATCACCATTTTTGTCCAATTCTATATCATCGTTTTATCCTTCACATGCTAATTTCACCAAAAAATTGTCTGTACAATGGAGGAAAGAAATGTTATGAAAGCCTTGGGATACTTTAGTATTATTGGTCTACTCCATGTACATTTCCTTCTTGGAGATTATTACAATGGAATCAAGTGCTTCAGGTTGTGGTGAAATTGGTTGACCAAATGAGAAATACTATGAGGGGTTTATCGCATATTTGGACTTATTTGGACTTATTAGAACTGATAAAAGAGAAAGAGACATGGCTGAATGGTGCCTTCAAAATTTTGGCTTCGTCGAATGGATGGTTGGGTTATGGTTTATTTTTCCAAGTCAAGATCTAAGTTTCGAAGGGGAATAGCCCATGAAGGAGCCAAAAGGGGTGCACTACGCATTAAATAGAATGGTGTGGAAAATTGTATATAAACCTCAATGTTTTACCTCCCATAGTGCATGTGGGATAAACCAGCTTTCAAACTTTTTTATAAAAAAATTTCCAATTTTTTTCTGTGTGACCAGTTGACTTCTGAGCCGATTCCCGAGCAAACGGTGGAAAATTTTGGGAAACTGAAAGAGGTTTTTCCTCAAAACGGGCTAAAAACAGTAACCTCTTACAATTTTGGCATAGCGGCTACAAATTGTGATAATCAAGGGAATCCTTGAGCCTTATTTTTCAGATCTCATAATTTTCCTGTTTGACACATGTTTTTGGAATGAAGATCTCAGGTAAATGGAAACAAATCTCAGAAAATAGAAAGAGGTTTTCCTCAGCACGGGCTAAAAACAATAACCTCTTTCATTTTTGGCATAGCTGCTACAGAGTGGGAGAATCAAGAGCATATTTGAGCCCTATTTTTCGGATCTCAGAATTCTGTTTGACACATATTTTTTGAATGCAGATCTCGAGTAAATGGAAGCAAATCTCAGGGAAATGAGAGATTTTTTTGCTCAGAAAAATTGATCTGCAAAAACCTCTTCCATATTTTACATAGCTATCTTGAGTTGGAAGTTTTTAATATATTCATAATTGCAGTGTTATTTCTACAGTAGGTTGGTCTTTTTTTTGGGATATAGTTCTAGATTTTGATGTAACAGACTACTCTTTTGGGGGAATTGGATAATTTTGACCCCTGAATCTTAAGGAAGGGTTATGTTCCCATATATATCTTGAAAATTCAACGTAATAGAGTTTCGCAATCATAGGGAGGGGTTGTTGGACTGTGTATTTTTCCTTGAATATTTTTATGTAATTAAATGCAGGAGTTTCTCTCTTCTTTGTTTTGAGATTCGTCACGATTTTTATGTTAAATATGTGTTCCTGTATATAATTTCCATGATTATATTTTTATGCTAGTATTTTCTGAGATTGTGTGATAGGAATTCATCCATGTTAGATGCTCCTTTCACATTGATGATGCTTGTTATGTGTTAATGGTTATCTTTACAGAATTTATCCATGTTTTATGCTTTGTTTCGTAACCTATCTTTGTGTTATTTCTTCTAAAGCTGCACTGGAGATTCATCCATTGATAGATGCCTATCGTGTAGTGGGCTTTCTTCTCCTTTCCATATTTCATTTCATATAATTTATCTGGTTGAACATAGCACTTAATTTGCCTCAAATATGTAGAAAGAAACCAGCCTTGACTCCATTACCCAATGGCACTTTCTCTCTTGTTGTTCCGACCCAGAAACCCTAAATCAAAACCATAGAGCCTATCATACCTAGCCTAAAATACATTTCATAATCCAGTCATCTCCTTTGATTGAGTGTTTTCACAAGAGCGAGCCATCTCTGAGCTTGGTAGGGCTAGATAACAATCCAAAAGAGGTCTGAGGTTACCTCATTTGATTTCCTCCTCGGCCTCAGATATTGTTGGGGCTAATAGATTGAATAAGGTATCCTTTGTGACATATATTTTTTTTTCTAATATGATATTTGATTTGATTTTGAACATGAAACAAATTATGTTTTGAAATGGGATTAATTTGATACCACATATAAGCACGATGATATGCTTATTTTCTATAGAGAGCGGGAATATCGAGAACACTGAGTAGAATATTCCCCCCTATCTGAGCTCCCAAGGTGAGGAATTGAGATGAAGGGCTCTTGGGGTTGAGGTATCTCTATACAATAGCATCATAGATGTTTTTCCCATATTTTTCACCTATAGGGTTGGAGATGTTAGCTCCCCTATCTTGGTGTTTGTATAGTATACCCTAGTTGGCATCATACCGATAAGTTGGGCTTGTTGGGAATATCGCTCCCCATCTGGCCAATGGGTTAAAAGAGTACTTGGAGGTGTACAAACCAATTTGATTATGATGCATTGTTCTACCACATTAATCTTAAGGGTATTTTTTGGGAATATCAGTGAGAAATAGGATGGGTTGAGATGTGCTCCCTGTATCACCTATTGCTCGATATGGAATTGAATATGTTTAGCTCCTCCATGAGGTTTCACGTTTGGATGTGTTTCCTGATATGTTTTCGGGTTTATACTAAGCTCCTCCATGTTTTTATAGGTTTTGTTTGGCTCCTTGATGATAATCTCTCTAATGTTTCATGGGTGGTAGCATTGGGCTCCCACTGGCAGTTATTCCAGCTTGAGATGTGCTCCCCGTTGTAGTCTGAGGTTGAGATGTTCTACCTGATATTGTTTCAGATTGACATGTGCTCTCTGGCATGATAGAGGGTGGTATCTTAGGCTCCCCCCCAATGTCAAATTATTCTCTTTTAGGTTCAATAATGTTTAGCATATGAGCATAGACAATCAAGAGATAAGTTGGGATAAGCAAAGATGAGTAGAGATAATAAGTGATGACATTCGATGATGTGATACTTTATATTAGATATGATTTTATGACATGATTCTCGCGATGATTACATGATGCAATTGGAATTTATCCGAGAGAGTGTTAATTTGGTATATCAATGACAATTCCAACCATGGGATGAGATTCCTCTTTTCAAGAGGACTAATTATGACTATTGAAGCACTTGGACAAGGGAAAGTGTATTTGTGAATTAAATACCACATGTGCACATTTGATCAGGTCTGCCCTAAAGAAAATTGGACACCCTTGGAAGGCTATAAATACAAGTGACCTCAACCTCATTTAGACATCATCATGGAGCATTCTTCTATTCTCTTCTTTGGTTTGGCTCACAGAGGTCTAAGGAAAGTTTGTGGAGATTGGTAGGAATATGTCTGAAATTGCAGGGTATGAAGCTCACATCTTTGTTTTTATGGTTTCAGGTCTCAGCCATAGGCATCACATGGAGAAATTTCAACTATAGTCGTAGGCATGTCATGGATAAATTTTTACCAAAGCCTTTCAGTCGCATGCATGACACATGTTCCCTACAAATAGAACCTAAAGGTTAAATTTTCAGTTGAATGAATTTTTTGCTCATTGAACGTAGAGTTCAGAAGTTGGCTATAGACAGTTACAGTTGATTACAGTTTCCTGAATTAGTGTTTTGGATTATTGGCATTTTTGGATTCATCTCATGGATATTGTCTAGTTTATTTTGCTGGATAGGTTTATGATGAAATATGTGAAGCATTATAATCTCTCTTTTTTTAATCATTCAATGAAAATATAATTAGAGGAATAATTTGAAATGGTTTCTCATTTGTCTCTGGCCAATCCTAGTGACTCTATGTGTGAATGTTTTTCTTCTATTGTTCCTTTATGTTCCACTGCAATGATGATGATATTGTTCTTTCTACATAGTTTCATATGTTGATGAATAATGATGTAAATCTAAATAATGTTATGAAGTTATGGGGTTAATTTAATATGGAAATAATGAAATTCAATTATCAAATAAAATAACAATATATCCCTAAGAAAAATTAACATCTCAACACCATATCAGACTGTTGCACTCTATCTACTCCATTTGAATAGGAAGCTTCTTCAATCAACCAGTGAGACTACAATATTTCCTCTGAGGTTTTGAGCTCTTGTTAATTTTATAAGACATGGGATGGATCTAAATCATCCTCAATATTTGATATAGATGTATTTATCCTCACATTCATTAGATGTAACTGTGACCCAAGAACAAGAGAAAGATAAAAAAATATACAAGTAAATAATCATAATTAAAGTGTGCCTGGTGATGAGGCAGGACAGTCTTTTTTTTCTAGATGTAGGAGTGGCTCCTAAATTATCCTTTTCCAACTCTCTTTGAAATATCCTGCACCAGTTCCCTCTAGGAGCTTGCTTTTCCTGCACTACTCTGCATCTTCATGATCCTCAAGATGGATCACATCCTCATCAATACGTTAGTGAAACAAATAAAATACTCATGCAAGAAGAATCATCAATAGTTAGAAATAACAAATTCACAATAATTATGACACAATGAAATGGCATAAGTCTTAAAATTGCTTATCTTTAATGTAGATTATAGGAGGCTTACAACTCCCTCTTGATCTTGTCTCCCTCTTAGTCAGTATGCATCACTATTTATCGATCATATGTCAATACTATCTGTAGAAAAGATGCATCCTCATGAATACCACCTCTACCCTTTATCTTCTTTAACCATTGAATATGAAACATACCTTTCTCCTAGGGTTTTTTTGAATATATTTACGGATTCTCACCAATCATGTCATACTATGGTTTCTCTGAATCTTTCAAGTACATGAATAATTCAATAGCATCTTACAATTCATATCATGTCATGAATAATTCTGAATCATACCAGGCTTCTTTCATATGAAGGCCACTCCTAGGGTTCTCCCAAACCTTAGCTTGTACTTGTAAGTGGAAAAGGTCTCCCTAGGGTTTCCTCCAAACCCTAGAATTCTTTTAGGTCTCATCCATATTTATCTACTTCCATCATCATTGAATTAAAGGGGGTGTTCTCAAAGACTTTTCTTCAACCTACTTCTGATGCCATGTTAGATTTCCATATGGCTATATTATTCTTTGTTTTAGATAATTGATTTTTTTTTTTTTTTCATCATTTAAATATCACATTCACCCCATAACATATTAACATCATTAACAATTATGTAGAAAGAAAAATAATGCAGTGGAGAAATAAACAACAATAGAAGAAAATAATACATAAATAGAGACACCATGATTTAGGTCATAGACCGAGGAAAAACCCCACAAGGGGTAAAACCCATAAAAATTATTCTTCTATTATATATTCATAAATTGTTCAGTTGAGATACAAAGTACAATGAGAATGAGATATATCAATCACATTATGCCTCCCAAGACCTATTAGTGTCCTATGTCTAGGGATCTTGATCATGTTACTCTTACTATGTCATTTGAGGTCATGTTTATAAGGTCATGTTAGTGTATTAGTTTTGGTTTTCATGAGTTCCATGGTATAAAAAGGTTAATTTTTTCAAAGTGTAATAGAGTTAAAAGATTCTATTGTCATAATTTGAAATATAAGGTCACAAGGGTCATGATTTCAACTTGCAATCATGAAGGGCCAGTTGTCATTTTAAGACAGTCTAGGGATCAATGTAGTCAAATCTTTTTTATCTCAATTTAGGTGTGGAAATAAATTCTACATCAAGAAAAAATAATGAAAAGGGATTGGGCACAAACTTGGAGGAGGTGATGATTCAATTTAAATGTATTTTCAATCGCAAGTCATGAGCTCAGCAAGGAGGCAAGAGTCAGAATGACATTCCTTCCCTCTTCCTCATGTGCTGTGAATTCTGAAATGTGCTGCACATTCATGATTAACCATCCAAAATAATTATCAACACTTTCTTACCTGATCCAAGATATTATGCATGTTAAATTGAGTTGTTATCTTCAATCTACAACACTTCATTCTTCAACATTTCATTGGAGGCTTTAGTTCACTTAATCCAGTCGCTGCGAAAGGGACGAAGGGGCACTGTGAGTTCCAACAACACTATCATTCTTACATGTCGGTGTCAAAACTTTCCTTCACAGGTGAAAATTCAGTTTAATCCTCATCCTTCAATCTTGAAAGAATTTTAAATTTCATTTACGACCTAGCATACACCATTTAGAGCTTGAAACTAAGTTAAAATTTTTGTCGTTGTGTTTCTACAATTTTTTGTGTTTTATCCTAATCAAGCACTTCGTTTTCATCCCGACACGTTGTGAATCCACATAGTGGGTCATATCTCCTTTTTCTAGCTGCAATTTAACTATTTTCGTTGTAAAATCCCTTACCTGTAATTGTTTCCTTTCCCCAGAGACCTTAACCAAAGTTTTTCCTTAGAAATTTATGCCCAAAGGTATTTTGAAAGTCAAATTCCTCTGCACTGTGTTTCCAGCCCTATGTGTTGCGACTGTCCCTAGTCCAATTTCTTGCCAACAAGTTACAAATTTCTGAATTATACATGTTTTTCTTGAGAGTGCCTGTGGTTGTGAATTTTACTATAATTGTTGGATTTTATTTTAAAACATTGTCATAACATTTGGAAACCAAAACACCTCCATTTGTTGCCTAAAATTATTTCACAACCTTATCCAATTCATTGTTGCAAAAGTGAAACTATGTCAACATCAAAGGACATCACAACCATCAATTCAGATCCAATCATCAGGATGGCTTATGAGCGAGTAGGGAGCATGAGATTCTGTGAAAGAATTCAGGGATATCATTTGTAGTTGACTAAGGAATTTTCTGGAGGTTTTGATGGTGTGAAAGCAAAGGTGGGAATCCTTACTTTTCCAGTGTCATCCCAATAAATAGTTGAGGCCACTGAGATTCCTTTAAGTGGAGAGGAGTGGTTCAAAGGAATGGATTTTTATTTGGTCGATTTTAAGCATTTTCTTAAGCCAAAACACAGGAAAGGGTATGGTTCATCCGTTCCAAGGAGTTATTTACAATATCATAATGGAAAATTGTTGGAGGTCATCCAAAGGTACTTTATATGTGAGGGAATATTCAGTAGGGTGTATCACTATCACATTAGACTCTTAATTCATTTTACTGGAAAGAAAGTTATGAGTATTCCCTATTATCTATTTAGGAGTCTGTTGTGAAACCAACTCCAAAAATTGAGGAAAAGAGATATCAACACCTTAGAAATAAGCCACTTCGAGGGGGCAACCTCCAATACATTACATGAAGGAAAAATTCTTGAATGATACAAATTAAAAAACCTCCTTTCTATATATAGGATTCCATGGGGCCACAATGTAATCCTAGCCGACCTAACAATAATAATTTAAGGGCACAATAATAACAATATGGGGGTTACATGGGTACACTAATAACAATAAGGGGGTTACACTAACAACAAAAAGGGACTATACTAGTAATATACGGACCTAACATGCCCCTCTCTTCCAAAAAATTGTTGTCCTCAATGCTTGAGTAGCTCTGGGTGCTTCTGTATAAAATTCTCATCCTCCCATGTAGAATCTTCCGTAGGTAAGTTCTTCCACTTGATGAGATACTCTGAAATTGATCGATTTCGTAGCTGTCAAGTTCTTGTTTCCATGACCGCTTCAAGTTCCAATATGATTTTTCCTTCCTCATCAAGTTCTCGCAATATTTTTTGAACTGGAATTACTCGTGAAGAAGCAGGAAGCTCAAATTTGTATGCCATAGTACCAATATTTTGCAACACCTTGTAAGGACCATAGTACTTTATAATTTATTATCCTTCTTAGCTTTATTGAGGGACATTTGTTTGTATGGTTGTAGCCGTAAAAATACCTAGTCTCCTACATCAAAAATTCTCTTGCTGTAATGTTGATTTTCCTGTTGTTTCATTCGATTTTGTGCCAAATTCAAGTTATCCTTTAAGAGTTGGATAATTTATTGTTGTTGCTCGATGTGATCTTCCACTGCTTGAACCTTCGAATTTTCTCTTAAAGATGATTTGATGGATGATGGATGATATCCATAAAGTTCGATAAATGGGGTCATTTTTGCTGTAGTATGGAAGGAAGTGTTATACCACCATTCAGTGAGAGGTGACCACTTGACCCATTGTGTTTTTTTATAAGATACAAAACAACGAAGATATCCTTCCAAACATTTATTTACTATCTCAGTTTGACCATAGGATTGAGGATGATAAGATGAGCTATGAGCTAATTGAGTACCCAAACAAGAAAATAGCTCCGTCCAAAAATTTCCAATAAAAATGGGATCTCTGTCACTCACAATAACCCTTGGGTTTCCATGTAGCTTTTGAATTGTGTCCATAAATGTAGTAGCAAATGTACTTTCTTTAAATGGATGAGATGATGCACAAAAGTGTGCATACTTGGTAAGTCTATCAACTACCACCATGATGACACTCTTTCCTTTGGACTTAGGTAATCCTGTGATAAAGTCCATTGAAATATCCTCCCAATGTTGACTTGGAATGGATAAAGGTTGTAGAAGACCCAGGGTCTTAATTGTCTCAACTTTATTCTGCTGGCAAACCAAACATTCCGCCACAAAATTTTGAATATCAGATTTAAGGCCATCCCAAAAAAAATATTTCTTCACCTTGTGGTAAGTTTTTAAAAATCCTGAGTGTCCTCCTAAAGGAGAAGTGTGTAATTCAAAAAGAATATTTTTTTTTATTTGGGAATTCTTACAAATATATAAGCAATCTTTTTACCATAAGGAATCATTTTTCCAACTAAATGTATCAGATGTGCTAGGATCTTGCTACGACTTTTGAATGAGTGTCCACACTTCTTCGTCTTTCTTCCATTCATCCCTTGCTTCGGTTATCCAATTTGGTTGGATAATGGACATGGCACAAAGCAATGCCTCCACCTCTTCATTCTTTCTTAAGAGTTCATCTACAAAAACATTTAGCGTCCCTTTTTTGTATATTATTTCAAATTCATAACCCAACACCATTGTGACCCATTTTTTATTCTCTTTTGAAGATAGTCTTTGTTCCAAAAAGTGTTTAAGACTATCATGATCATTTTTTACCTTGAAGTGTCTTCCCATTAGGTAAGTTCACCATTTGTTTAGTGCATGCAGTATTGCTAACATTTCCTTCTCATAAATAACTTTTTGTAAATACTTTCCTTTGATTAGACAACTTTCAAAAAGTAATGGGTCGTCCTTCTTGTATTAAAACAACACTAATTCCATTTCCTGAGGCATCACATTCCACAATAAAGGTTTCTGCGAAGTCTGGTGTAGCTAAGACCGGTGCTAGGCACATTGCCTATTTAAGATGTTCAAAGGCCTTAGTTGCTTCAGGAGTCCATGAAAATGCATCTTTCTTCAATAATGTTGTTAGAGATGCTGCTATTCTCTCATAATTCTTAACAAACTTGCCATAATACCCTGTTAACCAGAGAAATCCTCGCAACTGCTTTATGGTTGTGGGGACTTTCCATTCCTTAATGGCTTTAATTTTGTTAGGGTCTACCCTAACTCCCTCGTGAGATACAATATGACCCAGATATTCCACCTCTTGTAATCCAAAGAAACATTTGGATTTTTTTTCATATAATTGTTTCTCCTGAAATAGTTTGAACACCCTATCAACATGTTGAACATAATCCTTCCAATACCTACTATAGATTAGTATATCATTAAAAAAAACTAGCAAAAATTTTCTAAGGAAGGGTTTGAAAATGGAATTCATCAACCCTTGAAATGTAGAAGGTGTATTGGTAAGGCCAAAAGGCATGACCAAAAATTTATAATGACCCTCATGACTTCAAAATCATGTTTTTGGAATCTCTTCAGTCTTCATTCTAATTTTATGATATCCTGAACGAAGACCCAACTTGGTAAAATAATTTCTCCATGTAATTCATCCAATAATTCATCAATCACGGGAATGGGAAATTTATCTATAATGGTGAGCTTATTGAGTTCCCTATAATCTGGACACATGCGCCATGATCCATCCTTTTTGTGTACCAATACTACAGGAGAAGAGAAAGAACTTTTACTAGGTTGAATTATAACAGCCTCTAACATTTCTGCAATCATACGTTCAATTTCACTCTTTTGGACATAAGGATATCTATAAGGCTTGATGTTTGGAGGAACACTTCCTGGAATAAAATGAATAGCATGATCATGATCATGAATAGGTGGGAGTCCTTTGGGAATTTCAAACACATTAGAATGATTGTCCAAGACTTTTTGGAGATCTGCAGAAATATATGATTTTGATGTCGGAACTTCTAGTGAGCATAATTGTGCAATTATGCCTCGTTGTTATTTCTTTAGCATCTTTGTCATGACATTAGAGCTTATTATATTTCTCGACTTCCCTACAATACCTCGTATTTCTACTTCCTTTCCTTCTGAAAAAAAAATTCAAGAAAATTTCTTGAAAATTAAAAGCTACTGTACCCAAAGATTGTAACCATTATACTCCTAGTACAACATCAATACCTCCCATAGGAATACAAAGCATTGGAATATTCAATACATATTCCCCCATGGTTAGCTTGATATTATGGCATTTTCTAGAGCAATTTATAGTTCCTCCATTTGCAACCATCACTTGACATTCTGGTGTTGGGTATAGGAAACAATTCAATTATTTGGCTACCTTACAATGAATAAAATTATGGGTACTACCTGAATCAATCAGCACTATTACCTTTTTCTTCTTGATATTTCCTTCTATATTGAGAGTTTGAGGAATGGTAATTCCTGCCAATGCATTACACGATATGGTCAGACTCATTTCTTCCTCTTCTAGGGTTGGTTCCTGGTGTATATCCTCATCTTTTGAAGATTTTTGTTCATTTTCTTCTTCCTCTTCACAATCTATGTAGAATAATTTCTTCTCAGCACACTTATGACCTTTAGTGTATTTGATATCAAAATTGTAGAAAATCCCTTTTTCTTTTTTTTCTTCCAATTTTTGTGGTGTCAACCTTGTAGGTTGTGGAAATCTAGGAGTAGCAACACTTCCATATTTATAGAATTGAGTGGTAGGCTTCCTTGTTGCCATAATTTTACATTCAATTTTTCTTGCCAACCTGAATGCCTTTTCCAAAGAATCAGGTTCCAAAACGCGAACTTCATGTTGGATGTTATCCTTTATAGTACCTATGAAGAGATCAATACTGTGTTCCTCTGGAATATCAGTTACCCTTATATTCAATTTTTGGAAGTTCTCAATGTGCTCCCCCACTGAACCCTTTTGTTTGAGATTTATCAATTGGCTAAATAAGGTGTTTCCCTTTGTATCCTCATAATGTGCTATCATTTCCTCCGTAAAAATTGACCAAGTGGAAATTTTTTTACGGGGAGCAAAGCCATCAATACCATACAAATTTATTTTGTTCTAAATGTAAAGTTGCAATGTGTACCTTTTGTGTGTTTTGCACATTATTGAGATCAAAATATTGCTCCATCTATAGTATCCATGTTACAGGATCCTTTCCATCAAACTTCCTCATATCCATTTTTGGAATATGGTGGTTCTTCCCTCCAATATTAGAGTTTATGAAATCACGATTAACATTTATTTTGTTCTCATCATGAGTTTCCTCTACTATGTTTTCACCATTAGGAAACATTTCTTGTATCAACTTTGTCAAACCTACTATGTCTGCGTTTAGATCATTCTTCATCTTTTCCATCTTAGCTTCCATTTCATCCATCTTAGATTTCACGCCATCTTCCATGCCATCCATCTTAGCATCCATGCCATTCTTCAAACCATCCATATTAGATTCCATGCCTTTCTTAAAACCATCCATCTTAGTTTCCACACGTTTCTTCAAAACTTCCATGTCATTTTTTGTTGCTTTTTGTGAGAGCGAAATTTGTTGCACTTGCCCTCGTAATTTTGATATGTCATGTTGCCATTCTTCGTCTTCATGAGTCATAGTAGAGACTTATAAAGGCTTAGTAAGTGTTGAATTCTTTTTAGGGGCCATTTTGGAATCCAATACTGATATCTATTCTATACTATGCCCTTGGAATCAATTCAACTTGATTCTTCAAACAAGACTTATGCAATTTGGAAAAAAATATACACACCTTTTACTTGCTTTTGAGGAGCTCGATATTGAAATTGAATTATCTCTATAATTGTGGATTCTCAATATCTGAAATTCAGCCCTGTAGTAGCCCTTTGAAGCTTCTTTCAATTTCCACAGGTCTGACCTAATTTGGATTCTTCAAGGAAAATTTATATCCAATCTCCCACAATGACCTAATTATGGATTGGTTCAGTAGAGCGAAATTGTATGACTTACCACATGTCATTGTTTCCTCCTTCGGCACTAAAATTTATAGACAAGAAACTACAATCCATCTACTTGTGGCCACATTTTATAGCATTCCAATCTGATGCTCAGAGAGAGATTTATGAAGAGTTTCCCGCAATCACCTCTTTGAGATGAAATTCGGGAGCCTGAACAAGACCTAACTTCCACAGATCATATCTTTGAAAATATTTCGAATCAAGCTCTGAAATTTTTTGAAAATGTTCCTTAGGATTTCTTCTTCTCTCTCCAAAAATTTCAGCGTCTGAATCTTCATAGAAACAAATTTATAGCAAAAATTACGTGATGACCAGTTTAGGTTAAATTCAGGAGCCTACAAAAAGCCCTAACATCCACAGATCATATCTCTGACAATATTGTGAAACAAGCTCTGAAATTTTGTGACGATGTTCCTTAGGATTTCTTCTTCGCACTCTACAAATTTCAGCTTTTGAACCTTCGTAGAAAAAAGTTAAAGAAAAAATGCCATGATGACCTGTTTGGAGCAGCAAAACCCTAGAATCCAAAGCTCTGATACCAAATGTTGTGAAACCAGCTCCAAAAATAAAATAAAAGAGATATCAACACCTTAGAAATAAGCCACTTCGAGGGGAAAACCTCCAATACATTACATGAATGAACAATTCTTGAATGATACAAATTACAAAACCTCGTTTCTATATATTGGATTCCATGGGGCCACAATGTAATCCTAGCCGACCTAACAATAATAATTTAAGGGCACAATAATAAAAATATGGGGGTTATAGGAGTACAATAATAACAATAAGGGGGTTACACTAACAACAATAAGGGACTATACTAGTAATATAGGGACCTAACAGTGTCTATTTAAGATGGTTGACCGGTTGCAGACAAAAGGAGGTCAAGTTGAGGCCAGTTTATTTCATTTTTCATTAAATAAGTTGTCGGTAATAAAGGAGCTTGAGAAGAAAAAGCATACAAGGCAAGAGTTATTGGTTTCTTCAGGTTGGGTGGAAAAATCTTCAAACAGTCAAAGGACTAAGAAATTCACTCCAATTTTTTTATTAAGGAAGCTTCACCTACAGTAGCAAGCTCAATCAAGAAAACTTTGACCAAAGGAAAATTGGATGGTAAGAAAAGTGTTAATAAGCTACAATTTTCCCTGAGGTAGAGAAGGTGGTAAGGGTGCCAATAATAAGATCTGAAACCAAGATATTAATTGTGGTTCCTCCATCATCTCCTATTCAAGTAATGGAATCATAAAGCACACAAAGAGAGGTGGAAATTGATGAAAAATACCAGAGAATTAGGGAGTTACAAGATCAGTTGGACAAGGCCCATGTGAAAATAGCTTACTTCCAGCAGGATAATAGGTAGCTTAAGCATAAAGTGTCTCAAGAAACTATCCATTCTAGAAGAGAAGAACCATCAAAGGAAAAATTGGCACATGTTGCCAAAGTCAAGGGTAAAATGGTAATTGATGTTGAAAATATGAAAGAGCTAATTCAGTATTCAAGGAGAACTAAGACAAGGTTTCTTGCCAAGTCACAGATGCAAGAAAAGGATATTTTTCAACCTATGGGTTTTTATGAGCAAAAGGAATTCGATAATCTAATGGAGTAGCTTGAAGGTGTACAACATCAAGTAGACCAACTTGCAGAGAAATATCGTAGGGACAAGATGGCCTTATTTAAAGAGGTAGAGTTTGTTATGTTAGTCCATGATAGAGCTAAGTATAAATTGAAGTGGAACTTGCCTTTGCATTGGCAAGGGAAGAATTTATATGTGCAAAACTTGGTCCTAAAAAGAAGACTCGAGTTGGTGAAGAAGAAGCTTATTGAAGTCAATGAAGCTGGAAGGAACAGGAAGAGAGGTCAGTTGGATTTAATTGGAGAGGCTAGTACAAAGGTGAAACTCCAGTGGGTAGCCTCAACCCACCTCTAAAACTTTTTTTTATCTCAAGAAATCAAGAAAGGTAAAATTTTGATGAAACTTTCAAAAAGGGCAACAAGGGGCTTGTTAAGCTTTCATATATAAATTTTATAACTGTGAGGTAGTGAAGTTAAATTTTTGGTCGTTATAAGGGAGTTCTATGAAGGTTCCACCATACATTCTGAGGTTTCCAACATGCCACATTTGAGGAAAATTCACCATGTTTTCAAGTTTATGGAGGTGCTGTAAAAATAGAATGTGTGTTGTGAAAGTGGGGAATAGGTCAAAGGGATGTTTGCAGGTGTTTTGAAACTTGCCTAATAGGTCCATCACCATCACAAGATTATTTAATGCATACCAATTTCCTTCATTTTGATAGATAGGGATCGCAAGCATATAAAGCATGGAATCCATTTTATTTTGTTGTGAATCTTCCTTGTCTCAAAATTCAAATTTTTGACTTCTAGTAGTAGTTTTGATTATGTAAATAAGTGGAAACTTAGCTTAGGGATTGTTCTTAATGCTAATTTTTCGATATTATAAGCTAGTGATGTTTTGAACTTGGATTGGTTGTAAGGAAAATAGTTCCTATTTTTCATTATATGCACCAGATTTTGAATGTATTTAGTTAAAGTTGGTTTTGGTCAATTAATTCGACCACCTAGGATAGGAGATAGAGTATTTGACTATTTACAAAGATATCAAAAGAATTTTAAGTGGTTTTTTTGATTGATATTAGAGAAGAAGACCTTTGTGCATTTTATTTTTAAATACTTTTTTCCGGTGAATGAATGAAATAGCAGGGGACTTACAAGGATTCTTATGTCAGAATTTTGGTTGTTTGTGCTCATTTGATTATGTAAGCTATATTATTTTTTTACATCCCTTTAATGTGCATAATTCGTTCTTGTAAAAAACCATGACATTGATTCATAATTCATCTTTAATGGTGATTTTTTCTAGTTTTCCAAGTTATTAATGTTTTTTAGCTTTAAAACAACACTTTAGAATTCATCCATGGTTTGATGCTCTAATGTGTTTGTATTTCACCTTTTTTTCCTTCAAATCCTACAAAAAATTGATCTAAATCCACCACCAAAGCTGCTTATGCTATAGGGTAAACTGCTTGGGTGGTTGGTTTTCGAATATCCCTCTCAGGGCTTTCCGGTGCCCGAGGTAGACAGTAAGATTAGCTATGATGTTCACAAAGATGGCATGAGCATGTTCATGTTAACTTGAAATAACTTGATAGAATACGATATAGAATTACCTCTTTGACAATCTTGGAGTCCCTTGGAGAGCACTAGGCAGCGAAGCAAGAGTCCTTCTTCACTAGCTCCAAATCTTAGTCCTGCAATAAGTCAAAGCACCCGTGTAACTCCTAACATAACATATATTCTATCAATCAAGCCAATATATAATGAACTTCTAAATTATACACATCTGAGCCATTCATATCATACTATGTAAATGTTCAAACAATAATGACAACATTAAGCATTGAATGGACAAAACGAACACATTTCTATTAATTTGAAAGAAGGAGGATTACAACCGTCGGTTGTACCAAGCCCTCCTCAGTCTCCCAATCTCTCTTATCTCTCAAGTGAAGAAGTCTAATTCAACAAGCTCTCTAGGAACCTCTTTGACTCTTGGCCTTCACACTATTCTATATTCCACAAGTATGCAAAACCTTTAGCAATCCTTCGACCTTCAATTAAGAGCCTTCAGCTCCTTCTTATAGGAGAGGGAGAAAGCCATTGTTGCCTTTCTCTTTCCACTAGTTTGGAGTGGAAAAAACTTAGATGTTTCCTTGATCTCTATGCTTTTGCCTCCTTTGGAGTTCAGTCTTCTTATGGCAATGACCAATAATGAACTGGTGTGTTGCAGAAAGTCGGAGATTCAAATCATTATCCGCGGGCTTTTCCCGATTCAAACTTAAAACATGGGTAACACTACCCTTTAGTGTAAGCAGAGCATTTCCCTAGCCACTAACGCGGCTCATTCACTGATTGACTCCATTATAACGCTCTTGTACTGTTCTAGATAGGCGTTACCCTGGCAGAAATAGGTTTAATTTAGGTCTTTGTATTCCTTCCATATTTGTCTTCTCCTCTGAGCTGATGAGGAGGTATTTTGACCTGTAACAGCTTACGTTTCCCATTTGGAGAAACCCTCTATTTTACCATCATCTCACTGGAAAAAATTAGCTTTGAACATGAATCCATGCCCAATGGATTTTCCCCTTTTCTCATCAACAAACCTCTAAAATCAAAACTTTTTTGAGCTTACTACCTATCCTAATATCCCATTTTTTTATCAACCCTAGTGAGAGATCCTTCTCCATGCTAGAATGGATAGATTCTAGCCTAAATTGGTTTGTGGTTACCTCTGAGATTCCTTTTTCAGCTTATGAAAATCACAGAGTGCTAACAGGACCAACCCAATTCAGTTCACAAAATTGATTGTGAACTAAATGAAACACTTCAAATATAGCTACTATTATATATTTTTCGCATGAGCTATCATTCTATCCATGACCATATAATACTAATTTCATACAAATATGAAATCATAAGGGTCATTTCCATGCTAAGTTCATTGTCACTGTCCTTCATCTATGTTCTGCAACATGATCATTGTCAAGGAGGGTTAAAATATACAAGGTACTGGCCATATCTAATGTCACTGAATTCAAATAAAAAATTCATGCCACCAAGAAGGGTCATTTTAATAGTTAGAGTTACCTTCATACATCAAGGGATTACTATTTATTTCACTAACATGTGACACACCATACATTATCGATACTCTACCATAGCAAAGCTCATGGTTTAGATAGGTATTTTTCTTATTTCCATTGTCTCACATATGTTACTATTATTGTCCATACATTATTGTAATAGGCATTAAACATTGCTACACAATATATAGATGCCACACAAAATACATATCAATACCACTGTACATGAAAAGTGATAATACATTGCAAAGTAAGAGCCATTGTGAGAGAATGAGATACATTACAGATTACATAGTACAAGTTAGAGATGTATATGCGATGTAATTGTTAGATGGACACAAGTCACAACATGCCATATATAGAATAGAGCCATAGAATGTACCGAATGTTAGCCACCTATAAAATTTTATCATATCAAGTGGTGGCTAAATCATTTTGGGCAGCCTTCAAGAAACAATTTTGTTGCCAAAATTGTTGGTGCTTAAAGTCTTCTGAAGATATTATGTCCTTTGGTTAACCGTCACTGTTGTTTCCCTTTTAATTCTGAAAATATGTTATTTTCATAAATAAAAAAACTGCTACAAAATCCCATTTTTCCCCTCCTTCACTCAAAACTAACCTTCATTTTTACCCCTTTATTCCCCATGGAATTCCTATTTTTCTCATTTATTTCCCTTTCCCCTTCATAAAAATCCTTTTACAAGGTTAAAAACTCACTTTTTAACCTTGCCAAAACCCCCAAATCCATCAAAAAACATTGAAAAAGTCATAAAAAATAAGTTTTTTTTACTATGTGCTTAAGCCACTTTGGGCTAAGCCTGAACCACTTCCCCACATGTGCCCTGGTGCTAAAACCAAGTGCTAAACTCTTTCGGTGCTTATCGCATCGGCAACAAATGATGAACACAAGTCTTCAACCTTTATAAGACTTCCAATGCGATTGGCCTCTGATTATAAGCCCCAAGCATTTTTTCCGCTACATATAACCCACAGAACCCACAACCGGGTGCCAATCTATATATATATATCCTGCCCCATAGTCAATAAACCTTCATTTTTAATCAATTTCCGCCTTCTTTATTTTATAATGTGGTCTTGTCGTTCATTAATCAAACCCATTCCTGACCGTTCATATAAAACTGATCAATGATCAGCGCAACATCGCATCGCAGGTTTTATCGGGCAAATTTGTTCCCCACCCCCGATTTGTCACCTTCCAACACATCCTCCACCATCGATCTGATCTGCAGATCGAAAGCCAGCGCTTAATCGCATCGGTGCCATTCAATTTCTTCCCCCCCCCGCCGATCACATGCTCTGATTGCATCTGGGTCGTCCACGTATCCAGATCGGACGGTTTAGATTGCATATCCCCAATTTGGTTATATTTTATGCATCCCGCTTCATAATATTATTTGGAAAAATCGCAGCCATTGATATCTGCAGATCAACGGTCCTCATTAACCCATTCTCCACCTTTGTATTATTTCATTCCTACCCCAGCTCACATCTTAGCTGTTGATTTGTTCCATCTAACGGCTCATATTTAATCCGACAGGCCTGCCTCTTGTAGGTCCTATTTCCTTCAAGCTTTGATCTCGGCCATCAATCTTAGATCCGATGGCCTAGATTGAAACCGCCCCACCTATTATCACCCGCACACTTATTTGTTATCGCGCTCCTTCCACAGCCGTCAGATCTGAGATCCCTGATCTGACGATTGATGCACGTCTTCACGTAATTTCAAGCGTGAAGGTTAATCTCCCAAAATCACGCGATATAACTTGTTTTGGAAAGACATGTGTCAGGCGGGGACGCATATCGTGTTCCAAAAGGAAAAACTGCCTCCTCGCCTTTTCGCCGCGCGAAACCCATGGTTTTCCTTCTTTGAAACCACTTTTCCCATTTACATTGTGTGTTATCACGCACATCTCCCACCGTTGATCTCTGTAGATCGACGGCTCAGATCTAATATGGCCATACACCATCGCCCTCCGCCTCTCTAAAGAGTTTTCAACGTGCAATCTCCGTTGTTGATCTCATGGCCTAATCTCATCCGACGGCCCATGATCATCCCGAAACCCAAGTTCAATTCCTTTGCATTTTCCTCCACCAAAAGGTTTTTTACCTTATTTTCTCGCATTTTCTCCTATTTTCACAATAGTCTGACCCCTTCGCATTATTAATCCACTGCTAAATTTCGACCGTTGATCTTCTTGGTCAATCATAGATCAACGGTTCTAACTTAATATCTCCAACCGCCTTCTATCTGACCCCCGCAAGCGCATCTCCACCATTGGATGCTGCCATCTAACGGCCATGCTCCTACCCGAAACCTCCAAAGCAATTTTTACCAAATATGCAGGATTTCTTAATTATTTTTGTATTGTGCAGGATTTAAAGGGTTTTCAAATGTTTTAAAAAGAAAAATAAATCCAAGGATGACGATCCTTTAGACTTTCGTTCATCAAGATGAAAGCCATATACAGGGTTCAATTTCACGTTTCATCAATGTCTCATGGGTATTAATGCCATATGGACCTCGTACATGCCTGCACATCAACAAGACATAGTAAGATTAAATCAAATCAAAGAGTATCAGTGTCAAAGACCCAAACATAGCAGGAATGAAGGATTAAACATTGATTCTATAGTTTAATGGATTACGGTTAAGATCGATTATCAAATACCTAATCCATTTAATTAAACACAGTTAAGGGCTAATTATAAATATCTTTCAGTCAAAGAGAGCCTCCACCGCCACATCAGAGGAAAATTGATTCCTCTCAGCTACCAGATTGCCACCTATGGTTTCACATCATTCAAACAAAGGCCGAGTAATGACCAAAACAGAGCATATCTGCCCCTTATAGCTGAATATTTATTTCAAATTAAAGAAGCTAATATAAACTATCAGCAGAGTTATTGCAAAAGATGACATAGAACCTTAAAAGTCAACATAAGCTTCCAGCAAGCTTAAATACTTAATGAAAACCAATTAATACAAGAAAATATCTGTAAAATTCTCCCTTGAGCCCCTCAAAAGCCGAGAAGCATTAACTGTATTAATTGAACTCAGAAGATATTTTCTCTCTTTCAACCTCCTCATCCCTCTATAAAAACTTGTTGAGGACTCCATTGTAAATGTTGGTTGGTTGTTTGATCACTAGTTGTAATACTAAAACTTTCTGAAATAATACATAGTTTTTTGAAGTTGAAGAATAAATTGAAGTCTTGGAAGCCTTGATGATGTTGTTGCATGCTTGTCCTTAAGAAGGCTCTATCATTGGATCCATGAGCTTGGATGTTGGTGAAGTATTCTGAACTGTTTAATGTTTGCCCCTGTTTTCGTTTTGTTCCATAAATTATTTCTACAGTAGGATGAAAGTTTTAGGCTAAGAAATGACTCTTGGAAGCACCTTAGACCTGTTTATCCTTCACTGTTTTATGTTTTCTTTTGCTGAAGTATTTTAGAGTCTTTAATATCTCTCTTTAGTCTTAATGCTTGTTTATTTCTTTAATAGTTCGAATAGTTGGTTTCAGCATGATTTATGGTTTTTCGTGCTTGTCTACTGCCACTTAAGGCTGTTATTGAAGTCTCCCTTTGAAGTATCTGTGTTTACAGTGAGCCAAGGAGGTTTGTTCTGATCATGCCCCTTGTCCTTGCTTGAATAGTTGGCTTAAAGGTCTTTATAGTTGTGATCATAGATGTATTTAGGTGTTCCCTCTTCTATGACCGTAATTATCAGTGAATCTTTTATGTTTTCTAAGTCATTTGAAATAAAATATTTGAGGAAATAGGGTGTTCCACGAATCTTAGATTTCATTTTAAAAGTTGTTTTGAAATCATTATTTTCTTAAAGTGTGATTTGTAGAATTCATGGTTAGCCCTGTCTATCAAATATCCCTTTATTGTTCAATTTGTGCTTTCAAATTCCCTTTGTCAAGAATTAAACTTCTCTTTCCAAACCATTGATGTCCATCTCATTCCAAAACCAAAGGATCCTGCGGCCAAGTTAGATTTTCCCTTTGATATCCCATATCCATTGATAAGTTTTTCATGACCTCTTTTTGACTCCATTGCCCAATGAAACTGACATTTCCCCTTTCTATCTATCTTTCCTAGACCTTTTATGTTCTGTTGTATCAATTCAACCAAACAAACAAACAAACACATGCACTTAATAACTAGTCTAAAACCAATACTCTAAGCACACAAGATAAACTTTTGCAAAAAACAAATAATTTGAGAGATCCCTCTCTGAGAGCAGGAGGACTAGATCTTGTAACTCTAAATATTGGTTCTGATGTTGCTGTGTCTTTTGATTTTCCAAACTATCAAAACACAGGACACCAACATAATGGCGATCACGGTGGGACCTTGAGTAAAATATTTAAAACAAAACACTCCCTGTCCAGTATAACATAAGTAGCCTTCTTCAAGCGCTTCCTAACAAAAAATGGTAATCATGATAGGACTTAATTAAATCAGTGACAAACTAAGTAACCCTTAGGATTCCCGTAAGACCTTATCAAACCTTGAAGGAACCAGTTACCAAGCCATAAGAGTGAACTTTGTATGTTTAAACACCTTAGCTAAGTGTTAAATCAGATTTAGGGCACTCTCATAACCTATAAGACCGAAATAACTCAGAAAAAACCAAAAAACATTGCAGTTTGACTTCACAATAAGCATGGTGGTGGAACCATCCAATATTTTACCTACATAAAAGCTAAATAGTTTCCACCTGGCAACTCCATTAGCCCCAGTAGGCCTATTACTCATCTAGGTTCCCAAATCTCTTTATGACTATGTTAACCAGCCTTGAAGAAGTTTAGAAGCCTAGTGCCATACTAGATAAGACGTCATGAGAGGTAAAACTCACAAAAACAGTCTCTAAAACTTTAACATCTCTAATTTTTGAAAAGAAGTCTGGCTTCACATAAGATCAACACTAGATCCCATCCAGACCCAAAGCCTCCTTTAATCGTTAACAATCCAGAGAGAATTCTGTGGCAGGCTTCTAAATCTGGAGAATCAACTGCTAATAGGAGCCTCTTAAGAACAAAATCTTTCCCTGTAAACCTTATTGTTTTAAAGGATTCACACTTTGATTTTCATCACACAAAGAACATATTTAGAACCAAATCTCAAAGTGATATAAACCAAGTTGACCTTAACATTGCATATTTGCAACAAAGCTTCAGTAGAGAAGCCTCACCTTCCACTCCTCCTGATTCCTAGCTTCTTCATCACTTTAGCCTTTTCCATAACAAGTCTGCTCAAAATCAGTTTGCTGGCCCAAGTGTTTCTTCCACTCCAATTCATACTACCATTGTGCAAAACACTCATGTTCAGCCCACTTTCACGCTTTTAAATCCACCCTTATTTCTAGCCATGGCAACATGGTATGCCCCATTAGTGTTACCAAAACCTCTGCTTCCCTTACCAAATTATTACCAATCCAAAATCCCTCATTTCACTGGAAAAGAGACTACAGTAGCTCAACATCATGTAGATAGGATGGAGGATGCATTCGATTACATGGAGATAGAAGAAGAAACTGTGAAGATGAGGATCTTCGCCCAAAGTTTAGGAAGAGATGTAAACAAGTGGTTTAAAAACCTACCTCCTAACAGCATAAATGATCTCCCCGCCTTGCATCAAACATTCATCAACAAATGGGAACTCAAAAAGAACCCTCCAAATACTAGCAAAATATAGCAACCTCAAGATAAATCTAGGGGAGAGTGTTCATGACTACTCCACTAGGTTCAATAGTGTTTACAATGCTCTTCCACCTCACATGAAACCTCCCCAAGGCATGGCCTTAGTAAGGTATCCCGAAGGCTTTGATGCTAAAATGGCTTATCAATTGAGGGAGAGAGATTAATTAACCTTAGAAGACATGCAGAAAGGAGCTGTGAGCGTAGAAGCAAACATAATTGAGAAAAGAAATAGGTTGAGACTAGAGAAGAGGGTAACTTATAAATATGACATGCTACCCTCAACCTCAACTTTCGACACTAAAATAGACAACCTCATGAAGGTGATGGAAAGAATGCTTGAGAAGATCAACTTAAATGATAGAGTGCCACCAAGAGAACCTCAAAATAACCAAAACAGAAATAGAAATCGGAATTATAGAAGAGAAAACAATCAAGATAAGCAAAAATAAAGTGACCAATAGGTTAGACCTCCCTTCCAACAAAACTATGTGGGTCAATATGAGGAAGACAGGGAGATGGAAAGGTTGGGAGAATCTCATGTAAACTTGATTGGATCAGACAGTGGGGATGATGTTTTCCTCACAGAGGAACAACAAGGTTTCTTCTCTGATCAAAATACAAACACCTACGAAGATTCAGATGACTATAGATTGGGTTTTGAAAATGCAATCATAGAGGTACACAAACAATATGATCTTAGGAGCAAAGGGAACATAAACAATTCAAAAGATAAGAACACTAATACTGTTGTCAAGAAAAGCGCATAAAGTCAGCCTAAGAAGACAACAGACAAACCCATTATTTTGGCTAAAAAACCAGATTTAAACAAAGAGAAAAACAACCAGCCAAATGTTGAACAGAATACCCCTTGCACTTCAGCTAGTGGTCCTAACAAAACTATCCCAATTACCAGTCCAAACAAAGTTCAGCAAATCAAAACTGCTGAAAGGAATTCAATTGAAAAAACAGATGTAAATATGAACAAATCAATTTTTCCTTTCAGCCTTGAGGGAGAGATTGCCAAGATAAAAATTACCATCCCCCTAGCTGAACTAGTAACCCAATAAGTGTACAAAAACCAAGTTTTAAAAGCTTTGAACCTAGGAAGTGATACTGACACCTTAAACTTCATAGATGACAAAGATTTATGTGTTAACTTAGCTCAGATCCCTGCTAAGAGTCTAGTAATGGACATAGTTGTAGCTGACATTCCCTTTAAGTATGGCATGCTCTTATCAAGATCATGGGGAGCCAAACTTCAGGGAAGCCTTCAAATGGACATGTCTTATGCCACCATCCCTGTTTTTAACCAAAACAGAAGACTATACAGGGAATCTCACATGAAGCACAAGGTGAGCAACATAGACAAACCAAACAACTCTCCAATCTATTCTATTCAATCAAGTTTAGATTCCTTTATCTTGTTCAACGAAGATGAACTTACTCAACAAGAAAAGGAAAACATAGACCTAACCAGTTTACCAAAACAATCAAAACTTTCCTCAAATCAGATACGAAACATTGGCAATCAACATCAACAAGAAAATGAAAATGAGGCAAATATACTGTGGACAACAAACTTTGATGGATTCTGTAATAAAACAAGTGTAGGGGCAGGTGTTTGGATTCAAAATACGAATCAGATTTTTTCATATAAATTAGATTTCCCATGCACTAACAATATTGTTGAGTATGAAGCACTTCTCCTAGGCTTACAATTGATTAAACAATTAGAAGCCCAAAAGATATCAATCTTAGGAGATTATGAAATTATCATAAGAAAAATCAAAGGAGAATACTCAGCTAGAAATCCAAGGCTTAGGGAATATCGGAACGCTGCCCTTGATTTATTGAAAACCTTTGAAAAATAAGAACTTAGTTTCATTCCTAGAGCACTAAATCATCTAGCAAATGAACTCGCTTTCAACGCCAACAACTGCCAGATGCTTGAGATAAATGTATAGCTTAGAGTAAAGGTAAAACATAGGCCAACTGTGCAAGATCACTGGCAAGTGTTTGACTCTGACAAACACAAAGATGATTTCTTAAAATCAGAAAATGATTTCGACATACCAATATTAGAAACCAGCCATAAAGAAAACTTTTTGTATATTGAAAAAATCCCAGAAATTGAAATGACATATTCTACTGATATAAATCATTATGAGAATCCTCTTGAAGCAGAGATAATTGACAATGCATATCAAGAAGACTTGGAATTTTTACAATGCAAGAACGATACAATTCCAAGAGGTATCATACCGTTAGAGCACCTTTTCGACTTTAACGATGTAGCCAAAGAACCAAGAATGGAGCCTGTGGAAACAAATGTAGAATAACATAACATAGGTGGCCTAGCGGAACCCAAGATGATCAAACTATCTAGCACTCTCCCAGCTCACATAAAATTGCAATACATATATCTTTTTAAAGAGTTTAAAGATGTTTTTTCTTAGAGGTACAAAGACTTGAAATCGTATGATACCAGCATCATTTAGCACAAAATCCCTCTCAAAGAAAATCAAAATCCTTTCAAACAAAAGCTAAGGAGAATAAACCCTCTCTTACTACCTTTAGTCAAAACAGAAATTGAAAAGATGCATGATGCTGGGATCATAGTACCCATTAGATATTCAGAATGGGTATCAAACTTAGTTTCTGTTAGAAAGAAAACAGGGGAAATCAGGCTCTGTATTGACTTCAGAAATTTAAATAGAGCCTCTTTAAAAGACAACTACCCCTTACCCAAGATGGACCATATACTTCAAAAGGTAGTGGGATCAAAAAGTATATCTCTCTTAGATGGGTTCTCGGGTTACAACCAGGTGTTAGTGCTCCCAAGTGATCAAATTAAAACTACTTTTACCACACCTTGGGGCACCTTTATGTATGTCAAAATGCCTTTCAGATTGATGAATGCAGGGGCCACCTTCTAAAGGGCCATGGACATAGCCTTCTCTGAAGATATTGGCTATTTCATAATCATTTACTTTGATGACATAACTGTTTTCTCAAAAATTGATGAAGAACATTTGATTCACTTGAGAAATTTTTTTGAGAAGTGTAGGAAATTAGGCTTTTCATTGAATCCCAAGAAGACACTCTTTGGTCTCCAAGAGGGTAAACCTCTTGGCCATATAATTTCAGAAGAGGGAATCAAAATAGACCCCACATGGATAGATGGCATATTTCATATTAGCCATTCAAGAAGCCTCAAAGAATTACAATCTTTCATTGGAAAAAATAATTTTTTGAGAAGGTTTATCCCCAATCTTGCTAAGCTATTAAAAGATATTACAAACATGCTTAAGAAAGATGTAGGTGTAAAATGGACTTTACCATCTAAAAAATTATTTGAACTGGTCAAACAAGCTCTTACTCAAACACCAGTCTTGATTTGTCCAGATTTCACCAAAGACTCTTATATATTTTCTTTTGCATCTGAGCATACAATAGTTGCAGTATTACTTCAAAAGAATGACTTGGGGCAAGAACAACCAATATCCTTATTTAGTAGGGCCTTAAGAGATTCTCCTCTCAAATATAACATCATGGAGAAGCAATCCTTAGCATTAGTGAAAGCTTTAAAAGACTTTAGACTCTATATTTTACACTCTCATATAATTGCTTTTGTTCCACATACTGTTGTTAAGGACATTCTAAGTCAAGACCCTGATGGTAAAAGGGGAAGATAGATTGCAACTATTCTCGAGTATGACTTAGAAATCAGGCCCACCCAATTAGTTAAAGGGAAAGGATTAGCAAAAATTATGGCTGAGTCTAACTTCCAAGCACTAGACATGAATATGGTAGATGTGTTGGAAGAAATAGAAGAATCTATTGCTCCTTTCATTGAAGAGACATTTCTGAATTCTCCCTGGTATGCTGACATTATTTATGTGCTTTTATATTTGAATGCTCCTCCTTCTTTGTCTAAAACTAAAGCTAGATTTTTTAAACAAAAATCTTTGAGTTATTGCATCTTAGATGGGGTATTATATTGGAAAAATGTTGTTGGAAATTTTCTTAAATGTTTACTTGAAGATGATGTAGGAAATATCATGCATGAGTTGCATGATGGAGAATGTGGAGGGCACCTCTACTAGAAGGCCATAGCAAACAAAATTCTTAGATCTGGTCACTACTGGCCTACCCTTTTCCTAGATACTCAAAATTTAGTCATGCCTTGCCATAAGTGTCAAATTTTTTATGGCAAAAGAAAACTCTTTCCCTTACCATTACATCCTATCAGAGTTGAGGCGCCTTTCAACAATGGGGTTTAGACTTCATTGGGGAAATTCACCCATCTTCCTCAGCTCAACATAAGTGGATACTCATGGCCACTGACTTCTTTACCAAGTGGATAGAAGCTATACCCTCCATAAATGCTAATGACTCTGTCATTATCAAGTTCCTTGAAGCAAATATCCTATCCAGATTTGGTTGTCCCAGAAAAATCATAACAGATAATGTTGTTGCTTTTAAATCTAAGAAGATGGTTGATTTCTGTTACAAATACCACATAACCTTGGGCCATTCTACTGCCTACTATCCCCAAGGAAATGGATTAGCTGAATCCTCCAACAAGAGCCTCATCAATATCATCAAAAATCTATTGGAACATAATCAGAAATCATGGCACAGTAAGCTGGTTTATGCCTTATGGGATGATAGGTTAACTACAAAGAAGTCAATAAATATGCCCCCCTATCAGTTGGTCTATGGAATGGATGCAATTTTTCCACCTCATTATGATTTCCAGTCATAAAGCTCCTTCAAGAAGTGCAGGTCGAAGAGAATGATATGCAGAGGACAATCAATGAAACTATCCATTTACATCAGACCAGAGAGGAAGTCTATGAAAGGACACAGTTAGTCCAAGAAAATGTAAAGAAACTATTTGATAAGAGGACTAAGGAAAACAATTTCCAGGTTGGGAATGTTGTTCTTAAATGGGATTCAAGGAGAGAAGAGAAGGGAAAACATGGAAAGTTTGAGAACTTGTGGAAAGGCCCCTATACTGTTCATGTTGAGAGGGGTCACAATGCATTTTTCTTGAAAGAATTGAATGGAGAAGATCTGTCTGGAGGTCCTATCAATGGCAGGATGCTAAAGCATTACTTCTGCCATGAGTCATTAGTTTCAAAGCTTTCTTATTTTTCATTGTGAATATCATAGTTTGAACGTTTCATTCAAAGTTAGAAAAATAAAAATACAAAAACAGTAAAAGACAGAAAAGAGGGTAGATTGTAAAAACAATAAAGGTACAGCCCCATACCAAAAAAGAGAAACAAAATCTGAAAGTGTGCAAGCTCAAATGCCACTACTAAAAACACACTTCTAGTTAGCCATACAGCCTAATCATGGCTAATTAGTTTTAAATTAACTGCTGATAGGTTAGTGAATTTTATTTTCCAAACAGCTTAATATTGGCTTATCAGTAGGTAGATTAGGTTAGAAATTAAAGGTTCAAACAAGCTCAAAATCTAAACCTAAGTTTCCAAACAAGAATCACTCCAATTTTTTTTAAATTCCTGAGTCAAAATAGAGGTAAAATTGGTTCTAATCAGCCCAAAATTTGAACCAGAGAACAAGAAAAGAACAGCTCAAACAGAAATAAAAATAGAGCTGAAAAAAGATGAAGGAAGTGCTTGAACTTTCAGACCTTAAGCCTTCCATTTTGATTTAATTTTCTGCAAAATAATGTCTATGTGCAAGCTTGTTGTTTTATTCCATAGATCAGCAACAAGTTAGACTGTCCAATCATGACTTGTATGCTTTTAAATTTCTGTTTTAGAAATTAGTGAGTAAAAATATGTTAGGCTTTTTAATCCTAACAAATTAGTAGATTGGGTAGAGAAGCATATGAACTCAGCTGTTTAATATGAGTTCATGGAGACATAAGAAGTAGAATTAGATTAGTTTCTTGCTTTCAAAAGAATAAAATGTTGTAAGAGAGTTTTCCAATCCAAGTGCACTCTAAAGAAGAGAAAATGTTAGATCAGTAGGATTGGGTTGGTAGAAAGTTTGTGTTGATGAAAATCCATTATTTTTCATGGCTGCTAATATTTTTCAAAGAAAAAGAAGACCATCCAAATGAAAAAAGGGCAGCCCAATGGATAAGGTACTGATTAGCTTCCAGAGAATGTAAGTCAGAAATTCTTGATGCCTTCAAGAAGGCACCATTCCCAAGTGGAGCCACTGTTAGCCACCTATAAAAAAATTTCATATCAAGTGGTGGCTAAATCATTTTGGGCAGCCTTCAAGAAACAATTTTGTTGCCAAAATTGTTGGTGCTTAAATTCTTCTGAAGATATTCTGTCCTTTGGTTAATCATCACTATTGTTTCCCTTTTAATTCTGAAAATCTGCTATTTTCATGAAGAAGAAAAAACTGCTACAAAATCCCATTTTTCCCCTCCTTCACTCAAAACTAACCTTCATTTTTACCCCTTTATTCCCCATGGAATTCCTCTTTTTCTCATTTATTTCCCTTTCCCCTTCATAAAAATCCTTTTACAAAGATAAAAACTCACTTTTTAACCTTGCTGAAACCCCCAAATCCATCCAAAAACATTGAAAAAGTCATAAAAAATAATTTTTTATTTACTGTGTGCATAAGCCCCTTTGGGCTAAGCCTGAACCACTTTCCCACATGTGCCCTGGTGCTAAAACCAAGTGCTAAACTCTTTCGGCGCTAATCACATCGGCAACAAACGATGAACGCAAGTCTTCAGCCTTTATAAGACTTCTGATGCGATTGGCCTCTGGTTATAAGCCCCAAGCATTTTTGCCGCTTCATATAACCCACAAAACCCGCAACTGGGCGCCAATATATATATATATATATATATATATATATCCCACCCCATAGTCAATAAACCTTCGTTTTTAATCAATTTCTGCCTTCTTTATGTTATAATGTGTTCTCGCTGTTCATTAATCAAACCAATTCCTGACCGTTGATCTAAAGCCAATCAACGATCAGCGCAACATCGCATCGCAGGTTTTATCGGGTGCATTTTTTCCCCACCCCCGATTGGTCACCTTTCGACACATCCTCCACCGTCGATCTGATCTGCAGATCAACAGTTAGCGCTTAATCACATCAGCACCATTCAAGTTCTTCCCCCCTTCCGATCACATGCTTCGATTGCATCTGGTTCATCCACGTATCCATATCAGGCAGTCCAGATTGCATCTCCCCACTTTGGTTATATTTTATGTGTCTCGCTTCATAATATTATTTGGCCAAATCACAGTCGTTGATCTCTACAGATCAATAGTCCTCATTAACCCATTCTTCGCCTTTGTATTATTTCGTTCCTACCCCAGATCACATCTCAGCCATTGATTTGTTCCATATAACGGCTCATATTTAACCCGACAGGCCTGCCTCCTATAGGTCTTGTTTCCTTCAAGCTTTGATCTCGGCCGTCCATCTTAGATCTGATGGCCCAGATTGAAATCGCCCCACCTATTATCACCCATGCACTTATTTCTTATCGCACTCCTTCCACAGCCGTCAGATCTAAGACCCCTGATCTGATGGTCGACGCACGTTTTCATGTAATTTCAAGCACGAAGGTCAATCTCCCAAAATCACACGATATAAGTTTTTTTAGAAAGACACATGTCAGGTGGGGATGCATATCATGTTCCAAAAGGAAAAACCTCCTCCCTGCCTTTTCGCCACGTGAAACCCGTGATTTTCCTTCTCCGAAACCACTTTTCCCATTTACATTGTGTGTTTTCACTCGCATCTCCCACCGTTGATCTCTGTAGATCAATGGCTCAGATCTAATCTGGTCATACACCATCTCCTCCTCAGATCGATGGCTCAGATCGATGGCTCAGATCTAATCTGATCCACCTCTCCAAAGAGTTTTCAACGTGCAATCGTCGCCGTTGATCTCGTGGCCTGATCTCATCCGACGGCCCACGATCATCCTGAACCCCAAGTTCAATTCCTTTGCATTTTCCTCTGCCAAAAGGTTTTTTACCTTATTTTCTCGCATTTTCTCCTATTTTCACAATAGTGTGACCCCTTCGCATTATTAATCCACTGCTAAATTTCGACCATTGATCTTCTTGGTCAATCATAGATCAACGGCTCTAACTTAATATCTCCAACTGCCTTCTATCTGACCCCCGCAAGTGCATCTCCACCATTGGATGCTGCCATCCAACGGCCATGCTCCTACCTGAAACCTCCAAAGCAGTTTTTACCAAATATGCAGGATTTCTTAATTATTTTTGTATTGTGCAGGATTTAAAGGGTTTTCAAATGTTTTTAAAATAAAAAGAAATCTGAGGATGACGATCCTCCAGATTTTTGTTCATCAAGATGAAAGCCATATACAAGGTTCAATTTCACGTTTCATCAATGTCTCATGGGCATTGATGCCATATGGACCTCGTACATGCTTGCACATCAACAAGACATAGTAAGATTAAATCAAATCAAAGAGTATCAGTGTCGAAGACCCAAACACAACAAGAATGAAGTATTAGACATTGATTCTACAGTTTAATGGATTACGGTTAAGATCAATTATCAAAAACCTAATCCATTTAATTAAACACAGTTAAAGTCTAATTATAAATATTTGTCAGTCAGAGAAAGCCTCCACCACCACATCAGAGGCAAATTGATTCCTCTCAGCTACCAGATTGCCACCTATGGTTTCATAGCATTCGAACAAAGGCCGAGTAATGACCAGAACAAAGCATATCTACCCCTTACAGCTGAATAGTTATTTCAAATCAAAGAAAATAATATAAACTATTAGCAGAGTTATTGCAAAAGATGACACAGAACCTTAAAAGTCAACATAAGCTTCCAGCAAGCTTAAATACTTAATGAAAACCAATTAATACAGGAAAATATCTGTAAACTTCTTTCTTGAGCCCCTCAAAGTCTGAGAAGCATTAACTGTATTAATTGAACTCAGAATATCTTTTCTCTCTTTCAACCTCCTCATCCCTCTATAAAAACTTGTTGAGGACTCCACTGTAAATGTTGGTTGGTTGTTTGATCACTAGTTGTAATACTGAAACTCTCTGAAATAATACATAGTCTGTTGAAGTTGAAGAAGAAATTGAAGTCTTGGAAGCCTTGATGATGTTGTTGCATGCTTGTCCTTGAGAAGGCTCTATCATTGGATCCATGAGCTTGGCTGTTGGTGAAGTATTCTGAACTGTTTAATGTTTTCCCCTGTTTTCGTTTTGTTCCATAAATTCCTACTACAGTAGGATGAAATTTTTAGGCTAAGAAATGACTCTTGGAAGCACCTTAGACCTGTTTATCCTTCACTATTTTATGTTTTCTTCTGCTGAAGTATTTTAGAGTCTTTAATCTCTCTCTTTAATCTTCATGCTTGTTTATTTCTTTAATAGTTCGAATGTTTGGTTTCAGCATGATTTGTGGTTTTCCGTGCTTGTCTGCTGCCACTTAAGGCTATTATTGAAGTCTCCCTTTGAAGTATCTTTGTTTACAGTGAGCCAAGGAGGTCTGTTCTGATCATGCCCCTTGTCCTTGCTTGAACAGTTGGCTTGAAGGTCTTTATAGTTGTGATCATAGATGTATTTAGGTGTTCCCTCTTCTATGACCGTAATTATCAGTGAATATTTTATGTTTTCTAAGTCATTTGAAATAA
Source organism: Pinus albicaulis (assembly GCA_034641835.2). Classification (NCBI taxonomy): domain Eukaryota; kingdom Viridiplantae; phylum Streptophyta; class Pinopsida; order Pinales; family Pinaceae; genus Pinus; species Pinus albicaulis. The sequence goes on along the minus strand of CM076580.1, from coordinate 307,295,188 downwards.
AATCTTTGAGGAAATAGGGTGTTCCCCGAATCTTAGATTTCATTTTAAAAGTTTTTTTGAAATCATTATTTTCTTAAAGTGTGATTTTTAGAATTCATGGTTAGACCTGTCTATAAAATAGCCCTTTATTTTTCAAGTTGTGCTTTCAAATTCCCTTTGTCGAGAATTAAACTTCTCTTTCCAAACCATTGATGTCCATCTCATTCCAAAACCAAAGGATCCTGCAGCCAAGTTAGATTTTCCCTTTGATATGCCATATCCATTGATAAGTTTTTCATGACCTATTTTTGACTCCATTGCCCAATGAAACTAACATTTCCCCTTTCTATCTATCTTTCCTAGACCTTTTATGTTTTTTTGTATCAATTCAACCAAACAAACAAACAAACACATGCACTTAATAACTAGTCTAAAACCAATACTCTAAGCACACAAGATAAAATTTTGCAAAAAACAAATAATTTGAGAGATCCCTCTTTGAGAGCAGGAGGACTAGATCCTATAACTCTAAATATTGGTTCTGATGTTACCTTGTCTTTTGATTTTCCAAACTATCAAAACACGAGACACCAACACCGAATACCCCAAATTATAGCATACGTCACAAAGTATACCGAGCCTATGTAATATATGAGTGAGTCGCAGAGATCCATGGGAATATATTGTGCATCACATAATGATATTGTTTAATAGCAGAGTGATAGATCCGAACCTCATGAATTTCATGTCGCTGCAGAGAGAACCATAAGGTTTATCATAAAGTCACATTTCCGCAGGGTGATGCCAATGTGTAGTGAGAAAGTTCACAGAGATAAAATTTTGTGGAAGAATTTTCTACAAGCCACGTGAGACCACTGTGTGCAGAGTGATGTCATACAAATAAATAAATCAAACCACAAGATATTGCATATAGATATATTCTATATATACAAAAATCAAACCAAAATTGTAATATTCCCAATTTTTGCAGCTCATGGGAATATTGCATTTTATTATCAGTTTGCTTTATTCATGAATAAAAGTATGTGAAGGAGGTTTATTAAACTCCTAAGTTGAGAATAAATACATGCCCAATGTGAAAGAGGAAAAATCTAGGATATTATATTAAACACCCCTAAGTGTGAAAAGGGGAAATTCATTTGAATGGGTCAAACTTGGCCCCACCTACAACGTAGTTTGGAGGGAAGCTTATCCATCAAGCACAATGTACTTCTAGAAGAATATCTCTTGTGTGAAAGAGGATAAGTTGAATAAGGTGGTTTAGGGTTTTGGCAATCCCTCATGTTATAAAAAGAAGGAGAGGCAGCAAGCAAAGGTTGTTGAAGAATTTCAAAAGTTGCTGCAGCAACTCTAGTCTCTTAGCTATTTAGCCTAAGGGAGGAGGATCTCCTGTTTAGGAATCCTCTCTCCTTCCATGGAGTAGCTCTTTGGAGGATATTGTGATGCATCTCTCCACTATTGGGCATTATGGCCAAGCTTCATCTCTATAGCAACGCTGGTCCTGTTGAGGGTTTTGTAGCTGCTTGTGAGTTGCAGCAAGTGCAAGATCTAGTTGTTTAGAGGAGATTTCTCTCAGGGAGGGTGTCTTGTGACCACCCGGAAGAGGATCTCACTCTCATTTTGATTTCAGATCTGTAATTTTTATCTGTTGTATCAGTTCATTCCAGCTACTGCGCAATCCCTTCCATGAACTGCGTTATTTTCATGTACATGTTTCACTGTTGCCTAGATTACTCATTGTACTAGCTTTCTGTTGATTGAGGATTGCCTCTCACTTGAAGATTTTTAAAGTAGAATTCTGATATATTCCTGTTCAGATCTGATATGTAATGTAATGAAATCCATCTTTAGAAATCTCTAAAGTTTCTTGCAGTTCAGTGTATTAAAAGCTAGATCTACACTTTGTTATGCAATAATTTGATAAAACCCCAAGGGGATCTTGTTAAGAAGGCTGAGTAGTTTCCAGATCTGGTATGGATCTGATGTTTCAGTCATATATCAATTTTAGATCTTATTTTTAATGTATATCATCTAAATCTCCTCATATAAAACGTTTTCAAGTCTTTATGCAGCTTTTCCATGTGTTATTTCTATAATTTCTGAAGGATTCTTGCTCTTGATTCATGTAAATTCAATGATTCTACAAAGGAAATTCATTATGGATATGATTTCTTGCTGTCATGCTGCAATATTATTTTAATTTCTGATTTCCAGTGACTTCCAGCAGAAACTGTGCAATTCCAGAAGGAGGGTTTCCCTATTAACTCAGCCCTCTCCTTTAGTTGATTTTCAGCTAGTGTTGATTGTGGGAGATCTGTTTAAGCCCTCTAAAGCAATTTTTTTTGCTAAAACTCTGCATGGAGGTCCCACATAGCCTAAAATAAGGGGACCTAGCCCTGGTCTACATTATTTTAACACTGGCTTGCTTATACAGCGTCCTCCTTGAGCCTATTGCAGATTTTCCTGAGAGTGGAATTTCCTGCTTCTCACTTGTTTGGTTTTTTCTTCTCTTTGGATCCATTCTTTAGATTTGTAGATCTAAGGTTCCCAAGGGCAGAAAAATCCAAGAGGATTTTTTCATTCCCACACTTTTTGTGTTTCACCAATCTTCTATAGATAGAGTCTGGAACGGGCCAGGAAGCCTCTGGTTTTCACCCTCTCTTTAGAGGTGATACAACCAGTAAATTCCCTACCAGTCTATCTCTGGTTTAGATCTATTGGTGTGATTCCATATTGATATGATTCCATAGTGGAATATCTTAAGATATTCCCCACTGAGCCTATTTTTCCCCATTTGGAATATTACAAAAATTGTATGCAAGGCACTTTGTGATGATAGAGTGATTAAAAAAGAAAGCCCCATAGTGATGCGAGCTACAGAAAATATTATACAAACCTAAGAAAAAAAATCACAAATATTGAGCCCTCAAAAGGAATAAAACATTTCTCATAAACCACAATGTAAACCTTTCGAAATAATGTGAACCATTGTGATAGGAATATGAGCCACTCATAAATGATAACACAGGTGCGCCATATGTTAAAATTGTAGCAAGAAAGGCTCCATTTGACTTGTGCCTTAGTGAAATGGAGAAATTTGATTTTCCACATTAGCAAGATGACTTGGATTGCGGTTAACTAGAATGAGATGGCCTTGTCTACTAGTTAAATCAGTAAATTCAAGTTATAGGCTAGAACTAGAGTTGTGCATGGGTTGATTGCTAAAATTTAGCGATTTAGAAATATATTGGAGTTATTGTTAGTTAAATTCAATCAATTGAGCTCTGGTCATTAGTTCAGTCAGTTAAAGGTCATTTGAGTATTTATGACTGTTGTTAACTCATTGATCTCTCAGTTAACTAGTTAATCAGCTAAGAATAGACCCATTCATGCATGGAATTAGAATGTCCTAGTTGAGTAGATTGAAAAGGCACATTTGTATTTATAATTGTATAATGTTGAGTGTATAGTGCTTTTTCATTGAGCAGGTGATCAATTCTTCTTCCCCTTGGATCTGGGTAAGGAAATAGGGAGTTTCCCTATTTTTTAGGATCTTAATTCCTCCAGTATTGCACAAGGAAATGGGAGGTTGGTTGAGGATTGAATTGGATAAGTGTTGGACAGAGCAGGCTAATAAGCAAGAGAACGGTATTGCACTGCAAGGTGTGCTTCAAAGTTGAAGCAAGATGTTGTAATTATTTCTCTTTCTCATGTGAATTAATGCAAAAAAATGTAGGGGTTTTTTCCCAGTTAGGTTCCCCTAAAAAATCTTTGTGTTCCTTGTGTTTTGATGGTTGCATGTTATTGCATGTATTTCCATCGTGTGTTTTCATTTCCATAGAATAGTCGAAGACATTTGTGTCTCTTAACTTCAGTTTGATTTCATTAGCAGTAGAAAATTTCTTGCAATTTATACATGGTATCAAAGCTTCAGAAGACCACATAGAAACCTTGTTCCAGATATTCTCTTAGAGAAATTTCAAATTGCATATTTTTTGGTGCAGATTCTCTTCAATGCAAGAAAAATGCATTTCAACGGATTCAGGTTGGAATATGCATTGAAGAGCACCTTGAATTTTTGTGCTTGGAAAGACATAATGGAAGTTATCCTAGATGATAATGGAGTATGGGAATATACACAAATTGATATTCCAAAACCAGTAGCATCAGATACACAAGAACTTACTCAGTGGAATAAAGACACAACAAGATCCAGGAGGATTATTCTGTAGGGTGTTAGATATCATGTGGTTTCAAACTTGCATTGAAAGGATAATATTTTTGTAATGTGGAAAAATCTCACGGATCTCTTCCAGAGAAAAAATGATGCCAGGAAATTGGCATTTAGAGATAAACTTAGAATCATTTGCATGCAGAAAAATGAAATCATTCCTCAATATCTATTCATATTCACTCAGGTGTGAGATGAACTTGGAGGAGTAGGAGAAAATGTGGCATCATATAAACTTGTGAGATAATCACTCCTTGTCCTTCTAAAATCCTGGCATCGCTATTAGGATTCAGTTAATGGAAGAGACAAGCTACCATACTAGGAGAGACTTTGGTCTGATTTGGTGTAGGAGGAGATCAGAAGAAACACTAGATATGGTGTCACATCCATTGGAGATGAGGAAGAATATTGTGCTCTAGTTAGCAGAGTAAAGAAGTCCAAAGGCATGAAGGCCCAAGGCAAGGTGGAATCTAAACAAAACAATGGAAGTAAGAAAGACCTCATCAAAATAAAATGTTTACATTGCCATGAATATGGACACTATGATATCAAGCGTCCACACAAGAAATCCAACAAGGAGCCTGTAGCACGATTAGGAGCATCTGCTATGGCATCTCAATTTGAGTTAGATTTCACCCTCTTTTCTTGCATGGAAAGCACAATAAGAGGGAGTGAGTGGCACCTATATTTTGGTGCCTCGTATCATATGACAGGAAAAAATAAATTCTTCAGTAGGCTAGAGGAGAAGGATCTCAAATTGCACATATAATTTGGATATGATGGGAGGTATAGTACCAAAGGAATTGGTACTGTCACCTTTAAGATGTAGTCAGGCTCCCTGTTGGGTGAAAATATTATCATTTAATTCTGTTGTAGTACTTTCCCAACTATTTAATTTGTCAATCCGAGGTTCGTAGGCTTACGAGGCACATGCACTATATATGCAAGACTGAAGTGGAACTAATTTAATCTAAATTACTAAAATCAAATTAATCTAGGAAGGCATTGAAACACTAACTAGGAAAGCAGGAAATTGCATAAGGGAAAAGCAATACAACATGTGAAGAGTTGAATGAAAAACAACATATGTGAGCTCACAACAATAAAGCTATCTCAAATTAAATTACAAGAATCAAATGACAAATCATGAAACTGTACAATAAAAGAATATGAATCAAAGTTAAGAATCCCCTTCTCCTAATTACAAGACTATTTCCAAGCTCAAAACTTATGAACTTCTAAACTTGTCAACTTCTATTCTTTTCTATTCCCCCTTCAAAATGAAGAGAGAGCACTCTCTTATATACTTGAGGAAGATAACCATCTCATAATTACATATCCAATATTCTCTCAAGCACTCTCAACTACTTTCCCATTATTACAAAATGTGATCCCTTTGAATCCTCCACACATCTCTCACATATCTTGGATAAGATATGCCAACCAAATCCTCCATGATCTTCTCCTTAGGAATAGGCTTGCATAATTATCTCCTTAATATGGTGGAGGAGATATTTGAGAAGTCTCTTGGAATTAATCCTTCACATATTTCCTACACATTACAAAAGCTCACATATTCTTGAGATATATATAAAAACATGTATATTTTCTAATATTTAATCATAAATTCACTTATAATACAAAAATGAATAAAGTGGAAAATAAGAAGGTGAAACCCAAATGTATTTATGAAAATGATATGATGAAAGGTTAATGGGATGATGAAATGTCAGTAATAGTGAAGGAAAAGGTGGATAAAAATATGACATTTCTGAGTCCCAACATCCTCCCCAACTGAACTTGTTGCATGTCCTCATGCAACCATGCATGGAACTCTTTAAGAACATTTGGCATCTTGAACTTTGGCTTTACATGATGATGTCTTTTAATAATGAATGTTTCCAGGATATGTGAAAGACCTGAGTAACAACTTACATTTTCTTATGGTTGGTTCTTGTGTGACAACCATGAATACAAAGAATGTTGGTTCTTGTGTTAACAACATTCATTTATTTTTCTGTTCTTTTTTATTATGGTTGGTTCTCATGAATACAAAGAATGTTGGTTCTTGTGTTAACAACATTCATTTCATTTTCTGTTCTCTTGCTGCAATAATAATCTAAACACTCATTGGAAATCATGTGCATAAGGAAGCCATTTTGTAATATTCATGAAGTATGCCAATATGTATATTGATGCGTATGAAGCAAAGTGCAACAAAATATCGTTGGAAAATAAATATTGGTGAATGGTAAATGAGAAAAAAATGGAGTGATATTGGTGAAGAAATGGAATCATGGTAGTGAATATGTAGCGAATATCGTTTCCCCCCCCCAACTGAATTGGTTGCATGTGCTCATGCAACTTGACATGGCTCATGAAAAGAAATGTAGCATGGTGAGGGAATTTTCCAAAATATTAAAATCATCATATAAGGAATTGCATGATTAAAGATTAGAAAACAACATACCTCTACTTACCCAAGAATGATGAACTATGCAATAGGAATGTAGCTACTGCTGCTGCTGCTGGATCATGAAAACGTGACTGATGTTGCTGTAACTGGATCTTGGGAAATGAAGGAATATGAACTGCTGATGTTGAATCATGGAAAAGATAAAGGCTGAAAGTGGAACTGTGGTACTCTCATAAATCAGAATTCATGCTGCTGTAACTGTTGAGGGAGTCGTGAAAAAGTGTATAGTCTTCATCTGCTACAAAACTTCTTGGTACAAGTCTAATCATGTGAAAGAATGTGTCGGTGTCGAGAATGAAAAGAAATCATTGGATTACCGGCCATTGATGCATGTCGTTAACCAATGCGAGGAAAACTCACCATTGATGTCAATGAGTGCCAAGGTACCCGAGTACATCTTGCGAAATGTGAATAAAGAGGTTGATGTCGAGCCATTTGAAAGATCTGATGATCAAGGGACATTGATGTATTCCCATGATTGTCAGCGAGAGAACTTGCCATTGAGGCATGCAAGTCTCAAGGTACCCATAAGGAACTCTAGTCTATTTCCCAGATAAGGTGCTGAGGTCGATGGGGCAAGACTTGTTGAAAGGTGGGCCTTAAGGAATCCCACATCAGTCAACGCTAGTTTGTACAAAGAGATTTGGTAGGACTATAAATGGAAAGAACTCACGGACAAGCAGCGTGGATCAACATGGCTAGGAAAACAAGGCAATGTAATCATGGAAAGGGAATGAGTTTTATTCAGAAGGAAAAATAGAAGGAAAAACTGAAAAGGATAAAGGAATGTATGTGATTCAGAAAAATAGGCATGCATGAAATTGTGAAAGATAAGGTAATGGAAGATGGGCTGCAACACAAGGATGGTCTAGGCGTTTGGAAGGAAAAAGGTGAGTAATCACGACGCAAAAGGATTTTTGTGTAGTGGAAAATGTCATGATATGTGCTGTGAAGAATTAGTTCCTTCAAGCGTCCGACGATGCATGTTTCATTGTGATTTCGAAGAATCACTTTTACATTAGATTGTCTTCAGCTCTGAAAAACTTAGCACCATTCCTGCATAAAAAATTTCACCTTTGTGTGCGATCTCCATTGATCATTCTTGTATGAAGTGACTCAAAAACAAAATAGCTCATTTTCAAGAATTTATGAAATGTCCATTTTTTAATTATTTTTCGAAGTTACACTAATTGTGGATGAAAAAGGTGTCGCATCGTAATGTTGAGCTTTCTGCATAAGCTTCTTGTTGACCTACACATAACACCAATCTTATTTCACTTGTTAGTATATGCATCCTAACTTTTGCCTGCAAATTCACTTTAAAATAAATGATAAAATCCAACATACTTTTATTTCCCCCCAACTAGAGATATTGCATGTCCCTATGGAATGTACTCATTGATTGTGCAATACTTTTTTTTCAAAATGTTTTTATTGGTTTGCAGGAAAATTGATTTAAAATATTTGAAAAGGCTTTTGTATTTGTTAGGGAACAAGTAGTTAGTTTTTATGAATTTTTATAAATGAATGAGGGAATTTTTTTTTTTTTTTTTTTATTTTATTATTATTATTATTATTATTATTATTATTATTATTTAAATTTATTATTTATGTTGATTTTTTTAAAACCAACAAATAAATCAAAACAATTTTATTATTTTTTATTTTTTATTTAAACTAATGTAAAACTAAAATTGTAACTAATTTACCATTCGAAATAATAAAACTAAAATTAGAACTAGACTAACCTTCACCCATGACAAGAGACTAAAATTTTAGGCGTATCTTTTACCGTCCATGGGCGCATCTTTTGAATGCATCGAACTGTTTTTGATGGCAAGCCTCATCCACAAACTTATTAAATTGAGCTATAATTCAAGCGGCGCACAAAACCAGACCACAACTAACTGGAACAAAAATATTGCACCAGTTAACTTGTCAATCATTGCATCTACAGCTGTAAGTTTGGGTTCTGGCAGACCTCTGGTCATACCCAATTTCGTTTCGTTCCCAGTATAAACAGCTACTCCACATGCCCATTCTGTGTTCCTAAGACAACAGGATTGTAGCAATGTGTTTTGTTAAAGGGCATAAATCATTGTCAATGAAAGGTGGAAACAGTCGGAGGTTTGCATCAAATCTTCTTATATCTTTATCTGGACATGGACATTCAATGACACCCTTGATTTTATGCAGCAGATCTGGAGTCAAACCAGCACAAGGAGGAAGTATAATTCTTATTTGGTTCTTGATGAATCTGCTTCCATCTTGCATCAGATAATGCATGTTCACGGACATGGCACTGTAGAGCATCCATTCGTGCCTCATGATCAAATGTGCAACCTTCCAAGAGGCCACGAATTTTGTGGTTCTGAATATTAAGATAATTCCAAACTGGATCTGACTCGGGCTCCAACTCCAGCAACAATCGCAGCTGAACCAACTCCTTCAACAGCCTATACAGCCAGTTATTCTCTTTCAAAATAGACATTTCAATTCAACGCTTGGAGGCCAGATGAATGTTTCTATACAAAATCCGAGCATTGACCTCGTCAGCCTTCTCCAGCACCATATAAAAATTCGATCGAAAATTTGGCACTCAACTTCGGATTCTGGAGTATATAATAGATTTTCGGTGCTCCATATCTTGCTTGATGACAGTAGATTCCTCAACACTTGTCATTCACCATCATAAATTCGTTGATCCAGTTTCCATTTCGAGGTAGAGATATCTGGAGTAACTGCCTCCTCTAGCAAAATTTGGCATTTAAATCTCTTGGCTCGATTTTTTTTCTTTAAAAATAGCCCGATTTTTATGGATTTTTGATGATTTTATGCCGGAAATCTTGTTGCTATCAATATCGTTCTCTTCTTCTAGAAATTCTAACGCTGAACCAAAACTTCTGGGCACACTGGTGCTTCATTTTCGGAACTAACTACTGGGCTTCTATCATAAATTTTGATTCAATTCTACCACCGCCCTCCTTGACTCCTCGAAATAGTAGCTTGTGGTATGAATCCCCAGATATCTGCCAAATGAACGAATTTCTAGAAGAAGAGTTATTTATTTAAAAACCACTGCATATTTTTATTGAATTCAAACTCGACCTTTTGCAAAAATAAAAGAATAAAAATATGGATAAACCCAATTTGCTCAACGCCATTTCAATTTCAAATTTCAACTCTTTAACCTTGGTTTAAATATTTTGCAGGTTATAAAGGCCAAGGCCGGAGTAGTGGCTTGAATCTGAATCTGAAACTAAGTGCTTTTGAATTGGTTGCGTGCTTCAGTTGAGACCCTTTACCATCATTTTTAATGCAATGTTTGTTTTATATGATTTTGGTTTTTTTTTTTTTTTAATGGTCTTTGCCGTGGTTTTTTTTTAATGCCCTGCCCCAATCTTTCATGGATTTATTGCGTCTAGACTTAAATTTTTTTTTTTTTAATTTTTTTTTAACAAATGGACACAATGATTTGCATATTGAAAGATGTTTTTGATCAAGCATATTGCAAAACATGAATTTATTTATTCCTGAAATTAGTCTAAATCATCCCTATTTTCTGATCCTCGCGATCGCACTAAGCACGGAGGAGAGCATACTTATTCTAGGTAAAATAAAAACTGAAAATGAAAGCAAAAACTAAAAATGAAATACTACCTACTCTATACTAATTAGAAAAAAAAATAGTTACGTGTAATTAAACTTCCAATGAAGCCATTCACGTAGCAGTAAAAACAATATATCCAGTAGCAATTTTTTAAATGATGGATGAAAATATTTGATAGTGAATGAGTCTAGTTGGTGAAACTGCAAATCAACTAAATAAAAATAAAAATATGAATCTAATCTAGTACTTACCTGGAACCATTGTTCGATAAAGCTTTGATAGGCACAATTTCTCTCACTTAGATCATGTTGTAACTCCTGTTGTTCTTCCCCGATCTGTTGTTCTTCTTCCTCGATCTCCTGTTCGAATGATTGTTCGCCATCAGATATTCAGGATTCTTCAGATGTTGAATATTTGTTTGTTTCTTGGGGAGTATTTGAACCTTTAAGTCTTGTCAAGATCTCCTCTTCCAAGGAAGAAGAGATCCCGACTTCTGCTAGGATCTGAGTGAGTAGTTCCAAGCTGAAACTCATTGTAAAACCATGTTGAAAAAGGAATTCTTACATACTAAAAACAGAGTGCTAATAATTGTCTGAGCTTTTAATCCTTTTACAAGGTTTTAGTTCACAAAAACTCTTTCAAATCAGCACACTAAAAATTGAATTTATTAAAAACAAAGACCACAGAGATAATCTTGAATTCAATACTCAATTAAACCCTCTTACAAGGACTGCTCATTAATTTAGTAATTGAATTCTTCAATTACAACCATGAACCACAACTTAATCAAACACTCTTCACAGTTGCGAAAATCAAACACACTTGCAGAAATTGAAATTCACACTTGCATAAATGTAAACACACCCTACATGCCCTGATCCATAAGAGGTCGAGCCCATTACGGTATCTCAAATGCGATGCATAGGTTGTTCCCCACGTCTTACCGCCTTAACACCTCGGAGTTAGGAACATGTCTAAACACATTTGCATGAAAAATCAAACTAAAATTCAATCCATCGTGCCTCCCCGGCAACGACGCCAAAATGTTGGGTGAAAATATTATCATTTAATTATGTTGTAGTACTTGCCCAACTATTTAATTTTTCAATCCGAGGTTCGTAGGCTTACGAGGCACATGCACTATATATGCAGGACTGAAGTGGAACTAATTTAATCTAAATTACTGAAATCAAATTAATCTAGGAAGGCATTGAAACACTAACTAGGAAAGCAGGAAATTGCATAAAGGAAAAGCAATACAACATGTGAAGAATTGAATGACAAACAACATATGTGAGCTCACAACAATAAAGCTATCTCCAATTATATTACAAAAATCAAATTACAAATCATAACAAAGAATATGAATCAAAGCTAAGAATTCTCTTCTCCTAATTACAAAACTATTTCTCCATTATTATCAAAATGAAGAGAGAGCACTCTCTTATATACATGAGGAAGATAACCATCTCATAATTACATATCCAATATTCTCTCAAGTACTCTCAACTACTTTCCCATTATTACAAAATATGATCCCTTTGAATCCTCCACACATCTCTCACATATCTTGGATAAGATATGCCAACCAAATCCTCCATGATCTTCTCCTTAGGAATAGGCTTGCATAATTATCTCCTTAATATGGTGGAGAAGATATTTGAGAAGTCTCTTGGAATTAATCCTTCACATATCTCCTACACATTACAAAGCTCACATATTCTTGAGATATATATAAAAACATGTATATTTTCTAATATTTAATCATAAATTCACTTATAATACAAAAATGAATAAAGTGGAAAATAAGAAGGTGAAACCCAAATGTATTTATGAAAATGATATGATGAAAGGTTAATGGGATGATGAAATGTAAGGAATAGTGAAGGAAAAGGTGGATAAAAATATGACATTTCTGAGTCCCAGCACTCCCATATTCACTATATGTGCCTGGGTTGAAGAAATTTTTTATTTTTGTAGTTTTATTGGAAGAAAAAAATTATGATGTGGTGCTCAGTAAGGGAAAATATTTTTTGAAGCATGTTTCTAATGGACACGTGAAATAGATTAGAGTTAGAGTGAAAAATATCTACAAGCTAGAGTTAGATTTCTCCATGTGTGCAACTATAATTCTAGGAGTGAGGTGGGGCGATGTAGAGCCTTAGTGGAAGAGTTGCAAATATTTGGGCAGGATCCATAGTAGAGCAACAGTAGTTGGAGTATCCTCTTCTCATGGATCATTACCCTTGCTACATGGGCCCATAGTATTCAATAGAAAGAGGTTCAATGTCACTTGTATAAGTCATATACCAAGGACCACAAAGTAGTGTTGACAACAGAGTAGGAAGCTCAGTAGTTGATTCAATAGCAATGTAGATTTCCCAGTAGACAGTGCAGAGACTAGTATCAATCAGATGTTCTGGAGACAGTTGCAGCTTAGAGACATTGTTGGTTCAGTATTTTGCATGCTTCTCAGTTGAATTTTTTGTAGTAGCAACAATAATAATGAGAGGGAGTTGTGTTATAGTACCTTCCTACAGGAGCAGAATTAGGGGTGATGTGGAACCCTTTTCTTAATTCTAAGATGGAGTGCTAAAATTGTAGCAAGAAAAGGCTCCATTATACTTGTGCCTTAGTCAAATGGATAAATTCAAATTTCCACATCAACGCGATTACTTGGATTGCAGTTAGTTAGAGTGGCATGGCCTTGTCTAATAGTTAAATTAGTAAATTTGAGATATAGGCTCTAAGTAGAGTTTTTCATGGGTTGATTGATAAAATTTACCAATCTATTTGAGTTATTGTTGGTTAAACTTAGTTTCCCCCCTTAATCCGAAGGGGTATGTGTGAGTCCAAGAAAAGAGTTGTAATACAAATCTGCAAAGTATACATGGCAGCACTTGGGCTGAATCAACTCTCTGAAATGTTGGAAAAAAGAGATGGTTTAAGGATGACCACCAACACTGGAATGCAAAACTTGTTGCAGTTCCCGGAACTCTTCCAAAACTGGCAAGAAGCTGAAGGCTTCTGCTAGAGGAATTGTCCCTCATAAAAAAGGGAGACCTTCGACCTAAAAGAAGGGAGGTCTACTACCTGTGGTGGTTTTAGGTTGTCCACCAACCAATGATGATGGTTTTAGGTTATCCACCAACCGAAAATGATGGTTTTAGGTTATCCACCAACCAAAGATGATGATTTTAGGTTATCCACCAACCGAAAATGATGGTTTTAGGTTATCCACCAACCAAAGATGATGGTTTTAGGTTATCCACCAACCGAAGGTATGCTCATGGGCATCCGTATCTCTGGCTACATCTCTGAATCCGGAATGACGAATTGTGGCTCGGGCTCGCTTGAACTGCTGGCTACAACTCTGAACATGGAATGAGAGATTGTGGCTCAGGCTCGCTTGATCTGTCGTCGAAGCTTGTACATGACCACCATTTTCCCCCTTGTGAGGGACAAGGTGAGATGATGGCGAAAACTCAACTGCAAGTTTGCTCAATATGCGTGAACAAGTTCTAACATGTGTCGTAAACATCTTCTTAGCTGCTGATGCCCATTGCCAAGAAGCGATCCATCCAAGATGAATCTTGGTTCTTGCAGGAGGCTTGTGTCTGAAGCATCTGTCTGAAGAATGGGTGTGCCGACCACAGTGCTTACATGGATGAAGATCAAAACAGTGATCTTTCATATGGCCAACTCGATCACAGTGTTGGCATTTCTCAATCTGTTGTGGAAGTGGAACAGGATCTGGAACAGCTGCAGGTGAACTGTCATATAGAAATCCGGCACTCTGAAATTTGATGGGCTTTGTGTAGTCTGGAATATGAAAGGTCACATCCTTGTCATATCCAAGACCAGTTCGGTGCTTGTTGTGGACAAGCTCTTCCCAAGGTCTGATGATGGGCTTAGGAAGTGCATGTTGAGTGGCTGCATCTGCATGTACATCTGCTGAATGTGAATCATCTTTGTCTTATTTCTTCTGATGAGAGTCCCTCACAATGTTCTGAATAGAAACAGGTTCAGAATGGTGACTCTTTTGCTGAAGTTCTTCTTGTTGGAGCCGAGATTCCAACTGTAAAAACTCAATCTTCTCTTGTGCATCTAGCAAACAAGTCTGAATGTTACATAGAGCATCCTTGCTCATTTTTATCATATCATGAACATTTGAATGAATGAGGTCATTCAACAACACTAATGCCTCATTGATTTTGGCCATTTTCAACAACTTAGGCTCAAAAAATGAAAGGGTGTCGGCTTCAACCGAAAATGCACCTATTTACAATGTGATTCAACAACAAATACAAATGGCTCAAGAAATTCTTGAAGTACAAAGTGTGCTCCTCAAACGATGGAGGGCAATCAACAATCCAACAACTCAAATACTGATTGCAACTATGAAGAAGCAACTCAATACAATATTTCTGCAAAATATGTGCAGCAAAAACAATGCGCAAGAAGCCTTGGGGCAGTTGATTTCTCTTCAAAGAGTTGTTTTCAATGATGGCAAACTTGTCTTCAAATGTGAAATTCTTCAAAAAAATCACCCTTATGTCAATGTCAAATCTGCAATTTCTTTATATGTTCACTTCATTTTCTGATATGTCATTTTTTTTTTCCTTTCTGCTGTTCAAGTCTTCTTCCTCTCTCTCTGCTAATTTTTTTTTTTTTTTTTTAATTAATGAAAATTAATTAAAAATTAATTATGGGGAATAATTAAAAAATGAGGGAGATGGAAATTTAAAAAATGTGTAGGGAGGGGAATTTAAAGGAAGTGTTAATTAAAAGAGAATTATTAAAAAATGGATGGGGTTTATTAAATTAAATGGGGAAATATAAAAAAATGGGAAGGAGGGAGAGGGGCGGGGTTAATTAAGGGAAGGGTTATTATAATGGGGAGGAGGGATTATTATGTTGGGGACCGGTATTAAAAATGTGAAAATCGATTTTTTAAAGAAGAGGGGTGGTTTTATTGAATGGAGAAAGGGCGAATGGGGTTGTAAAAGTCGATTTTTAAAAAGGAGAGCGGTATTAGAAATGGGGGGGGGCGGATTTTAAGAAATGAAATTAAAATTTGGGGGAGAACGAATGTGAGTGTATGCGTAGAGGAAAGCGCAGATAGGAAGTATTGAACGCTGTAGAGGAGTGCGTTGTGAATTAAAAAGGCGAGAGGGTAAGGAGTCGATTGTGGATAGATAGTGCGCGGTATATTATGAAACGAGGTGGGTCAAAGGCCGGAGAGAGGCGGATTAAAAAAAAAAATTTAAAAATAGAGCGAGCCGGGTAGGGGGAATGGGCAGATGGGGAGCGTTTTGTGTAGATGGGTATATGCAGGGAGAGGTCGAATAAGAGGGCGTGAGGAGGGCCGACGCAGTGGCAGGGAGGGGTGGATATGCCGTGGAAGGTGGATCGTTGAGTCAGTTGAAGGTCAGTTTAGTAGTTATTATTGTTGTTAACTCACTGATATCTCTGTTAACTAGTCATTCAGTGTAATATTCCCAAATGGGAAAATTAGGAATATAGCACATAACGCTGGAAATAACAGTGTAAATCAATGCATAAATGTAAGAGATCAATATGGAGCTTATTCATTCATTATAATAGCAGAAAAAATATGTAATATAATGGGCCACAAACCATAATACAAGATAGAACAAGCCTCTAATGAAGAAAACACTGAAGAATGAGGTGTTGCTACTATATCAAAATGCCGAAAGACTGATACAACGTAGTCATAGATGCACTGCTATAGAAAATGAGTACACAAAATATAATGGGCTAATATATGCCTCAAAATATGCAACAAATATAGATCTAGGCTCTTTATAACCTCCAACAAGAAACCCAAAAGGGTTTTCAGAAATACACCACTATACAAGATATGAATCAAAACCCTAGAGCTGAAGATTCATTGCAACAATATAACTGGAAATTTTTGGCTGATATGATGTAGCAATAAAGATAGCCTCCTACAATAGATCCTCTAGTTGAAAGGCTGACCCCTTCACTAGGAAACCCTCTCTCCAAATGGTGTACTGAAACCACCCTACAACTCCTCCCTGAAAATGATGTAGTCCAAGACAAAAACTGCACTATAGGGGAAAATAAATAAGTGGTCTGATGCCAAATTCTACAATAAGGCTCAAGGGCCTTCCTTACTAACCTTTCAATGGAAAGGAACCCTCCTCCACTGAAAATAAGCACTGAAGTGACCCAAATGTATTCTCCATTGCTGCAACCTGCAACACAACACAACCCTCAATAGGATCTGCGTTGTAGATGAAAGATGGAGCTTGGCATAATGCCTGTATGTGGAAATATAGTGAAAAAACTTCCTTTGAGGCTTCTCAATGATAGAGGTGGGATTCCCGATCAAGAACACCCTGTGCTAAACAGCACTGCAATCTTAGCTAAACAGCTAAAGAATGTTATATGTCTAAACAGACCATATAATCAAAACATAAACATACATTCATAATAAAATATGGCTGCCATCCTCTTCCTTATATAAGTGATGAGCTTCTTCACCCTTTGCCCCACTCATTTAAGACACTACTTCCATGCAAAGAGTCTCCAACTAAAACTGTGTTGTCCCTCAATAAATGCCACTACTCCATGACAACGTTGTTGATTTGGTCAAAGTTGACCCAGTCTACATGCTCCAGCCCCTTTTCACACCTAAGGGTGATTTATCAAGCTACTAAAGTGATCCCCTTTCACATTAGTAGTGATTTTATTCCTACTAAGGATATTTATGGATCTCCATATCCTCTTATTCATCAAATTATGTAGCAAAAACAAAATTTAATATTCCAACTAGCTCATGACTAATTGGGAATATTACAATCCTCCCCTCCCAAATGTTGTGTGTCCTCAAGAAACTATAAAGGTGAGTGTTGTAACTCTTCTCCTCCACCATTGGTGACACCTCCATGTGATAAGCTTTCCTCATAATCCAAGTGTCTCCCAATCCATCCCTCCATGACATGCTCCTCTCAAGTTCTCATGAGATGCAAATGACTCATCCCACAAGGAAGAAAAAGACCCAATGAAGCAATCACGATTTACCCAATGTTATCCCTTAAACATGTAGCATAATAAACATGGAGAGTATCTCTCCCAAAGGGCATGCTCAATCCTCCCATCCTCCCTCCATTCATTTCCATAATAAGAATAAGAACATCATGAACGTATGGGATCAAAACCAAGTATACATAAACATAAATATGCAAAAATGGAGGTGGATCATAGTCCCACATGTTGAACCAGCACAGTATATCTCTTGACTACATCATATAATGATATGGTAAGTGGTTTCCCCACCACTTACTTTCTGCCATATTCTTCTCACATTTTTTGAAAAGGTGAGAAATGTTTGGTGCCTTTGGAGTGCACCCGGAATGATAAATCATCTCCCTATATCCTCCTAGGGAGTGGCCATGCTCAACAATGTTTATGGCCCAAAGTTGGCCATGAAGTTTATATGGAAGAATGATCCTACGTGGATCAATGTCCCGCACATATATGGTAAAGGATGCAAATAATTATCAAGTAAAACATTATGCACATAAACATGTTCCTTACCATAATCTCTGCTCATACAAATGGAGTGGTCCATAGATAGATCCCCTCTCATTCCCAAAGAGGAAAGAGGTGGTTGTGATAACTCCTTCAAAGAGTTATGTATCTCCTCCATATCCACATCGTCCATGCATCTCCTCAAATGCTGATATATCTCCTCTTCAAAGCCTTCCCAAGTGTATCCCTCCATGATGGTGTTGTAGGCTCTCATGGAATAAGTATGGATGAAGAGAAAATCTTCATGTGCTCCTTGTAGTAACTTCTCCTTGAGATTGGAAGCTCCAGATAAGAATATCCTACCATGATAGTAGATGACCTCATCTCTAACTGAATATCCCTCCTTTAGTAGCTAGTCATCAAGTATCATACAAGTAAAAAGATCCTTGGAATAATCCACCAATAGTCGGGATTTCCAATATGGATCTATCCTCCATAGTGACAGCATTGATAATATATCACATAAAACATATGTCATATGGTTTTCCTCCTCTTTGACTTATCCCATGCCAAAGTCACATGTTGGAAGGCTGTTATCCTTCCTCTGTTTCTCCTTTCTCAGCGCAGAATCTGGAATGAGAGTGGGTAATGATGATGTTGGGAGTATGTCTCCCTCCTCCATGAGTCTACCCAAGACTCTCAACGTTGTAACATGACCTCCTAATTCCCCCACTCCTATTGAGTTTATGAGTTTTGCACCATGATGTGAGACATTTCTCACCAACTCCTGATCAGGTGGCCTCCCATGTGGTTTACCACAAAACAGTAATGCCTCATGGGCCAAAGTCATGTGCATGATAGATGGGACTGTTAGGTCCCTGCTTCCACTAAGAAAATCCATCTATGTTTTCTGTGTGGAATTTTTATGTGAGGGATATGTGTGCATGCCCTTAATCATATGATTTTTTCCACTCTTTCTATCCACCCATTCCATCTACGAAGTGTCCCAATATGTGGTGACCTTCCCCAAAGTAATCAACCACTGCACAACCAACATCACATTGGTGTCAGGTATCTCAACCACAAAGAAGTGATCATTCAATGTATATGTCCCCATGGTGACAGATAAATATGAAACATAATGCATGGATTACATAGTTCTAGCTCCTAGGACCAAAACATAAAATTCCTCGAAATCATTAGTGGGTTTTTCCTTCCTCTACACTAGTTAGGCATCAATAAAGCTGTGGGTAGCCCCACTATCAATAAAAACTGAGACCCTCTGATCTAAGATGGAACCTTGAACCCTCAAGGTCATTTACTTCGGTACTCCTCTCAATGATGCAAGAGCCCATCCAATTGAAGCAAATGTCCCATCCCCACTCCCTTGTGGTGGTGGATCATCTCTTGCTATGCCAACATTATGACCTCTTTCTGGTTCTTCTTCCTCCTCCTCATCATCATATGAGAAGACCTTTGTATATTGTGCCTTTCCTGCTGCACATCTATGTCTGGGTACCCATGATTCTTGGCATGTGAAGCAAAGCTTCCTTCTCCTCAAGTCTCTTTGGACATCATCACTAAGAGGCACTTTGTTTTGGCCCTCACTTGAAAGAGGAGCCTTCTCTTCTTTTCCCTTGGATGGAAAAGTGGGATTTTGCTGAAATGTTGCCTTTGATTTTGGCAAGGAATCTTGTATATATCTAGCTCTTTCAATGCAATCTTGAAGGGTAGTGGGCTTGGTAGATTTAACCAACCCATGAAGAGGTTCTTCTAACCCATCAATGAACATATAGACCCTTCTTGCTATAGATAAATCAGGAACCATAACAGACAGTTTTATAAATTCAAAAATATAAGTTTCTGGATTACCTGAATGTTTGAGCTTTGCTAGCCCCATGAATATTTCCTCTGGATCTCTTCAATCAAACCGCTCCACCAACCTCCTTGTGAACTCTGAATATGTAGTCACGTTGGCATGACCCAATGTAGACAAGCCATGAAACCACCAATCATGTGCCTCACCCTCAAGGTGCAGCACTGCTATCTTTATGGCCTCCATCTCTGGTACTTTGTTCAACTGGAAGTAGACGTCAACCTTCTCTACCCATGATTTGGCAGTGCATTTAGATGACTCATCAAAGTTGGGTAAGAAAACTCTACCCATATTTTGGTGTAGATCATGATTCTAAATGAATCCTCCACCTCTATTATGATTCCTAGGTCTCCTATTGTCCTTGATCTAACAAAATCCTTGAAAACTCAATTAATCCTTGAATATATGAGATTGAGACTCATACTCCATGAAATAGTCTTCAAGAGTTTCTTGTTCTTGAAACCCTTCATTTCCCACTACTAAGAATATAGGCATTGTAGAGCGTTGGGAAACTTATTACTGCTTCACTGGTTGATCACTGCAATGATGAGAAATTTTGGAGCCTTCACCATTTAGAAAACCTTTAGGGGATTCCTTGTATATATCCATCCTCATCTCCTTTATTTATCTATAAATTTCTTGCATAGTTCGAAGAGAAGCTTTGGGTACTTCTTCTCCTCATATTCTCCTGATAAAGGGGTTTTACCCTTGTCTTCTTTATCATTTGTATAATCAAACTTCTGGTTTCTTCTTCTAAGATACCTCTTCTCTCTATCTGTGAGAGGATCTCCTTCTTTTGATGACATATTGGCTTTAAGATGCACAGGCTAAGCCAAGATTATGCTCTAATACCACTATAATATTCCCAAATGGGAAAAGCGGGAATATAGCACATAATGTTGGAAATAATAGTGTAGATCAATGCATAAATGTAAGAGACCAATATGGAGCCTCTTTATTCATTATAATAGTAGAAAACATGTGTAATATAATGGGCCACAAACCATAATACAAGATAGAACAAGCCTCTAATGAAGAAAACCCTCAAGAATGAGGAACTGTTACTATATCAAAATGTCGGAATACTACTAAAATGTAGTCATAGTTTCACTGATACAGCAAATGAGTACACAAAAGATAATGGGCTGATATATGCCTCAAAATATGCAACAAATACAGATCTAGTCTCTATACAACCTCCAACAAGAAACCCAAAAGGGTTTTCAGAAATACACCACTATACAAGATATGAATCAAAGCCATAGGGTTGAAGATTCACTGCAACAATATAACTGGAAATGTGTGGTTGATATGATGTAGCATGAAAGATAGCCTCCTCCATAGATCCTCTAGTTGAAAGGCTGGCCCCTTCACTAGGAAACCTCCTCTCCAAATGGTGCACTAAAACCACCTTGCAACTCCTCCATGAAAATAACGCAGTCCAAGATAGAAATTGCGTTGTAGGGGAAAATAAATAAGTGGCCTGATGCCAAATTCTAAAATAAGGCTCGAGGGCCTTCCTTAATAACCTCCCAATGGAAAGGAACCCTCCTCCACTGAAAATAAGCACTAAAGTGACCCAAATGTATTCTCCGTTGTTGTAACCTGCAACACAACACAACCCTCAACAAGATCTGCGTTGTAGAAGAAAGACAGAGCTTGGCCTAGTGCCTGAATGTGGAAATATAGTGCAAACTCTTCCTTTGAGGATTCTCAAGGATAGAGGTGGGATTCCCGATCAGGAAGACCCTATGCTAAATAGCACTACAATCTTAGTTAAACAACTCAAGAAATCTATATGTCTAAACAGACCATATAATCAAAACATAAACATACATTCATAATCAAATATGGCTGCCATCCTCTTCCTTATATAAGTGACGAGCTTCCTCACCCTTTGCCCCACTCATTTAAGACACTACTTCCATACAAAGAGTCTTCAAGTAAAACTGTGATGCCCCTCAATAAATGCCACTACTCCATGACAATGTTGTGATTTGGTCAAAGTTGACCCAGTCTACATGCTCCAACCCCTTGTCACACCTAAGGGTGATTTATCAAGCTACTAAAGTGAACCCCTTTCACATTAGTAGTGATTTTATTCCTACTAAGGAGATTTATGGATCTCCATATCCTCTTATTCATCAAATTAAGTAGCAAAAACAAAATTTCATATTCCAACTAGCTCATGGCTAATTGGAAATATTACAATCAGGTGAAAATTGACCCAGTCATGCATGGAATTCAAATTTCCTAGTTAGTTGGATGGAAAAGGAAAATTTGTATTTATAATTGTATATTGTTGACTATACAACGCTTTTGCATTGAGCTAGTGATCAATTCCTCTTGTATCTACACAAGGAAATAGGGAATTTCCCTATTTTTAGGATCTTAATTCATCCAGGATTATGTAAGGAAATATGAGGTTGGATGAAGCTTGAATTGGCTAAGTGTTGGCCATATTAGGTAAGGAAGTAGGAGAACAATATTGCAGTGAAGGGTGTGCTTCAGAGTTGAAGCGAGAAATTGTAATAGTTTCTCTCTCATATGAATTAATGCAAAGCAACAAAGAGGTTTTTTCCCAATTAGGTTCCCCTTTAAAATCATTGTGCTCCTTGTGTTTTGATGGTTGCATGTTATTGCATGTGTTTTCATTTCCGCATAATAGTAGAATAATTTTTTGTCTCTTGATTTCAGTGCGATTTCATTAGAAGTAGAAAATTTCTTGCAATTTATACACCATACAGAGTTATACGAGCCATAGATAAAAATAAAATGAAATCTCAAATAAATTTGATGATTGAATTAGCTTTCATAAGTCCTCATTTATACTAATCGATAAGGAGTTATTTGATGTCGAGGACCCTTGCTTTTAGATAGGCCAACTTGAAAAATTAAGAGGGAAAACTCTAAATCAAAATTTTATTTTGTAATTGTTTTCCCAATAATTTATAATAATATTTTTCTTTTATCCAATTGAATTCAAATTTGGGCTTATTTTGGACCTTATGGTTTTTTCTTGAGGCAGTTGGGTTTTCCTTCAGGGAAATTCATCCTAAAGCTGCCTAATTTTAACATGCCTTTGTCCAATTCTAATTCATGTGTCAAGCAGGACTTTTGAAATGAGAAAGCAATCCAGAATTTTTGCAATCTGTGTTAATCATGTCATGGTGTTTTTCCAATTAGGCATAAGATTAGATTGTAGAATGTCACAAAGGCCAAGATCCTCTATCATTCAATTAAAAAAAAACCATGAGAGTATAAATATTAGAAAAAGGGCCCCATATCTTAGAAACTCCCAAATAGAAATTCAAATCCCCACCTAGAATTACCCTTTGTGAGTCTAATAGGGGTAGCCTGGAGAAATTTGACCAAAAAACCTAACGATTAGCGAAGAAACTTTTTGTAGCAGCTACAACTACTCTCCAATTTTTTTCCTATGCTAACATTATACTCAAACGAGATTATCTTGCAATGCTATCAGTTATTCATGCAATGACTGAGACTTATCCTTTTCATATGTGCTTTTGTTCACTTGTTTTCACACATAGCTAATCTTTCTAAGTCACAAGCTAACCTCATGACTTGGTTTCAGAAAAATTTTGGGCTTGCCTCTAGAAATTGTACAATCCTTGAGGGAAAGCAGCCTTGATGATTGGAATTGTGCAGTTCTGACTCGCAATCAACCTTGAGCTCAGAGACTACACAGTCATGGAAGGTAGTCGAGCACTTGTCACATTTTATGTCACTTTTTTTCATGTTTCTTGTGTGAGTGTTGTTTTCCTCATTTCTCTTCATGCATGATGGTGTTTTAAAATTTTTTATCTTGTTGAAGCATTTCTTTAAGTTTTCTTTTCCTTTCACAAGTGTCTCATTAGTTTCTTTGTTTTTTCACTGATGGTCATCATTGTGATGACTCTCCTCGCCAATTTGGTTTTCTTCTCGTTTATTATTTTTATGTACTTGATCTACATTTATTCAATCACACTTAGTCATATATGCACTCAATATCTCACTATCACTTATATATACTCATTTTTCACACCTCCCTTGGGCAAATCTCCACTTTCCTTGGTCAATTTTCACTTTCCCTAGATGGGTACTGTGCAATCCTAAGGCTCAAGCCGAGAGCTTGGCCTCTAGAAATTTACAATGCACAACATAGGCTGGCCCAACTGCACATTATGTTGTTCCAAGGCTCAGCCTGCTTCCCTCGCCACTAAGACTATGCAATGTGCAGTCTCTCCCAGTCCACTGCCCAGGATAAACTGCACATTGCACAGTATTAAGCTGCAAGCTTCATCCCTGGCCGATGGGACTGCATAGTTCTCAATTCCCATGGGAATTCATTCCCTCTTGTCATTGAAAATTATTCAATCCTTCTCTCTATATTTCCAGTTTTCTGCTTGATCATGCCTTGAAAGTATATTTGAAAAAGTTTGATGTTTTCTTTCCATGAGTGTCTTTTCTGTCCCACAGGTATTATATTTATTTAGCATCTCTACCCAGCAGCCATTGTTACTATGGAACAAAAGAGAGTTGCTTCAAAAGATACCAATGAAAGTATTATTGGGGAATCAGTTGAGAAAATGTCGGTTAGCTTTCTAGTATATGCGTACATTCAGTTTTTTATAGAAAAGGAATCAACACTCACATGGCAGTTGGTTAAATATGCTCTTTCAAAGGACTTCAAGGTAAATCTTGAAGATTGGCAGGTATATCTCAGTATCCAGTGGTAAGGATTATACAAGTTTTCTTGCATATATTCATCCTTCCTATGTGCAGATGTCATCAATTGGATTATTTCTCACATTGATGAGAAAACTATGGCATTGAGCAATGTCAGCAGACAAAAGCTTGCTATCTTTCTAGCATAGGATTTCCATGGTTTGTATCATCTTCCTAATCCTGTAAATCTCATGGACTCATTCTTTTATGCCACCCATGGTTATTTTAGCACAAATGATATTGTTAGAGATTGGGTGAAGGAGGCATCGAAGTTTAGACAGATACCCACCCATTCATAAAAGACAAAGTCACTCAGGATATCCTACCAAGTCTTGGTCATATTAGCTTGCAAAATATATGGTTAGGAAATCACGGGCACCTTCCCTAAAGGGTGTGAAATCTTATCGAACCATGTGGTGAATGAGGGGAAGTCGTTCAAAACATAGTTACCGATCAAACGGGAACTATTACCTCAAAACGAAAACTCTAGCCCAAAAAAACACACAAAAAATGAAAATGTTGGCATTATGATGTAATATGTTTTCCTTGATGGAAACCTACTCGATGAGTTGCATTTTCATAGAAACCTATTTGTTGAAGATGTACACTTGATGTATCTACAATCCAATTCAAATGTGACAGAGAAAGGAATACCAATCAGTGTCAGAGGAATGATGAATGTAAAGCTTCAAGAAATATAATCAAGTTTGATGAAGGGAAGCTGCGTATCCTCTTAGGTTCAATGAAGCCAAATCGTGTATATATCCATAATTTGTGTATATGCAGTTTTGGTAAAGAAAAGTCGCGTGTACATGTGGGTACAAAGAAGTAAAGTCACGTATGAGTTGGCGCACTACTTATAACAATACCAAGGGTATTTACCATGGTTTTAGTCAACAATATTGAGCATAGTAATGGTTGTTTGATCTCGTCCAAGAATACCACAAGCACATGTGTGGTTATGGCTCATGGTATTAGTTAAGGCTCAAACTATATAAGGAGGAGAAGAT
Organism: Pinus albicaulis; assembly: GCA_034641835.2. Classification (NCBI taxonomy): domain Eukaryota; kingdom Viridiplantae; phylum Streptophyta; class Pinopsida; order Pinales; family Pinaceae; genus Pinus; species Pinus albicaulis. Next base: position 307,269,736 of record CM076580.1, on the reverse strand, counting down.
AATAGTGAAAGGGTGTGAATGTCAATGAGAAGTGAATGAATACATCAATTTGAAGTATATCTGCATGGATTGGGCTATATTCAATAGATAGATCTAATATTTTGATGCACTCATGAATACAAAATGGATCGGGATCTTTAGACCTGAAATGAATATGTATTTGCATGATATTTTTATGAGTTGTTTAGATCTGTCGTCTGTCGCATAATTGTTGAAGTAAATGATATGATCTGAGCAAGTTTGTTTTTTTCAAGTGTTTCGCGGTCCTGTAATATTTAAAAATATATACGTTGGTTTGTCACGGTGAAATCACGTATACTCGTGGGTTCGTTTCAGCAAAGGCGCATATAGAAGATAGGTTTCTTTCTGAAGATTGCTGAAGAAAATGACTAATCATTTCTGTTGTGTTTCTGTTGTTTGTCAATAAAGTCTTCATGTAGATCTGGATTGTTTGAATATTTTTTATACTGCTAATTGATTATGTATAAATATGATCAGTGACAGGTTGTTTGATAATGATGGATGTTGCTGACTGAATAAGGTTTTTGTAAATCTGACAAAGTATGCCTGAATTTCTCTTATCTATTTTGAGTCTGATTAGATCTCTAATTTAAGTATATAAAGATCTATACACAGGTTGCTCCATAGAAAAGAGCATATACACGCAGGTTATCGTAAGTGAAGTAGCATATACAGTTTTTTTTATGAATAATCAGGGTTGAAGTTGATTTTGTGTGTTAATAGAGAAGTCTGGGTTTAATGATGTGATCTGGTTACAGTGATATCACTGTTCCGTTTGAAGATTGGTTGAAGGTTATTAGTGTTGATCTACAAATTTTGTTGTGTTGAAGTTGTTGGATCCAGTGTGAAAATTTATGAAACGTAGTCTGCAGTGGTTCTGAGGGTTGAAGCCTTTAGTGTGGAAGTCGAAGCTTCCTACCAGTAGAAGCTGGTGATCAGTTCAGGGAGTTGAAGCTCCCTTCCAGTAATGGTTTGTGTTATTTTCATTCTTTACATCCTGTCACTAGTGATCAATGGGATCTTATCATGTCTTGTTAGGGTCTCATAGTCAAAAAAAATTCATTTCATTAGGTCTTCAAGAAAAAATTTGGTCACTGGGTATTAGGTTTAGGACTATTTTCCACTCCTTCAAAAAATTTTAAATTTTTGGTCCATGTCATCACTCAGTTGAGTGTATCATCATTCAAATATTATCATCATCATTTTAGTCATCACCACCATGATCTCATTCAGTTCATTGTCTTCATTAGGTCATTAGGGTTTCAAGGCCACTAAAACTCTTATTTCATGCATAAAATCCAGCAATTGGAGGAGTGGTAATAGGCAACTTTCTTCAATAAATTTTTATTTTCAAATGTAATTTTATGTTTCTATATGTAATAAGTAATTCATCTTCCTGAAAGTTGCAGTTCAAAGTTCCAAAGAGATTCAATGTTCCAAATAAGCCATAAAAAGTTCAAGGTTAAAAATTCTAAAGGTCACAAAGTTCAAAAGACTGAAATTCATGCTTGAAAAAGACATGCGGGGCCCATCATCACTAAAAGAGAATCATTTCATGTTTATAAAAGGGCCAAAAATACACAAGGATATTTCATTTGCACTGTTATTACCTCTCATCATCAATCTCATCCTTCATTTGGCAAGAAAACACGAGTTTTTTACCTCAAATTTGGAAAAATTGGTTGGCGTTGCGCATACAGACATTATGATGTGCTTCTGGAGGAACGCGCTATGCGTAGGAAGACTGTGTTGTGCACAGGTGGCTTGCACTGTGCATGGGGCAAAGCTTCCCAAATTTTCCATTTAACCACTAAAATCAGTTTTTCAAGTTTTCACTCCATATTTTCCACATCTAAGCTCTATAACAAGTAAGATGACTCATTTTCATGCCCTCCTTTGTTTTGTATGCCAAGAAAATGATCACAATCTTATCTTCCTAGGGTTTGCATGAATTTCATGGTTTTGGTCTTCAAATGATGTATTGATGCTATAAACGCTAGTTTCATTGTCCCTACATCTCTGTTTGCATTTTATACACCATCTCCATCCATCACAAATCCATTTCCCATCATTTTTCTTATCTTCCCTATAAACCCTAACCCTATTCTACCAAGTTGGGAAATTTCTCTAGCTAGGCCCATGTTTAAATTTCCTAGCCCATTTCCCTCACTCATTTCCCTTCATTTCACTCCCTAAATATCCCTACTACCCATTCCCATCTCCCTAAATTTTCCTACTCCCATCTCCCTTCCCTAACTCCCTCATTTCATCCCTTTACTCCTTTTCCCTGTTTTTTCCCTCCTATCATCTAGGGTTTCAATCATGGAAGCAGATTATTCACCATCAAATAAAATAAAACATCACAAAGTGGGGAAGATACTGAGGTATGAGCCCTCAAATTGCAGTGAAATCACTTCCTTCCCATTCATTAGAAAATTCTTTGAAGATGTCAATTGCCTAAGGTTTTGTCAAAGAGTGGAGGAGGTAGGTTTTCATGAGCAGCTTATAGATTTTTTTACCACTAATTTGAAGGGAGAAAAGGCCACCATTGCAGGTATTGATTTCACATTTTCAGTAGATTCCATCTCTCTTGCTACAATAATACCAAATCATGGTGAATATTGGTTCAAAGGCATGAACCTAGACCCTGAGCAGTACAAACCCTAATTAGTCAAAAGTAAAAGGGTAAACTTGATTTTCTTGCTAATGCCTGTATGATAGCATAACATACATCATTTTCCACTTCTGGACGAGTTTTGGGAAGATTTGGGCACTTTTTGTTTTTTAGTGAAATTTGGTGTAAATTTGCAGAATTCAGAAATGTCACTAGGTCCAGAAGCGCAGCGCCTCCTCATGACTCCAAATGGCATAAACTCAACATTTCTAGAAATCTCTTGGCCTCCTCTCAAAATCTGTTTCCTCATATTTTTGAGTCAGGGCTCATATTTTGATAAAAATGAGAAAAGGGGTCAAAAATCAACATTTTGCCCCTCTTTTTGACTGGCTCTGCATTTCTGGAGACACCTTGGGAGAATGAGTTTTTGAAGGCCTTCCCATGGGTCATTTTCAAAAATTCAATATATTCTGGAAACTCGATAGACAGGGATAGTTTACCATTCTTTTATATTTCAATTTTGACATTAGGAATATGCCTAAAAATGTCCTCCAAGATGGCGCTACGCATATGCAATTTTCTGAGATTTTTTCTAAAATTTTCATTGTGTAATTTTCACCAATTTCCAGTTTGAATTTTGTAAAAGTTAAAAAGTGAAAGTAGATTAATGTAAAAGAAAAAATTTAAATTTAAATGGTAAAATGGAGTTGAATAGGTGTCTTATCCTCCATTTATTGCTTTGAGTATATGTCTCTTAGTGGTTAGATAAAGGAGGAATTTGTTGTGTAACCTCCCTAGTGTGTATCAGACTTCAGATAGTGCATGAATTTGACATTATTGCTATAAAATTAAGCCTCCAAGGGAGAATTTTGACCTCAGTGTCTATATGAGGCCTTTTGTAATTAGTTTCAAAGGTTGGATGTTGTGGAATTGAGCCTTGAACACTAGTGTACTTTGTGATATTGGCAGGAACTAATAGACATAATTTGCAGCTATTGTGGTGGGATTCATGTGGTATGTGATTTAAAAGTGTTTCTTCTTATTTTATCATATATTTGAATGTATTGTACCTTCCATTTCCATTTTCACATCTTATGTGATTTATTTCTAAGTTTGATAAGAAGAATTCATTGATTCATTGCTTTGTTTTGCAGAAGATTTCACATTTATGTTCATTTTATTCTGATATAAATGAATTCACATTATTCATGCTCATTTTGAAACCCTATCAATCTACCATATTCACCAAGATACCTCAAAAATTATAAAGTTTGTGCTTACCTTTCCCCATTACATCTCTGCAAATCTGATTTTTAGAGCCCTGACCTAGTTTCTCCTAGAACTAATTCACCATCCATCACAAAACCATCAAATAAATCAAACCATAATCTGCATACCTAGCCTAAAATATTTCATGGTCCATTCAAATTGGTTGTGAATATCATTGAGAGAGACCTCTCAGCCTAGTAGGGCTAGCTACTAGGTCAAAGTGGTATGTAGTTACCTTTGTTGGTCTCATTCTCAGCCTTCGGAGAACTGGTGGAGTGATAACATCTTGGCGTTGTTGCTAGGAAATGAGTTGACAGATATTCCCTAGGAAAGAATGACAAGGATCAGATCTGAATGCTGATGGTGAATAATGATTGAACAAACAAAGGTTGAAATCATTCACTTGGCGACTCCAAATTCGTTTCAAAATCAAATCTAAGACTCCATTAGAGGATGAACCTTGGCAACAAAAATATGAAAAGACAACATGGGAAGATCAGGTAATCGACTTGGACTTTCATCCAAAACATCATGTTCTTTGCCTTGAATTATTTTTTCTCTTTTCCTGAGAATTTCAAGAAGTTTTTTTTAAGTGTACTATATTTGAGAACTATATTTGAGAAAAGATCCCAAATCTATATTTGATTCCTTCCCTCTAAAAATTTGGATTCAAATTCTTCTTACGCCTTTGATCTCGATCAAGAGCCTTCTTCTAAATCTTGTGATGATCATCTTCCACTTGATGAGCCTCAAGTGATCAAGACAAATCTTACAGCTTATGTACATACTCCTATACCTTGTAAAATTCTAGATAGATACAAGCCACTCATCTTACCTCCTATATTCCATGATTTCCCTGAAAACTATTACAAATATCTTCCAAGGTTTGACAGAGAATGTGGTAACATCACTACTAAGAAACACATTCATGGTTTTGAAAAATTTCTCGATCTTTTTGAAGTTGATGAAGATGATGTTAGTATTAGGATCTTTACTCTATATTTGCAAGGCAAAGCCAAGAAATGGTTCAAAAACTTTCCAATTGAAAGAATTTTTTGTTTCCATCAGTTTGTGAAAGTCTTCCTTGATAAATGGGTGATCAAGAGGAATCATTTTCTAGTTTTAGAAGAATATAATCATTTGAAAATACGGCCAGGAGAAATAGTGCAACACTTTTAAGCTAGGTTTAATCAGGTATACCATTCAATCCCTGCTAATATAAAACTGCCTCCTAGTTCAGCTCTCTTACACTACCCGAATTCCTTTGATCCAAACATGGATTTTCAATTGAGAGAAAGGAATGCTACAACGCTCAAGGAAATGCAGGACAATGCAATAGATGTGGAAGCTAATTTACTAGTCAAAAGATTAAAGTTGAAGGGAGAAGAAAGGGATAACATAGAAAAGGAATACCTGACATCTTCAGAAGTAAAGCTTGACATTTTTCTAAGTACAATGGAAGAAGTACTGCAAAATATCACCATGAGAGATGAATTTTCTATTCAAAAAAACCATGTCCTAATTATTGCAGAAGAAGAGGTTGTTGGCCCTAAAAAATTTCCTGCTAATCCTAGTTACCATAGATCATAAAATTATTGTTGTTTATATTCATTTATGGACAATCATGAAAATGGATTTGTAGATCAAATCGAGCAGAAGAAATCTGCTGATCTAATGTGTATGTTTGATGACATTACTTATATTGATTATTTACCCTAGTATGATCAGTATGTTGATGATTACGTTGTCGAAATTGACACTAACTCTTCAAGTAAATCATCGGCATGATTTTGGGAGGAAGAAGTTCAATTACAACTACTCAAATATAGCACTCAACCTATACATATCAATCATGATAGCGATGAAGAGAATGCAGAAAATTTCAAATTAAGTGAAAGTTGTTTAACTTTGAGTTTCGCTTCATTTCAATTTATGAGAGAAAACTTTCACAAGATTTGAAATCAACAGTATTTCAGTTTTGATATTGAGTGTGAAGAACACAATGAACTTCTTGATCAATACTCCTTACCCTTGTGTTTCTCCTCATTTGCGAAAATAAGAGAAAACTATAAGCAAGCAGATAAGTGAGTTGTCAGCAGTATAAATGGCCATCCTTCTCATCAATTGGTTGAGGAAGTCACCTATGATATGAAAGCTTCTTTCACTCCAGAATCCCAGCCACTAAGTTACATTGAGTTTCAAATCATAGATGAAAGCTTAGAGCCTGATACATATTATGAATTGATGCAATACAATTCTTTACTGTTAAGTTTTGACTCATTTTAGTTTTTGAAGAGAAATTTTGATAATATCTCTGAAATAAAGGATCATAAGACTATAGAAAATCATCTGATCTCACTGGAACCAATGTATGATAAGTTGAAACAGTCTTGTCAAGTTCTCCATGATCCAATAGCTGATGTTTTGGATGATATATGTAATCAAAGTCCTTCTCCATTAGTTGGTTATGAGCTTCAAAGCGGAAATGATAAAACTTCAATCCGGCAGCCGGATTCATTGTCTTGTTCAGTAGGAGTCTCATTACAAGGATCATGCAAAGATTTGAATTTATATCAGGAGAGTAATGAAGAATATTCTTATTTTTTAGTTGATCATCAAGAAAAATTAGTCATTCACGAGTTTCAGAATCCTTTTGTCAACTTGTTGTAGCCATCAAGGGGGGTGACTTCTCTTGTATTTATGGATCAGAAGCACATGTTCAGTGGACACTTGGAGTGGTCCAGTTTTTGTTTTTTCTGCCCGCTCCAAGAAAGTGTGGAACATGAATATTTTATAAAAGATCATGTAGTTTCATCAAAAATTATCCACAATGGGTTACAAAATATTTCTCATATTTACACTGATCCAATAGGCAATTATATAGATGATCTTTGTGTCTAAAGTTCTCATTCTTTGGTTGGATGTGAGTTTGAAGATAGATTTGATAATTCTTTAGTTAGGCATACAGTTTTAATGTCTTGTCCATCAGCATTCTCATCACATTTATCACAAAGGTCTCAGGAAATCTTGTAGCTTTATCATGATTGTTTTAAGTTGAAACTTCAGGAAAGCATAGATGTTGGGAAAATTTTAAAATCAAGGTAAAAAGACTACCTAGAGCAGAGAATTAATGTATTAGATGGGATGGAAATTAATATGTATTCCTATGAAGATCCTTTTGCACCATTCTTGAGGTCAGTTAGTGGGTTCATGCTTTGCAATTTCATTAAGATTCAATTTTTTGACAAATTTTCATGGGAGTTTCCTTTTAGTAGTTTTCCCTTATTGCTCATGAGCAAGCACTTGCAGAGAATTGAACTAGCAGACAAAATTCTTACATGGTTGCATTGTTTGTTCCATTTAACTTGATCAGGTGATGTATGGATTAGTTAGAATAGGTGTGATGAATCATTTGAATTCTCAACATTTGTTTTAAATAGTATCTTCCAATAAAGTTTGAAGTTAGTCTACATTTCAATGTGTCAGTCGGTTTGTGATATCGAGTCTCGTATTTTGTTTTTGACTCCATGCCCAATGGTTAGGCTACTTGTTTTGTGGTGTTCTTGACACCTCCAATGAGTTTCCATCCCCAGCTGGAGCGAGTGGTAGTGTCATTATTTACATCTTGTCACTAGTGCTCAGTGGGCTCGTATCATGTCCTGTTAGGGTCTCATAGTAATTTTTTTGTCATTTCATTATGTCTTCAAGCAAAAATTTGGTCAGTGGTATTAGATTTAGGACTATTTTCCACTCTTTCCAAGAATTTTAAATTGTTGGTCCATGTCATCACTCAGTTGAGTGTATCATCATTCAGATATTTTCATCATCATTTCATTCATCACCACCATGATCTCATTCAGTTCAGTGTCTCCATTAGGTCATTCGGTTTTCAAGGTCACCAAAACTGTTATTTCGTGCATAAAATCCAACAATTGGAGGAGTGGTAATACGCAACTTTCATCAATAAATATTTATTTTCAAATGTAATTTTATGTTTCTATATGTAATAAGTACTTCATATTCATAAACATTGCAGTTCAAAGTTCCAAAGAGATTCAATGTTCCAAAGAAGCCACAAAAATTTCAAGGTTACAAATTCCAAAGGTTACAAAGTTCAAAATAATGAAAGCCATGCTTGAAAAAGACATGTGGAACCCATCATCACTCAAAGGGAGTCATTTCGTGTTTATAAAAGGGCCAAAAATACATAAGGATATTTCATTTGCACTCTTATTACTTCTCATCATCGAGCTCATCCTTCATTTGGCAATAAAACACAGGTTTTTTACCTCAAATTGGGAAGAAATGGTTGGCACTGCATACCATACACTGTGATGCGCTTCTGGAGGAAGGCATTGCATGTAGGAAGACTGCACTACGCATAGTCATGGTGCATAGGTGTCTTGCGCTGCGCACAGGGCAGAGATGCCCAAATTTTCCATTTGACCTCTAAAATCAGTTTTTCAAGTTTCCACTCCAAATTTTTCCACCTCTAAGCTCTATAACATGTAATTTAACTCATTTTCATGCCCTCATTTGCTTTGTATGCCAATAAAATGATCACAAGCTTAGTTTCCTAGGGTTTGTATGAATTTCATGGTGATGGCCTCCAAATGATGGATTGATGCTTTAAACCCTAGTTTCATTGTCCCTACATCTCTGTTTGTAGTTTATACACCATCTCCATCCATCACCAAGCCATTTCCCATCATTTTTCTTATCTTCCCTATAAACCCTAACTGTATTCTACCAATTTGGGTAATTTCCCTAGCTAGGACTATGTTTAAATATCCTAGCCCATTTCCCTCACTCATCTCCCTTCATTTCACTCCCTAAAGATCCCTAAGACCCTTGCCCATCTCCCTAAATTTTTCTACTCCCATCTCCCTTCCCTAACTCCCTCATTTCATTCCTTTAGTCATTTTCCCCATTTTTTCCCTCCTATCATCTAGGGTTTCAATCATGGAAGCATATTCTTCACCTGTAGAAATTTTAATATAATTATTTATTTCCGAATTCTCCTGATCTAACAATTATATCCACTGGTGAATACATAATCCTTCTACTTAAATCTTTCCGGAAATTTAATCACTAATTGCAAATCCATGAAGAAAAATCAATCACACATAACACAGATGTTTTTACCAGGAAAGAATAAAGCTAAAAACCCCAAATGTCATATATTATTTATATAATGGATCATGAAACAATCTCATACAAAGATCTACTCCAAGAGCTCTCAGTACAATATACAATCGTCTCACACTGTCATACAAAAATTGGCTCACACATGCACCAATTTACTGCCTCCTAACAGCCTGCCTCCACTGTGAAATCCTTGGTAATGAAGATCCCTGAATGAATTCGATCTTTCCTTGCCTTGACTGCACAATCCATATTGGCATCTCTAGTGTGTGTGTATTTGCATTGAATGCACCACTATAGTCACAATTGATAATCAAACAAACCCTTTCACCTATCTCTCAACTGGGTCTCCACTGGATCTGAAATCCATGTAGTTAACAGTATTATTTCTTCAATTGCATGTGAGACCACTACTTGTGAATTAATTAAATAATTAATTCACTGATCTCTCACTAGTGTATCTTTAGTTACAACTAGTTACAACAAGCACAACTGAGTTAAACTAAATAACAACTCACATAACTACACATCCAACTCTGTTAAAACTTTGTATCACTCAGTTACAACGAAGTCCACTCTGCATGTCCCACCAACCAACCTTAGAACTCATAATTCCTTTATTCAACTGGTTTTCCACATCACTTAGCTGAAATCAAGTGCTTCAAGAGAATAGATTATTATTTATTGTCTAATTATTATTAAGGGCTAATAATAATTGACATCTGATCTATTTTTAGACATGCGATCTATAAATAGACTTCACCCATGCATCTAAAAATAGAATGTCATCTATAAATAGAATTTTCTCAACCATCTATAAATAGACTCCCGCTATAAATATAATATGCTCACCATTCTAAAAATAGACATACACCTAAAAATAGCCTACGGGCCCCACCTAGTATAGATGCTTAATTTTCACTAGGTTCATCATCTTGTTAAATCTCAACATCACCATAAAAGAAAATAAAACATCACAAAGGGGGGAAGATACTGAGGTATGAGCCCTCAAATTGCAATGAAATCACTTCCTCACCATTCATTATAAAATGCTTTCAAGATGTCAATTTCCTAGGGTTTTGTCAAAGAGTGGAGGAGGTAGGTTTTCATGAGAAGTTTATAGATTTGTTTGCCACCAATTTGAAGGGAGAAAATGCCACCATTGCAAGGATTGATTTCAAATTTTCAGTAGATTCCATCTCTCTTGCTATAGGAATACCAAATCATGGTGAATATTGGTTCAAAGGCATGAACCTAGACCTTGAGCAGTACAAACCTTACTTGAAATCATAGTACAAAGGAAACCCTAATTAGTCAAAAGGAAAAGGGTAAACTTGATTTTCTTTCTAATGCCTCTATGATAGCATAACATACCTCATTTTCCACCTCTAGACCAATTTTGGGAATATTTGGAGCACTTTTTGTTTTTTGGTGAAATTTGGTGTAAATTTGCAGAATTCAGAAATTTCACTAGGTCCATAAGCGCAGCCAAGGTGCACTGTGCTTTTCCCTCAGGGCTCCAAATGGAATAAACTTAGCATTTCTATAAATCTCTTAGCCTCCTCTCAAAACCCATTTCCTCATATTTTTTTATTCAGGGCTCAGATTTTGAGAAAAATGAGAAAAAGGGATTAAAAATCAACATTATGCCCCTCTTTTTGACTGGTGTTGCATTTCTGGAGACACCTTGGGAGAATGATTTTTTGAAGGTCTTCCCATTGCCCATTTTAAAAAATTCAAGATGGTTTGGAAATTATACAGGCATGGCTAGTTTACCATTCTTTTATATTTCAATTTTGACTTTAGAAAGGTGCCTAAAAATGGCCTCTAAGATGGTGTTGTGCATCTGCAATTTTCTGAGACTTTTTGTAAAAATTTCGCTATGTAATTTTCTCCAATTTCGAGTTTGAATTTATAAAAGTTAAAGAGTGAAAGTAGATTAATGTAAAATTAAAAATGTAAATGTAAATGGTAAAATGGAATTGAATAGGTGTATTATCCTCCATTTATTTCTTTGAGGATATGTCTCTCAGTGGTTAGATAAAGGAGGAATTTGTTGTGTAACCTCCCTAATGTGTAGCAGACTTCAGATAGGTGCATGAATTTGAATTTCTTGCTAGAAAATTCAACCTCCAAGGGAGGATTTTGACCTCAATATCTATATGAGGCCTTTTGTAATCAATTTCAAAGGTTGGATGTTGTGGAATTGAGCCTTGAACACTAGTGTACTTTGTGATTTTGGCAGGAACTAATAGACAAAATTTACAGCTATTGTGGTGGGATTCATGTGGTATGTGCTTTAGCAATGTTTTTTCTTCTTTGATCATATGTTTGAATGTATTGTACCTTCCATTTCCATTTTCATGTCTTATGTGATTGATTTCTAAGTTTGATAAGCAGAATTCATTGATTCAATGCTCTGTTTTGGAGAAGCTTTCACATTTATGTTCATTTTCTTCTTATATAAACGAATTCATGTTATTCATGCTCATTTTAAAACCCTATCAATCTACCATATTCACCAAGATACATAAAAAATGTTAAAGTGTGTGCCTAGCTTTCCCCATTACATCTCTGCAAATCTGATTTTCGGAGCCCTGGCCTAGTTTCTCCTAGACCTAATTCACTATCCAGTACAAAACCATCAAATCAATCAAACCCTAATCTACATACCTAGCCTAAAATATTTCATGATCCAGTCAAATTAGATGTGAATCTCTTTGAGAGAGCCCTCTCAGCCTAATAGGGCTAGCTAATAGGTCAAAGTGGTATGTGGTTACCTTTGTTGGTCTCCTTCTTAGCCTTTGGAGAATTGGTGGAGTGCTAACAGCTGGTAAATGAGATTAGGGGGTTGGAGCTCCTTTCAAGTAGCAACTAGAGAATGAGAGAAGGTTGCAGCCTTCTGAAGGTGGGTGCCAGCGTACTGATATGAGTCTGCAACAATACAACATTGTAAGTAGTTTTCTATATAATAAATATTAAAGATAGAGATGATTGCAGCGGTGGTTTTCTCTCGACTTGGGCTTCCATCGTGTTCATGTGTGATGCCTTTGTGTGATGACTTATTTTGTTATTACTGCACATGTTTACTGCTTAAATGTATGATACATAACTGATGGACTGGGCTAAGTAAAGTTTTTGAAGATTTATTTGAACATTAAGTTATCTGGGTATACGCATGTTTCATTTGAGAAAGTCATGTGCATACGCTAGTTGGATTAATTAGTTGCGTGTAGAAATTAGTAAAGAAAATAAATATTGTGTGTAGTTCAAATACTGATTCACCCCCCCCCCCCTCCCCCCCTCGAATTATTTTTCCCAACAGAAAAAACAACCCAAAAGAGAAAATTGTGTTTTCCAGAATGCACTATTTTTTTAGGGTCAAACTTCAACATTTGTTTAAATTATTCTAAAAATCAAACATTTTCTTGAAAAAAGGATTGAAAAAACACCCTCGAAATAAAATGTGTTGATGGTGGAATACAATCGCCAATTTTTTGTGTGCAAAAAACAACTTGAAAACGAAAAGTGTTTATGCCGGAATAACGTCGCCAATTTTTTGTGTGTAAAAAGGAGAGCTTGAAAACGAAAAGTGTTGTTGCTGGAATAACGTCATCAATTTTTTGTGTGCAAAAAACACGTTGAAAACAAAAAGTGTTAATGTTGGAATAACTTCTTTTCATTTTCAAGGTAAATTGTCAACAATTTTTAATAATGACATTAAAGATAAAATATCATAACTCTAAAAAACCTTAAAATTTCAACGATAAACATGACATTAAAGATAAAATATCAAAAGTCTTAAATTGCAACCATTTTTACGCATGGTATTAAAGATAATATATTATCGTGTCTCTGAAAAGCCTTGAAAATCCAAGGATGACATTCAAAATAAAATATCACATTTATGAAAATCAAATCCCAATGATTTTTAGGCATGGTATTAAAGCTCAAATATCACTTGTAAAAAATTTAAAAAATTAAAAAAAAAAAAAACACACACACACACACACACACACAAAAATCAAAAGAAAATAAAAAAGGAAAATTAAAAAAAACACATAATATAAAAAATAAATAAAATTAAAAATGTCGTAGTCTAACTGGACTACCTTGTTGCCCTGAAAATCTTTGAAATTCAGGTAAGATTTTATGAAAATCCGGCAAGGACTTTTGCAAATCCAGGTTATAGTTAGCAATCTTCAATATTTTGTGTTTGGTCTCAATCTAGTCTCCTAAACTGAGCTCATTTAATTGTCAACCAGGATTTGTAAACTGCTGAAGTGAAGTGTACTGTATGTACCTAGGTGCTTGTTTCCTAATGCGTTGTGTGTAGTGTTTTGTGATGTTTTTGGTCTTTTGTAATGATTTATGATGTTTTTGGTCTTTTTGGTGGTTTTATGTTTGCAAGGGAAAATGTCTAGAAAGCTAATGGAAAGGAGTTGGCGATCAAAACAGAGTTAAGTCTAATTGATGGAATGACAAATGGCAAATGCAATTGGAAACACTGAAGCAGAATTAAATCTAAACTATGACAAAGTAAAAGCAAAGCTTGATAATGACTTTTAAGCAAATGATTCAAAACACAAACTAAACTTAAGGAATGATCACTAAGTATGCAAATCCTCTAACTAATCAATTAAACAACTAACCTACAATGATGCAACATTTTGTCCTTGATTAGAGATTTGAAACATATTTAGAGGAAAACATTGTTATCATCATAAGATCTTTTATTCTAAAACTAGTTCCTATCTCTATTCTGCAATTCAATTGAATGTCACAAAACCTTTACTCATGAGTTATTGATTTCTTTCCAAAGTAGTCTTTTGAGGAAGAGCTCTGTTTATAAAATGATGAGGAAATTGCAGAGATACTTCAGGCCTTATAGTGATGTTGTCTTCTGTTCATATGGCTATGGATCATTTGTAGATTTTAGAACAAGAAGATGTTTGTGAATAATGAAGGCTGTCTTGTTAATCCTAACAACTGAAGTGATCTATTGTGCAGTGGATGGTAATCTGAATGGGGAGTGCAAGTGCAATGAGTTATTCTAAAAATGAACTTAAGATGCCACTAATCTAGAACAATGTTGAACTACAAGTCATCATCAAACTCAAAACAAGGTAACTGAACATGAGTTAAGTGCAATTAAACTCCGGAGTATCCTAACTATGCTATCATGCATTATTCTATGAAGTTACACAATCTGTTTTTCCATCATTAGTGATATTTTGGAAGAGTTCCTTCTTTTGGAAGAGGTATTAGAACAATTCTGACTGTGTAATTGAATGCAAATGCAAGCAAAAGACTGAAAGCAATGAAAAACTAAGATATCATATCCATATCCTACTCGTCATTATGATGTTTTGGACAAGCGTTTAAGAGCAAGAACAGAGATGATACTTAGTGCAAACACATAACTAAATCATTCATTATCACGGTCATGTCTTGAACTTCTTAAGAATTTCTTGGAAGAGTTTCTTCTTGTGGAAGAGTGATTAGAACAAGTGTGACTGTGATAGTGAACAACAAAAACTACAACTAAATTCTACAGTACTATAGCCATTCATCATTCATCATTATAATCTTTTGGAAGAATTTCTTCTTGTGGAAGAATTAGAATGAATATAACTACAGTAGCTAATTAAAAACAACTATGAATTCAACTCCTAATCCTACAATACTATAGTCATTTCCCATTCATAATTATAGTCTTTTGGAAGAGCTTCTTCTTGTGGAAGAGTTCGAATGAGTACAACTACAGTAGTTAATTAAAACAACTATTAATTCAAATGCAAAGTGTAAAGGCAACTAGAAGACTTATCTAATTTACGCAAAATAAATCCGTGCAAGAGGCAGGGGCCCTCTACCACCTGACGGAATTCAACTCCAAATTAAATCACGCTTCAAAACAACACGGTTTGCTCCATTAAAGATGAAATAGTTTGAACATAACACTCTGCGTCTTCAGAAATGTAGCACAGAGTCTAAACAAAATCTAGCATCAAATCTAACATAAAATCTCTCTAACATAGCTCTCGGTCTCCCAAGTGTTTATAAAGCAAATGCACATAACAATACTTGCAACAATTCAGGAACACTGTCTTTCCTTATCGGAATCACGTTAGGACTCTTTGAAGTGGCTGCGTGAAGAGGAAAAGACATCTGGACTGAGACAGTCCTAATAGAAGTCTTCCTTCCTAAATGTGTTCCCACATTCAAAACCATACCCAGAATTCGTTTCTTCCTCCATGATGAGCAACGAACCATGTAGACATGACGTGGATCATGCCCATATGCGGTTTTTCTCAAGAGGCCACCTGGAACATACTCAAACATGAAGGCAGCTGCAGAATCGCCGGTTAGCTACGGAATGTCTGAATTCTGCAGCTAGTTCCGGTCAAAATGCTTTACAATGGCAAAAATCACAAAATTTAGCAAGTCAGTCATGTAAATCATTCTAGAAGTAATTTTAACTATATTCATTGATCAATTGGGTCTAAGATAGCAATGGACAAGGGAAAATGAGGTAAAATGAGGTGAAGGAAAGCACAATTTTGAGGCTCAACATTTTGTGTGCCCTAGAAGTTTTTGATGGTGTTGAATGCATTTCCACCATCAAAAACATGATTCAAACACTGTTATTGCAAGATTTCTGAAAAAAATTGCCTGGATTCCAGCCAATTTTGGCCGTCTGGGCCATTCCTCTGGCTAGTTAGACAACTCCATTAAAGATTAACCCCCCCAAAAAAAAAAAAAAACAAATATTATTTTTTTCAAGTTATAAAAATAATAATAATAAAAACAACCACATAATGAAAATAATAATAAAATAAAATAATTAAATTTTAAAATTTTAAATTAGTTAAAATTTAAAAAATAATAATAAAATCAAATCAAACATTAATATAAAATATATTTTAAATTTAGAAATTCAAATTTAAAAAAATATTAAATTAAATTTAAAAAGAAAATATAAATATAAATTTAAAAATAATAAAAATATAAATTTAAAAAAAAAAATTTGCATATAAATATATGAAAAATGCATTTTTAAATTTAAAAAAAAAAATAACAAATTTCGTTTTTTTAATTAAAATAAAATAAATTAAAATAAATAAATAAATAAAAAGCTAACATAAAATATATTCAAAAAAATAAAAATTAAATTTAAATTTAAAAAATAAATTAAAAAAAAAACAAACAAAAACAAAAATAATAAAAAAAAAAAAAAAAAAAAATTGTATTAAACTGCATGGTCGCCGCCTTGGGGGTCGCAGGGCTCGACTGACGAGTGACGGCGAGCTGTCGGTTCTCCGTTGCTCATCGGCCTAGTACCGCCGCTCTATGGGCTACGAGGATCGGCCGACAGGCAGCGAAGAGTTGCCGACTCTTCGTCGCCCGTCTGCCGAGCCCAACGACCCCAAGGTGGCAGCAGCGCTGTTTGAATCAATTTGTAATTAGTTCTTTTATTAATTTTTTTTTATTTTCATTTTATTTTTGTTTTTTTTTTTTTTTTTTTTTTTTTTTTTCAGTTCTTAATTTTTTTTTAAATTTATCTTATATTTTTATTTTTTCAATTATATATATATATATATATATATATATATATTTAATTTTTAATTTTCTTTTTAAATTTTTATTTTTAGTTTTTACTGTTCTAAAGTTTTTATTTGAATGTTGTTTTTAAATTTAATTTAATTTTTCTTTTAATTTTTGAATTTTAATTATTTTTAATTTTAGTATTTTGATTATTTGATTTTTTTAATTATTTTTTTTATTTTATTATTTTCTTTAATTATGTTGTTTCTCTTTTTTTAACTTTAAAAAAGAATTTTTTTTTTTTTTTTTTGTTAATTTTTGTTTTTTGTCTTTAAATTATGAGTTTTTTTGAATTTTTTCCTTTTTTATTTATTATTTGAATTTTTTCTTTAAATTTTTTATTGTTACAAGTTTTTTTTGTGTTTTTTTTATACTTTTATTGGTTTTTTTTCAAATTTTTTAAATATTTTTTTTGTCATGTTTATTTTATTTTATTTTTATTTCTTTTTACCAAGATGAAAATCGCCACTTTAAACAAAATGATTGATGTTGCATTAACACTTTTCAAAATTAGCATTAAAATCATTAACATTTTAAATCAAATGTTCATATTTGATAAATAAAAAAATTTAAAGTGCTAAAAAATCTATCATTTTTCTAAATTGACATGATATTAAAAAAAAAAAAATCAAAGAAAATTTAAAGTTCCAAAAATATGCTAAAAAAAAAACCAGGTTATTCTACATCACCACTTTTCAAAATCGCCATGAAAATCATGACATTAAAAAAAAAAAAATTTAAAGTGTCAAAACTATGCTCCAAAAAAAAGGGTGATTCTGCATCACCACTTTTCAAAATTGAGTGTTTAATTGCTACCTCAAAAAAATGGGTACCAGGTAATTTTCTCACTTGATTGGTAACTATGTTTCAACTGGTGAGAGCCTATGTAGCACAAGCTCGAGATCCCCACAAGGGAGAGCAAGAGAAGATTTATATGTTTGCATACTTGCTAGATGCAATCTATGCACAGAATCAGTTTCCTGGCATGAACTGGACATGGAATCAACGAGAAATTGTCATGCATATCCACTATAAGTTTCTTTCAAATTACAGCCATAGAGGAGTTATGGAACAACTAATTGATCACGTCATCATTATACTTTACAATATTATCTTTCAGTAGGACCCACCTTGCATGTCATGAGGAGAAATGGAGGAAATATCATAGATCACAGATTGGTTTGCCTTACCGGATGGCACACTTATTAGAGTTTTTGGCAGACAGAAGTCATTGCATTTGTTTCCTAGGTATGCCAACAACAAGCTTTTCATGCCAAAATTGTCATATCATCTCGCCAGAGGGTTGTCACCAACACTACATTGGAAGAAGAAAGCACCATGGCCCACTCTTTCTTTGCAGATCATATTATATGAGATTAAGAATCTCAAAGTTGCAGATACCGAAGCAAAATCCATAGTAAATTTTAAGTTTGGTACAAAATACTTCAATTCCTATTATCTGAGGGGAATTTGCAAGGACCATTGTGCAAGAATCTACTACAATTGGGTTAGCGGGGCATTTCATTGGTGAGAGGAGGATCCATGGGAGAATTTCTATAATGACTCTAGACCCTGTGAGCCGATCAGTATAGTCGGAACTTCACAGACCACTCCACGAACGGCAGCAACTCCAAAAGAAACAGTAGCATAAGGCAACATCCCGTGCAAGACAAGGGAAAGAGAAAGGTTGCTGACATAATAAAGGAAGAATAAAGATGGAAAATGAAAACATATCCACTTCTCATGAAAATGGCTCTAGAAACAAAAGCAAAGAGGAGGCAGGTCTATCAGAGAACAGTACAGAGGAAGAGAGAGAAGTAGAGCTTGAAGGTAGAAGATCTGAGAGTGAAAAAATCAGAACAAAAACTAAGGGAAGAACATGAGCAAAGGAGGAGAGAACAAGAGGAGAACCAGAAGAAGGAAGGAAAGGTGCCATAGCAAAAGAAATGACACCCATATAGGTTGAAGAGTAAGAACAAGACCAGCCAGCAGCAGAGGGAGAGAGCAAACAGATGCAGGATCGGGATCTTTCTCAACAGATTCAAGATTTTATTGAAGTTGGGGACATGAAGTTGGAGCCAAAGCCATAGGATGAAGATGTGGAACTAATTCCAAGTGCACCACAGGTCACCATTTAGGCTCCACCACATCCAGACGCAGAGTGAGCCCCGAGCGAGGAAGGGGACATAGTGCCTCTTGATGATGATCTGGTAATGGATGTGTACAATATTTCATATGATGAACTCCAGAATAGAATTGCACAAGCATGGAGAAATAATTTTCCAAATGATCATGCATCACCTGCATTTGTGAGAGAGAGGGTGATAGTGGCGGACACCAGCAGGAATCCAAATGCTATTATCAAGCCCAACTTGGACTTCGTATGTGCAACAAGATCAAAAATCAGTATTTAAAAGTCAAGAATAATCAGTAGGCACAGAATTTATAGGTTGCGTGAAAAGATATAGAATAGTTCTGTGCAGCAGCACATAATGCAATTTCCGCACAGGTCTACTTGGAGGATATGAGAGAAGTGATACTCGTTAAAGTATCCACACTTGTAGATACCATGTGGGACCTCTATGAGGATATCTTGACCATACATACGGCAGTTGTCCGCTTGCATAGCTTGTAACAACAAAACAAATAATTTTTCAAGATCCTTATGAATGTGCAATCTGTCAGCACCGACGTGCATGAGTGGAAAATGTGATACAAGGGGGCATTGCCTACCCTGGTGAAGAAAATGAAGCTGCAAGAAGAGATGGAGAAATAAAGAGTTCAGATGTTGATCCAGAACAATAAGTAGCTTGCCTCTTTCATTGGAACTATTCAGACCTCATATGTATGGATATATAAATGTTTGGAATTCATGGTGAGAACCCACAAGATCTCATCAATCAACTCTCTCATCGAAGGTAAGCGCAAACGTTAATTCAGGAAGGAGATCGACGAGTACTTGAAGCAGTTGAAACAGATTGCCACCAAGGAGGACTTGGATTTGAATAGATAGAAAATGTAGAACTACATCGGTGGTCTAGTTCATATCAGAACAATGTTGTGCCTAATTGAGAAGGAAGTCGATACTGGTTCCAAATCACTATACCCATATTCTATGGAGGCTAGAGTCCACTTCTAGCCAAACACCATCACGCAGTTTGGGGATGTCATCAAACAGTACCAATATTGGCATCAATATGTGACCGAGAAGCATCAAGTACAATTTGCTAAGTTGGATTTCACCCAAACTCAAGCATCATGATATTTTGTCTTGTTAGGTTGACAAGTTGTCTCTACCCTATTTTGTCTCATATGGGTAAAAGTGGAAAATGTAATATTATTTGTAAAAGTGAAATTCCAAGTGTCCATATTGGAATGTGAAGATTCATATTGTAATGTAATGAATCATTTTTTAAAGAAGTTGAAAAGTCATGAGGGGAGTCGAAGAGTCACAAAGGGGCATGTGAAGAGTCACTCCCTTTGTTATAAATAGATCATCATAAATCATGTAAGGGGATTTTGGGAGCCAAGCTTTTGGCTAGGCTCAGCCTTAGGAAGAACTTGGGAGTTTTGTGAGCACCTTGGCTTCTCCGTAGCGTAGAGGGGGTATAATTCATTGGAGGAGCAGGTTTTGTAGACTTTAGGTTCCACTATTGGGGAAAGTAGTTTGTCAATGTTGTATGTATGATTGGAATTATCACTTTTAATAAAACTCAGAGTCGACACGCTTTCATGCATATGTTGTGGATATAGTAGGGCTACTCTTGTTGAATTTGCAATAAATTTTATTTAACTTACGCATATGTGTATGAACTACTTATCTTGCATTTGTATGAATCTTGTTGGATGTGTGTTGATGTATTAATCTGTCACCTTAACTTATGGACTATTTCGCTTGTTAGTTCGTGTGATGTCATTTTGCTCGTGTGTTTCTTCCAAGTTGCATACTATTACAGGCTTCCAAGAGGCACACATCCTTTTCCCTTTGTGTGTTAGAACCATTATGCATCGCACTTGACTCTCTGCAGGGTCACACACATGTTCTCACCATAGAAATCATGCACCACTCTATGCATTTTTTAAACCAAGGCATATCATTAACACCCCACTGTTGGGACTCCTACTCCAAACAATCTAAGGTCTAGTTGGGACTTCATATCAGGGAGATCCCTTGAATGTTAGCGGGTCTAGAACCGTCAGCATTTTTTGCTCTATAAGGAGGGCAAGATGACAAGTTGAGCTCTTGAAGTTTGTTTTGAATTTCCACACCCATCTAATAACTTCTTCCACAATCAAATTCTCGACGTGTTTTTCTAGAAACAAAAATTTCCAAGTGTCAGCGAGTATCATAGATGACTTGTCAATTCTCAAATTTTATGGCAAGGGTGAAACAACCTTATTTCAGCATACTACTCGTTTTCTTGAATTTTTCACATAGCAGAACATCCACTATTAGGATGTTGGTAGTAGGTTGTTCATTCTCACATTCCAAGGGTTTGTAAAGCGATGGTTTCACACATTGTCTGATGCCTCCATACACTCTTTCGAACATCTTGTCATAGAAATGTTTCATGCTTTTTATATGTATGATCGTAAGTGTTTGTGCAAGAAAATTTTAGAATTGTGAAAATCACCTAATAAATCATTGCATCACTTTCGCAATATTTTATGAATTTTTCTTTTGAATTTAGGAAAGATGAATTTAATTGGAATTTCTTGTCTAGAAGATTTCAATATCTTGTTCACATTTCATAAATTCGCAAGAGATTGAATATTTTGAACCACTCCCATCATACCTCAGTGTTATAGCTTCATAATGTGTTGGAAAAGGTTGTTGTTCCAAGTGACCCTTTGTCCCTTTCTCATCAAATATCTCTAGTTCCACAGATGTAATATTCCCAAAAGGGAAAAGCATCAATATTGAACAAAATTCTTGAAATAGCAGTATATAACGTCACATCAATAATGGAGACCAATATGGAGCTATTTCATTATATGGAACAACAGAAAATAAGTGAAATACAATGAGGCACAAATAATACAAGATAAGCTAACAAGCCTCCAATGAGTAAATCCCCTCAAGATTGAGGTATTGCTACTATAAAAAAATTCCAAAGAGGCTGCTACAACGTAGTCATAAGAGCATTGCTACAGCATATGAATGTAAAAATGATTAAATGGCTGATATATGGCTCAAGAGATAATATACATGAAGATCAAGGCTCTATACTGTTGGAAATGTTGTCATTGATGGCAAAGGAGATGACAAAGGAGAAGCACCTGAGAAAGAAACAAGGAAAAGAGAGCATGAGACATGAAGCAGAGGCAGTTGTAGAAGGGTAATTTGATTGGAGATATGGAGAGGCAGCAGAGGCAGCAAAAGGAGAAGCAAGGAGCAGCATCAATCAAGGAGCAGCATCAGTCAAGGAGTAGAGGTATTTGATTTCATATATATAATGAGAAACTGGTTCTGAATGCAGGTACATATTTCAGATTGACTTAAATTCTGTGTGAAGTACATAGGTATTCTTGATCTGATATTATAGAAGGAACATTCGAGTTTCTGTGGCAAAAATGAAACTCTTTGTTATTGACTGATTGGGTCATGCATGTATTGACTGCTGGAATTTTTTATGAAAGTATGAATAGATTGTTTAGGGTTTGTGGACAGTGTAAACTCTGTACAAATCGATTTAAATTGTGAATGCTGTATATGGTGGAGGAATTGATGATTAAGTGGAGGGTTAGTATTAATCTTGAAAAGGACCAGAGTTAGAGATTCATGTGTATCTATGGGAGACTCTGTAATTGGTGGTTTAAATATACTCTATGTATCCTCATATTTTTTCTAAGTTTATGAATTTGGGGTTTGTATAATGTTGTCCCATACACAGTACTTAGAACAGGGGTTCATCAAACAAACCAAGAAAATTGAACGCGGAGAGTAGACAATCGATTGGAATAAACCCATTATATTTGGCATTAATCTGTATTGAATTGGTATTAAAATTCTATTGGCGGAATGATGTGGTTTGAGACTGAGAGTAAGATCTGTGGTTTAATTAGATTCAGTTGAATGAAACCATTGTCATACTCTTTTTGGCCAAAGAATAGTGAATCTCTATTGAGAGCGTAATCCCTGTCCGTTGGAAGAAACAACACTGTTTTGGAGCAATTGCGCATAAGGAATAGAATTAGCGTTGAAGAAATTGTGTCGATTGAATGTTTGAACCCGAAGGACAATGGAACCTTGAGCTGGTCGTGGAACCGTGAGGAGCTATAGTGGACATGATTTCGAAGATTAAAACCAGCTGTATCACGCACCCTAAAGAATGGTAAGAAGATTTCGAAATTGGAACATGATTCCACTTGCTGGTTGACACGAGTCCAAGAGTGGTATTCCAAACCCACTCACGTCGTGTAAATTTTAAGCATTAAAGTTCGGGACTCAAAAAAACGCAATATTCATATCCACCATTGGATCGTGGGATGAGAACAAGACAAGCTTGGAGCCTTCAGATGGCAAACGAGAGTTAATTACTAGGCCCCATATCCATCGCGTGAGGTTGAGAATTAAACCTTGAGCACTTTCATAGCGCGAAGTCCATCGGATAGTCCAAGAAAAAGGCGATGGCTCATCAACCGTTCGATGAAAAGGTATGTGAGTAAGTGTGGGCCTGAGTGCTATATCAAGTCGAGCTTTGATATATTTTGTAATGTTGATATATATACTATGTCAGATGTTTTCTGAACCTTATAGGAAATGAATTTGTGTGCGGAGGCGCATTACAGTTAGAGCAAAGGTATGTATTGAAATATTGAGTGTTGGTCGAACCATTGCCATATTATAAAGTGCTAAGGTTGAAATTTTACAACTGTGTTTCATTATATGACGTTCAAACCTTATAGATTTGGTTAAGAAGGTTGAACGTCGGGTGGATTATATATGATACAATATTCAAGGAAGGGGTTTCCGTTGTGATTTAAGCACTTTATTAAAAAAAGGGAAATGAGAAATGAGTGGCAAGACTTTGAGAGTTATTGGGTTGAATTAATTAATATCTAACCTTTATTCAGTTACAGAAGAGCGGATATATGTGATAGGGTTTCATAAGAGGAGAAATTGAAAACGATAAGGTACTAAGGCTTTCGTAATGGTATTATGATAGAATTCTAATGCGGAGAAATTAGACCAAGCGTATTGAAGAAGGATGGTGTTATGATATGTTTTGCTGCGTTATAATATGCCAAGGCTTAAACCCAAGGTCGAAGGTTAAGGTGTGCATTGGGTTATATTATAACCAAGATTGAGCCTGTTTTTAGAAAGGCGAGCCTATTCAAAGCTGTAGCGCAAAGGTAATACTCTAGGCCCGAGGATTTCAACTTAATTATAAGTGTTGATGAATTTGTAGGTCAAAGCACATTGAGTGGAGTCATAGTGAATGTTAATGTATATATATTATGGTAGTCGTGGTATGTACATTTGATGAGAGTGAATTATAAAGTCCGTGGGACTTTATTAAATGGAAGTTTTAACACAACATTGAACTAATGAAAAATCAAATATTATTCAATTTTAATATAGTGGGTTCATAATAAGGTTTCCTTTGAAGATGAAAAGGGAAATAAATTTCCGAAATAATTAGTTTAAGAGTGCCCAGATTTAAAGTCCGCAGTTATATATATTGTAAAGCAGTTATACATATACAACAGACACACAATTGCAATGGACAAGTGTACATGCACAGGTGCATAGAGTTGCAGTGAACAGCAGAAGTATGCAGAATAGTTACTTAATAGCAGCAGAAAAGACAAAACCAACAAAGCCAAAGGCCAAGAAAAGAGCTGAGTGAATTTGTTCTATTATAACTGAAAATGTAAATGTATTAAATTGATTTTATATTGTTTGTGATGCATTGGCAAGTCTCCAATAGGAAAACAAAACTCCACTGAAAAACTGAAATGTATACAAATTTCTATATTTTTCTGAATGAGTTGGACAAAGAGATGAGAAGGCAGAAGGCAAAGATTCAAGGCTATTCGCCTCGAATTCCCTATGGAATACAAACAGACATGAGGCAAACTCTATAAATGATATCACTTTGATATGCATAAGAGGTTAGAGAGGTTAGATAATGCGGAATTGAGGCAGAAAAGATAAGAGGAAGGTGGAGCAGAATGAGATGATGTGAAAAGTTAGAGAATGCAGAAATAAAGAAGTGAGGCAGAGAAGAAGGAGGAGCACTTAGAGAATCCAGAAATGAAGCAGTGAAGCAGAGAAGAAGGAGCTGATAGTGAATCTGAGAAGATGCAAAAATGATATAAGGCAGATGTGAAGACTGATGCACGGCAGTGAATATGGTACAGAACAGAGCTGATATCCAAGTTAAATCAGCAAGTGTTTTCTTTTGAAAGAGTAAGGAAGTTGGAGCTTCCCTATCTATTTGTAGCTTGATAGATGTCAATTGTAGCTGACTGAGGTAGGAGCCTCTTGTAGGTTGGTGCCTGCAGAAAATAGATGGGAGTTAGTGCCTCCACATCAATTTTTAGCTTAATAAAATTTCAGTTGTAGCTGACTGAGGTTGGAGCCTCTTGTAGGTTGGTGCTTGTAGAAAATTGATGGGAGTTGGAGCTTCCTTGCAATTTGTAGCTTGCAGAATTGAGGTAGGAACCTCCTATGGGTTGGAGCCTATAGAAAATTAGTGGTGAGAGGGAGTTGGAGCTTGCCTTTGCATCGCAACAATAATAAGATGTGGTTTTCTCCCTTTATGGGTTTCCACTTATATCTAGTGTCTATGTGCATGATGTCTATGTGTTGATATGGTATATCTATTCTGCTTGATACTTGCTGCTCACATATTAAGACTGCTAGTACATTATCTAATCTTCTTATTAATTGCTGCTCACAAATAAAGATTGCTCACATATTATGTTGATCATGAAATGAAGGTGTTAATAAAGTTTAATCAAAAGTTTTAAAAGTCCATGAATGTGATAAACTGATTATTCACTGCCCCCCCCCCTCTCAGTTTATCTTAGGGTTAAAAAATCGGTAGTAGAGTCGATTCCTTTGGTGTAAGCCTAATAGCTTGAAGGAGATCTCGTTGAGTCATGGACTATTAAAATGTACCTGTGTTAAATACAACAAAATTTCCTGAATGGAGAGATAAGGTCAAAACAGGATTATTGGCTTATGAACCTGAGGTATGGATGCTTTTATGTGATGGTTACTGCACAGACTCTCCCACGGTGCAAGAACAACATAGGAATGCCAAGGCAAAATGTGTGATATTCAACAGTCTTCATAACAAGGATCTTGTGTTAATAATGGATTTAACCTCTGCAAAAGAAATTTGGGATAGATTGCATTTCATGCATGGAGCAGACACTAAGGAGTGCATTGTCAAGAAGGAGAAGAGAATTAAGAAGAATAAAAATTCATGTCAACAGGAAAATTTTCAATCAAATGAATTACCTGCTAGTGTGAATGGAGATAAGAACCATGAAGAAATTACAGCTGAAGAAAAAGCCAAACTTGACACTGCTTTGACTGAAATAGAAAGATTGAAGAATGAAAACAAAGACCTTAAGATAGTGGTGCAAATATGTGATGAGAGAGAATATGAAGATAAGAAAGAAATTGTTGGCCTGAAGACACACCTTGAAGAAGCAAGGAAAATAGAAGACACTCTGCTGCAACAAATGAGAGAGAAAAATCCAGAATGTGAAAAATTGGAATAAGAAGTAGTGAGCCTGAGAAAGAAATTAGAAAAGGCCCAAAGAGATTTATTAATGAATACTCCTCAAATGAAAATCTCTGGACAGTTGGACCAGATTCTAAAGGCTCAAAGGTAACCTCTCATAAAGGTTTGGATAGGATATGAAGGTGAAACCAGTAAGTCCAAGGTTGAAGATAACAAGAATGTCATCTTTGTAAAAGCTGTAAAGGACAGTGAAGCAGCTCAGCAAATTCTTATAGAAGCAGAAACCAACAAGAACATGATCTGTGAAGAAACAAACAAAAACAAGCAGCAACATGAAAGTACAGATAATGAAAGGATGAAACAATCAGCTACAAAAGGCTCATACACTCTTGATTATGAAGTGAATAAATTTGGAAGATGTCAAAGGAGGTTCTTCCCTCCTATGAAAAATATCACATGTTTTTCCTATCATAAACCAGGACATATTGCAGCACATTGTAAAACAAGGCATATCAACTTGAACCAGCAAAATATGTAGCAAAAGAGAAGAACCCCTCGGGCAAGCAAATGGAAAAGACAATCTTTCACCAAGTACACAAATCATTTCCATGGCTACTATTATGCATGCAATAATTGTGGACATAAATCTGTTGAATGTAAATTGTATTCAAAAAGGGGAACAAACTATTATACATCATCTCAAATGCACCTTGGTCAAATAATATGTTATGTATGCCTCAAGCATGGTCACAAAGCAAGAAAATGTAATCTGCCATATACATTAAAGAACTCTAAACAGATGATGGAATCAAAACAAATCAATCAAAACTATGAATCAAAAAGAAGTGCAGACATTATGAAGAACCCCAATAAAGTATGGAAGGAAAAGAGAAAGGGGGAGCCTATTATCTCAATCACATAATGAATCCATCATAGTCTCAGGAGGAGCTACTCTAGGAAGTAAAGCAAAAATCCATCCAGTAATAAATATGAAGCAACATCCCAGGGGGAGAGAAGTTCATAAATAGTCCCCATGAAAGTAGTTTAAGAAGAGCTGCTTGGAATGAAATCAGTTATAAGATTAGGAAGGGAAAGGAAAATTCCTCTAACAGAGAACTACAAAGGAGGAAGATTATCAAAAGCATTCAATCGCTAACAGATTGTTGGAAGAAGAGAAGGAAACAAGAAGCCATGGTAATAGAAAGAAGACATCAACACCTTAAATGATGATCACATTGTGCATCATACTGCTAGAATTAACAATGAATCACATTAAAAAGAATGAGTAAGAAAAGTGTCTGTCATCATTAATATCATTACATCACTCATCTATGAAAAGTTCCCTTGGAGGAGTACAGTTAAGTAAGTGATAAATCTCTGAGTGATCTGCCCATGAAGAGTCTTAGGAAATAAATTGAAGATGTCTTCCCTAAGATCACTATGTTAGAACAGTTGAATTGCATCTAAAGCAGCAATGAATCTGGAGCAGTTCTAGAAAGGAAAATTTAGTGACATTCTTTTAAACCAGAATGACAGAATAAGAAAAAGGTTAATGATGCCAAGATTAGATTCGGTGAATTGATGATTGTTGTTGAAAACAGTGGAGAGCCCAATAATTGAAACTATGAAGGTTATCTTAATTATGGGTTAATGTGCAAACTGAAGTGAAATCTCTGCATTGTTTATCAAAGTAGTATCAATTGGCATTTAGGTACAAGAAACATGACTATTAGTAGAATATCAACTGTTATCGGTGGAATGGTGCAGGTCCTCAGGATCAAGGGATTATGGAAAAAGTACACCAAGTTAGTATCCCAGAGTTATCTGCGTTATTCAAGCATGAAAAGGTCAATTACAGAGCAATAGGATCAGTATTGTGTTTTGAAACATTATATTGAGCATTGAAGCAGTATCTTTTTCTATATATTTGCATGCCTTCTTGAAGTCAGTACATATCTATAAGGCCTCTTTCTTGAAACCATTCACAACACCATGTGAAGTCTATTTACAAAGATATCAATTAAACATCTTGAAAATGTTTTGTGGAAGATCATCATGACAGAATAGTTAAAGTATCTAAATTTTGAAGGACTAGTTGTGATTACCAGTTGAAGCTCAAAAGTCTGTTATTGATTCATCTCAAGCATACTTCAGCATAACAGAATTGGTGGTATTTCACCTTTGAAATGAGGTTGATCATTGACATACATACCCCTTATGTCATAAATAAATTGCATGGTTGATAAGTGAGACTGACCAATACACTGAATGTATCTAGCCTCAAGGGTTTGTTTTGAAAATACATTGAACAAGTAGGAAAGTCATTTGGTCCCTCATATTGAAAGATATTGACTATTCCCACAATAAACTGTAAGCTCTGGTTTGATTCATTGTTCACTTCAGCAACAAAGACCTTTCATTCTTTAAGTGTAATATCCCTGTCAGCAATCTAGCACAGATCACCAACAACAGGCAGCACAGGTGAACGACAGCAATAAAATATATATTGGCGTCATGACAATTGAACAGATGAGTATTGTAGATGTGCAGTGCAGAAAAAGACTTACTCCATCTACAACCCTCCTCAATATATATGGTTTTCATCACCTACAAGTGAAAGGAGTCTGTAATTTGGGACTATATCAACATACTGTGTATATACAAGTTCAATAAGTCTAAAAATTGTTCTCTCAACAAATTTTGTACACCAGTTTGGAGCAGCAGGGTACAAAGTTAGAAGAAGAAGGCCTAAACACATCTCAAAGAGAGGAAATGAAGAGATAGAAAGAACACTAGGAAATGTGCAACCCTTTTCCATTGATGTCAAAGGGGGAGGAAAAGCAAGTAACAAAAGATAGGGTCTTCTAAAAGAAGCTAGGCAGAGGAAGACTTGGAGGAAGCATTGGATTATTGGTGGATGTGTTGCCATCAATGCCAAAGGGGGAGACTATTGGAAATGTTGTCATTGATGGAAAAGGAGATGACAAAGGAGGAGCACCTGAGATAGCAACAAGGCAATGAGAGCATGAGACATGAAGCATAGGCAGTTGTAGAAGGGTCATTTGATTGGAGATCTAGAGAGGCAGCAGAGGCAGCAAAAAGAGAAGCAAGGAGCAGCATTATTCAAGGAGCAGAGGTATTTGATTTCATATATATAATGAGAAATTGGTTCTAAATGCGGGTACATATTTCAGATTGACTTAAATTCTATGTGAAGTACATAGGTATTCTTGATCTGATATTATAGAAGGAACATTGGAGTTTCTATGGAAAAAATGAAACTCTATGTTATTGACTGACTAAGTCATGCATGTATTGACTACTAGAATTGTTTATGAAAGTACGAATAGAGTGCTCAGGGTTTGTGGACAGTGTAAACTCTGTACAAAGGGATTTAAATTGTGAATGTTGTATATGGTGGAGGAATTGATGATTAAGTGCAGGGTTAGTATTAATCTTGAAAAGGACCATAGTTAGAGATTCATGTGTATCTATGGGAGACTCTGTAATTGGTGGTTTAAATATACTCTGTGTATCCTCGTATTTTTCCTGAGTTTATGAACTTGGGGTTTGTATAATGCTTGTCCCGTACACGGTACTTAGAATAGGGGTTCATCAAAACAAACCAAGAAAATTGAACGCAGAGAGTAGACAATCGATTGGAGATTCGATTGCACAGAATTATGAAATCAGTTGGAACTCCGATAGCGCAGCAGAATTGCGAACAAACCCATTATATCTGGCATTAATCTTTATTGAATCGGTATTGAACTTCTGTTGGCGGAACGATGTGGTTTGAGACTGAGAGTAAGATCTATGGTTTAATTGGCTTCAGTTGAACGAAACCATTGTCATACTCTGTTTGGCCAAAGAATAGTGAAGCTCTGTCGAGAGCGTAATCCCTGTCTGTTGGAAGAAATAACACTGTTTTGGAGCAACTGTGCATAAGGAATAGAATTAGAGTTGAATAAATTGTGTCGATTGAATGTTTGAACCCGAAGGACAATGGAACCTTGAGTCGGTCGTGGAACCTTGAGGAGCTACAATGGACGTGGTTTCTAAGATTAAAACCAGTTGTATCGCACACCCTCAGGAATGGTAAGAAGATTTTGAAATTGGAACGCGATTCCACTTGCCGGTTGACACGCGTCCAAGAGTGGTATTCCAAACCCACTCACGTCGCGTAAATTTTAAGAATTAAAGTTTGGGACTCAAAAAAATGCGATATTCATATCCACCTTTGGATCATGGGATGAGAACGCGACAAGCTTGGAGCCGTCGGATGGCAAATGAGAGTTAATTACTGGGCCCCATATCCATCGCGTAAGGTTGAGAATTAAACCCTAAGCGCTTTCATAGCGCGATGTCCATCAGATAGTCCAAGAAAAATGCAATGGCTCATCAACCATTCGATGAAAAGGTATGTAAGTAAGCGTGGGCCTGAGTGCTATATCAATTCGAGGTTCGATATATTTTGTAATGTTGATATATATATTATGTCAGATGTTTGCCGAACCTTATAGGAAATTAATTTGTGTGCGGAGGCGCATTATAGGTAGAGCAAAGGTATGTATTGATATATTGAGTGTTGGTCGAACCATTGCCATATTATAAACTGCTAAGGTCAAAAGTTTACAACTGTGTTTCATTATATGACGTTCAAACCTTATAGAGTTAGTTAAGAAGGTTGAACGTCGGGTGGATTATATATGATACAATATTCAAGGGAGGGGTTTCCTTTGTGATTTAAGCGCTTTGTTAAAAAAAGGGAAATGAGAAATGCGTGGCAAGACTTTGAGAGTTATTGGGTTGAATTAATTAAGATTGAACCTTTATTCAGTTACAGAAGAGCGGATATATGTGATTGGGTTTCATAAGAGGAGAAATTGCAAACGATAAGGTATTAAGGCTTTCGTAATGGTATTATGATAGAATTCTAATGCAGAGAAATTAGACCAAGCGTATTGAAGAAGGATGGTGTTATGATATGTTTTGCTGCGTTATAATATGCCAAGGCTTAAACCCAAGGTCAGAGGTTAAGGTGTGCATTGGGTTATATTATAACCAATATTGAGCATGTTTGTAGAAAGGCAAGCCTATTCAAAGTTGTAGCGCAAAGGTAATACTGTGGGCCCGAGGATTTCAACTTAACTATAAGTGCTGATGAATGTGTAGGTCAAAGTTCATTGAGTGAAGTAATAGTGCATGTTGATGTATATATATTATGGTAGTCATGGTATGTACATTTGATGAGAGTGAATTATAAAGGCCGTGGGACTTTATTAAATGCAAGTTTTAACACAAAATTGAACTAATGAAAAAACGAATATTATTCGATTTTAATATAGTGGATTCATAATAAGGTTTCCTTCGAAGATGAAAAGGGAAATAATTTCTGAAATCATTAGTTTAAGAGTGCCCAGATTTAAAGTCTGCAGTTATATATATTTTAAAGCAGTTATACATATACAGCAGACACAAAATTGCAGTGGACATGTGTACATGCACAGGTGCATAGAGTTGCAGTGAACAGCAGAAGTATGCAGAATAGTTACTTAACAGCAGCAGAAAAGACAAAACCGGCAAAGCCAAAGGTTGGGAAAAGAGTTGAGTGAATTTGTTCTATTATAAATGAAAATTTAAATGTATTAAATTGATTTTATAATGTTTGTGATGCATTGGCAAGTCTCTGGTAGGAAAACAAAACTCCACTGAAAAACTGAAATGTATACAAATTTCTATATTTTTCTGAATGAGCTGGACAAAGAGATGAGAAGGCAGAAGGCAAAGAGTCAGGGCTATTCACCTCAAATTCCATGTGGAATACAAACAATCATGAGGAAAACTCTATAAATGATATCACTCTGATATGCATAAGAGGTTAGAGAGGTTAGATAATGTGGAATTGAGGCAGAAAAGATAAGAAGAAGGAGGAGAAGAACGAGATGTTGTGAAAAGTTAGAGAATGCAGAAATAAAGCAGTGAGGCAGAGAAGAAGGACGAGTAGTTAGAGAATCCAGAAATGAAGTAGTGAAGCAGAGAAGAAGGAGGAGCTGATAGTGAATCTGAGAAGATGCAGAAATGATATAAGGCAGATGTGAAGACTGATGCATAGCAGTGAAGATGGTACAGAATAGAGCTGATATCCAAGGTAAATCAGCAAGTGTTTTCTTTTGAAAGAGTAAGGAAGTTGGAGCTTCCCTATCAAGTTGTAGCTTGATAGATGTCAGTTGTAGCTAACTAAGGTAGGAGCCTCCTGT
This sequence comes from Pinus albicaulis, assembly GCA_034641835.2. Taxonomy (NCBI): domain Eukaryota; kingdom Viridiplantae; phylum Streptophyta; class Pinopsida; order Pinales; family Pinaceae; genus Pinus; species Pinus albicaulis. The sequence continues at coordinate 307,237,118 of CM076580.1, read as the reverse complement.
AGGTTGGTGCCTGTAGAAAATAGATGGGAGTTGGTGCTTCCACATCAAGTTGTAGCTTGATAAAATGCCAGTTGTAGCTGATTGAGGTTGGAGCCTCTTGTAGGTTGGTGCCTGCAGAAAATTGATGGGATTTGGAGCTTCCTTGCAAGTTGTAGCTTGCATAATTGAGGTAGGAGCCTCCTATGGGTTGGAGCCTACATAAAATCAGTGGTGAGAGGGAGTTGGAGCTTGCCTTTGCATCACAACAATAATAAGATGTGGTTTTCTCCCTTTATGGGTTTCCACTTATATCTGGTGTCTATGTGCATGATGTCTATGTGTTAATATGGTATATCTATTCTACTTAATACTTGCTGCTCACATATTAAGACTGTTGGTACATTATCTAATCTGCTTATTAATTGTTGCTTACAAATAAAGATTGCTCACATATTATGTTGATCATGAAATGAAGGTGTTGATAAAGTTTAATGAAAAGTTTTAAAATTCCATGAATGTGATAAACTGATTCACCCCCCCCACCCTCTCAGTTTATCTAAGGGTTCAACATATACAACCTTCAACAAAGAACCCAAGAGGTTTTTCAAAAATACACTAATATACAAGAAATGAATCAAAGCCCTAGGGTTGAAGATTCACTACAAATTCACAGCTGGAAAGATGTGGTTGATCTGATGTAGCAAAGAATGTAGCCTCCTCCAATAGACTCTCCAGATGAAAGGTTGATCCCTTCACTGGAAAACCTTCTCCCCAAATGGTGTACTGAAACCACCGCTGCAACTCCTCCCTAAAATAATGTAGTCCAAGATTGAAACTACATTGTAGGGGAAAATGATAGTGTGCCATGATGCCAAATGCTACAATAAGGCTCAAGGGCCTTCCTTACTAGCGTCCCAATGGAAGGAAACCTTCATCCATTGAAATCTAGCACAAAAATCACCCAAATGAATTCTCCATTGTTGCAACCTGCAACATAGCACAACCCTCTGCAGAAACTGTGTTGTAGATGAAATATGGAGCTTGCCATGATGCCGAAATGTGGAAAAAATGCCCAAATACTTCTCCTAAGTGGGCACTCAAAGTCCCTCGAGGATGAAGGTGGGATTCCTACTCGGGAACACCCTATGCTAAATAGCACTACAGTCTTAGCTAAACAACTGAAGAGAGAAAACAAGTCTTAATAGACCATATCAAAATAATAATCAACAACATACCAAAAATGGATGCCATCCTCTTCCTTATATGCTTGGTGAGCTTCCTCACCTTGGTCCCCACTCATTAAAGCCACTACTTCCATGCATGGAGTCTCCCTCCAAAACTGCATTGTCCCACAATGAATACCACTCATTCCATACCAGCGTTGTTGATTTGGTGAAGGTTGACCCAATCTACATGCTCCAATCCCCTTTCACACACAAGGGTGCTTTATCAAGCCAGTAAAATGATCTCCATTCACATTAGCAATGATTTTATTACTACTAAGGATATTTATGGGTCTCCATACCCTCTTATTCATCAAATTAAGAAGTAAAAACAAAAATTAATATTCCAACTAGCTTATAGCTAATTGGGAATATTACAGTCCTCTCCTCCCAAATGTTTCTTGTCCTCAAGCAACTATAAAGTTTAGTGTTGCAACACTTCTCCTCCTTCCTTGGTGACACCTCCATGTGATAAGATCTCCTCATAAGCCAAGTGTCTCCCAATCAATCCCTCCATGAAATGCTCCTCCCAAGTACTCATGAGATGCCAATGATTTTTCTCACAAGGAATAAAAATATCTAATGTAGCAATCATGGCTTACCCAATGTTATCTCTGAAACATGAAGCATAAGAAACATGGAGAATCTCTCTCCAAATGGGCATATTCAACCCTTGCGTACCTCCTCCAGTCATCCCCACAATAATGATAAGGACATCATCAATGTACGGGAGCTAAACCAATAATACATAAGCTGTCATATGTAATAATTGAGGAGGATCATAGTCCCACATGTGGAACCAGCATAGTATATCTCCTGATTGCCTCAGATAAGGATATGGTAAGTGGTTTCCCCACCACTTACTTGCTGCCATAGTCTTCTCACATGCTTTGAGAAGGTGAGTAATGTTTGGTTCCTTTGGCATACACCCTGAATGATATGTCATCTACCTATATCCTCCTAGGGAGTGGCCATGCTCAACACTATTTATGGCCCCAAGTTGACCATGAATTTTATAAGGAATAATTCCCCCACTTGGAGCAATGGCCTGCACATGTATGGTAAAATAATGCAAATATTCATCAAATAAATCATTATACATATAAACATGATCGTTACCATATACTATTCTCACACTAATGGAGTGGCTCATAGATAGATCCTCTCTCATTCCCAAAGAGGAAAGGGGTGGTTGTGATAACTCTATCAAACAGTTATGTCTCTCCTCCATCTCCACATTATCCATGCATCTCCTCAAATTCTGATATATCTCCTCTTCAAAGCCTTCCCAAGTATATCCCTCCATGATGGTATGGTATGCTCTCATGGAATAAGTGTGGCAGAAGAGAAAATATTCATGTGCTGCTTGTAGTAACTTCTCCTTGAGCTGGGATGCTCTAGGTAAGAATATCCTACTCTGATAGTATATGGCCCCATATCTTACTGAATATCCCTCCTCTAGTAGTTGGTCATCATGTATCATGCAAGTAAAACAAATCCTTGGAATAATCCACCAATAGATGGGATTTCCAATAAGGATCTATCCTCCATAGTGACAACATTAATGATCTAACATATAAAGAATTTGTCATGTGGTTGCCCCATTATTTGAGATCTCCCATGCCAAAGTCACATACCGGGATGCTGCTTTCCTTCCTCTGATGCTCCTTTTGTAGCTGATCATGCTCAAGTAAAGGTTGAAGCTTTTGGAGGTTATTCTTCCATGGGAAGCTATCACCTATCCAATACTTCCTGAGTTTGGCCAAAGCATGCATGAGTGGCCACCATCCTCTACCCTGTGTGGAATATTTATCCCCAAGTGAGAACATATTCTAAGCCTCCAAAGTCAAGGAGTAGTCTCCTTGCACCATGATATTGTCATCCTCCATCCCTGTAGCATCCTCTCTCAGTGCAAGATGTGAGGTGAGAGTGGGTAATGATGATGTTGGGAGACTGTCTCCCTACTCCTTGAGTCTACCCAAGACTCTCTGAATTGTACCATGACCTCCCAATGTTCCCACTCCTCCTGGATCTATGAGTGGTGCAACATGTTGAGAGACATTTCTCACTAGCTCCTGATTAGCTGGCCTCCCAAGTGTTTTGCCACTAAACATTAATGTCCCATGGGAAAAATTTATCTGCATACATGATGGGACTGTTAGGTCCTTGCTTCCACTCTGAAAATCCAACTCTGTTTTCTATGTGGAAGTTGTTTGTGAGGGATATGTTTGCATGGCCCTAATCATCTTATTTTTACCACTCTTTCTATCCAACCATTCCATCTGCAAAGTCTCCCAATCTGTGGTGACATTCCCCAAAGTAATCAACCACTGCACACCCAATATCACATTGGTGTAAGTTATGTCAACCAAAAAGAAGTGATCAGTCAATGTATATGTTCCCATGGTGACAGATAAAGATGGAACATAATGCATGCACTTCATAGTTCTAGCTCCTATGACCAAAACTGAAAATCCCTCAAAATAATCAGTGGGCATTTCCCTCCTCTGCACTATTTGGGCATCAATAAAGTTGTGGGTAGCCCCAATGTCAATTAAAACTGAAACCCTCTGATCATGAATGGAATCTCAAACCCTCAAGATCAAGTACTTGGGTACTCCTCTCAATGATGCAATGGCCCCTCCAATTGGAGCAAATTTTCCATTCCCACCTCCTGGCAGTGGTGGATCCTCTCTCGCTATCCCAACGTTGTGACCTCATTTTGGTTCTTCTTCTTCCTCCTCCTCATCATCTTAAAAGACCTCTATATATTTTTCCTTTCCTGCTACACATCTATGTCTAGGTGCCCATGATTCTTGACATGTGAAGCAAAGCTTCCTTCTCCTAAAGTCTCTTCGGAGATCATCACTAAAAGGTACTTTGTTTTGGCTCTCCTTTCAAAAAGGAGCCTTCTCATCTTTTCCCTTTGATGGAAAAGTGGGCTTTTTCTGAAATTTTTCCTTTGCTTTTGGAGAGGCATCTTGTAGATCTCTAGCCCTTTCAATGGCATCTTGAAGGGTTTTGGTTTTGGTAGATTTAACCAACCCATGTGGAAGTTCTGTTATCCCATCAATAAACATATATACCCTCCTTTCTGCACATAAATCAGGAACCATAACAGAAAGTTTTAGAAATTCAAAAATATAAGTTTCTGGATTACCTGATTGTTTGATCTTATCTAGCCCCATGAAAGGTGCCTCTGTATCTCTTCTATCAAACCTCTCCACCAACCTCCTTGTGAACTCTGAATATGTAGTCACATTGGGATGAACCAATGTATAAATACCGTGAAACCACCAATCATGTGATTCACCCTCAAGGTGCAGCGCTGCTATTTTGATGGCCTCCATCTCTGATACTTGGTTCAGCTAGAAGTAGATTTCTATATTCTCTACACATGATTTGGCAGTGCATTTTGATGACCCATCAAAGTTGGGTAAGAAAAATATTCCCATAGTACAGTGTAGATCATGATTCTTTATGAATCCTCCATCTCTATTGTGATGGTGGGGTCTCCTATTGTCCTTGATTTGAAAAAACTCTTGAAAGCTCAAATGGTCTTTGAATATCTGAGATTGAGACTCATACTCAAGAAAATAATCTTCAAGAGTTTCTTGTTCTTGAAACCCTTCATTTCCCACTTCTAAGAATGTACGCATTGTGGAGCGTTGGGAAACTTGTTGCTTCACTTGTTGATCACTCCAGTGATGAGAATGTCGAAGCCTTCACCATGTAGAAACCCTTTAGGGTATTCTTTGTGTATATACATCCTCATCTCATTTATTTCTCTTGCAATGTATTGCATAGTTCGAAGAACAAGCTTAGGGAACTCCTTCTCCTCATCTTCTCCTGATAAAGGGGTTTTACCCTTGTCTTCTTTATCATCTGTATAATCATACTTCCGGTTTCTTCTGAGATACCTCTTCTCTCTATTTGTGAGAGGATCTCCTTCTTCTAATGACATATTGGCTAAAGATGCACAGGTTGAGCCAAGATTATGCTCTGATACCACTGTAATATTCCAAAATGGGAAAAGCAGCAATATTGAACAAAATTCTTGAAATAGCAGTGTACAATATCACATCAATAATAGAGACCAATATGGAGCTATTTCATTATATGGAACTAGATAAAATAAGTGGAATACAATGAGGTGCAAATAATACAACATAAGCTACATAGCCTCCAATGAGTAAATCCCCTCAAGAATGAGGTGTTGCTACTATAAAAAAATGTCGAAAAATGCAGTCATAAGAGCACTACTATAGGATATGAATGTACAAAAGATGAAATGGCTGATATATTCCTCAAGAGATAATATACATGAAGATCAAGGCTCTATACAACCTTCAACAAAGAACACAAGAGGGTTTTAAGAAATACACTAATATACAAGAAATGAATCAAAGCCCTAGGGCTGAAGATTCACTGCAACTACACAACTGGAAAGATGTGGCTGATATTATGTAGCAAAAAATGTAACCTCCTCCAATAGACTATCCAGATGAAAGGTTGATCAATTCACTGGAAAACCTTCTCCCCAAATGGTGTACTGAAACCACCCCTGCAACTCCTCCCTAAAATAACGCAGTCCAAGACTGAAACTACGCTGTAGGGGAAAATGATAGTGTGGACTGGTTCCAAATGCTATAATAAGGCTCAAGGGCCTTCCTTACTAGCCTCCCAATGGAAGGAAACATTCCTCCACTGAAATCTAGCTCAGAAATCACCCAAATGAATTCTCCACTGTTGCAACCTGCAACATAGCACAACCCTCTGCAGAAATTTCATTATAGATGAAAGATGGAGCTTGGCCTGATGCCTGAATGTGGAAATAATGCCTAAATACTTCTCCTGAGTGGCCACTTGCAGTCCCCCAAGGATGAAGGTGGTATCTTGCTCGGGAACACCCTATGCTAAACAATACTACAGTCTTAGCTAAACAGCTGAAGAGAGAAAACAATTCTTAACAGACCATATCAAAATAATAATCAACAACGTACCAATAATGGTTGCCATCCCCTTCCTATATGCTACGTGAGCTTCCTCACCTTGGGCCCCACTCATTAAAGCCACTACTTCCATGCATGGAGTCTCCCTCTAAAACTGTGTTGTCCCACAATGAATGCCATTCATTCCATACTAGCACTATTGATTTGGTCAACGTTGACCGAGTCTACATCCTCCAGCCCCTTTTCACACACAAAGGTGCTTTATCAAGCCACTAAAATGATCTCCATACACATTAGTAGTGATTTTATTCCTACTAAGGAGATTTATGGGTCCCCATACCCTCTTATTCATCAAATTAAGAAGAAAAAACAAAAATTAATATTCCAACTAGCTTATAGCTAATTAGGAATATTACAGTCCTCCCCTCCCAAATGTTGCTTGTCCTCAAGAAACTATAAAGGTGAGTGCTGCAACACTTGTCCTCCTTCCTTGGTGACACTTCCATGTGATAATCTCTCCTCATAACCCAAGTGTCTCCCAATCAATCCCTCCATGAAATGCTCCTCCCAAGTACTCATGAGTTGCCAATGATTTATCTCACAAGGAAGAAAAATATCCGATGTAGAAATCATGGCTTGCCCAATGTTCTCCATAAAACATGAAGCATAAGAAACATGGATAATCTCTCTCCCAATGGGCATATTCAACCCTTTCATCCCTCCTCCAATCATCCCCACAATAAGGATAAGGACATCATCAATGTATGGGAGAAAAACCAATGATACATAAGCTGTCATATGTAATAATGGAGGAGGATCATAGTCCCACATGTGGAACCAGTGCAGTATATGTCCTAACTGCCTCAGATAATGATATGGTAAGTGGTTTCCCCACCACTTATTTGCTGCCATAGTCTTATCACATGCTTTGAGAAGGTGAGTAATGTTTGGTTCCTTTGGAGTACACCCTGAATGATATGTAATCTCCCTGTATCCTCCTAGGGAATGGTCGTGCTCAAAACTGTTTATGGCCCCAAGTTGACCATGAAGTTTATAAGGAAGAATGCCCCCACTTGGAGCAAAGGCCTACATATGTATGGTAAAGGAATGCAAATATTCATCAAATAAATCATTATACATATAAACATGATCCTTACCATATACTTTTCTCACACTAATGGAGTGGATCATAGATAGATCCCTTCTCATTCCCAAATAGGAATGGGGTGGTTGTAATAACTCCATCAAACAGTTATGTCTCTCCTCCATCTCCACATGATCCATGAATCTCCTCAAATGTTGATATATCTCCTCTTCAAACCCTTCCCAATTATATCCCTCCATGATGGTATGGTATGCTATCATGAAATAAGTGTGGCTGAAGAGAAAATATTCATGTGTTGCTTGTAGTAACTTCTCCTTGAGCTTGGATGCTCTAGATAAGAAGATCCTACTCTGATAGTAGATGACCCCATCTCTTACTAAATATCCATCCTCTAGTAGTTGGTCATCAAGTATCATGCAAGTAAAAAGATCCTTGGAATAATCCACCAACAGTTGGGATTTCCAATAAGGATCTATCCTCCATAGTGACAATGTTGATGATCTAACATATAAATAATTTTTCATGTGGTTTCCCCCTTCTTTGACATCTCCCATACCAAAGTCACATACCGGGATGTTGCTTTCCTTCCTCTGATGCTCCTCCTGTAGCTGCTCACACTCAAGTAAAGGTTGAAGCTTTCGGAGGTTAGTCTTCCATGAGAATCTATCACCTATCCAAGACTTCCTGAGTTTGGCTAGAGCATGCATGAGTGGCCACCATCCTCTACCCTATGTGGAAGATTTCTCCCCAAGTGAGAACATCTTCTGAGCCTCCAAAGTCAAGGAGTAGTCTCCTTGCACCATGATAATGTTATCTTCCATCCCTATAACATCCTCTCTTAGTGAAATATGTGAGCTGAGAGTGGGTAATTACGATGTTGGGAGAATTTCACCCTCCTCCTTGAGTCTACCCAAGACTCTATGTGTTGTACCATGACCTCCCAATGTTCCCACTCCTCATGGATCTATGAGTGGTGCAACATGTTGTGAGACATTTCTCACCAGCTCTTGATCAACTGGCCTCCCAGGTGGTTTGCCACTAAACAGTAATGTCCCATGGGAAAAATTTATCTACATACATGATGGGACTGTAAGGTCCTTACTTCCACTATGCAAATCCAACTCTATTTTTTGTGTGGAATTTGTTTGTGAGGGGTATGTTTGCATACCCCTAATCATATTATTCTTACCACTCTTTTTGTCTAGCCATTCCATCTGCAAAGTCTCCCAATCTGTGGTGACCTTCCCCAAAGTAATCAACCACTGCACACCCAATATCACATTTGTGTCAGGTATGTCAACCACAAAGAAGTGATCAGTCAATGTATATGTTCCCATGGTGACAGATAAATATGGAACATAATGCATGCACTGCATATTTCTAGCTCCTGTGACCAAAACTGAAAATCTCTCAAAATCATCAGTGGGTATTGCCCTCCTCTGCACTAGTTGGGCATCAATAAAGTTGTGGGTAGCCCCACTGCCAATCAGAACTGAAACCCTATGATCATGAATGGAACCTCAAACCCTCAAGGTCAAGTACTTAGGTACTCCTCTCAATGATGCAAGGGCCCCTCCAATTGGAGCAAATGCTCGATTCCCACCTCTTGGTGGTGGTGGATCCTCTCTTGTTATCCCAGCGTTGTGACCTCCTTCTGGTTCTTCTTCCTCCTCCTCCTCATCATCTGAAAAGACCTTTAAATAGTGTGTCTTTCCTGCTGCACATCTATGTCTGGGTGCCCATGATTCTTGGTATGTGAAGCAAAGATTCCTTCTCCTCAAGTCTCTTCAGACATCATCACTAATAGGTACTTTTTTTTGCTCTCCTTTGAAAAAGGAGCCTTCTCATATTTTCCTTTTGATGGATAATTGGGCTTTTGCTGAAATTTTGCCTTTGCTTTTGGCAAGGCATCTTGTAGATCTCTAGCCCTTTCAATGGCATCTTAAATGGTAGTGGGTTTGGTATATTTAACCAACCCATGTAGAGGTTATGCTAGCCCATCAATAAACATATAGACCCCCCTTGCTACAGATAAATTAGGAACCATAACAGAAATTTTTAGAAATTCAAAAATATAAGTTTTTGGATTACCTAATTGTTTGAGCTTAGATAGCCCCATGAAAGGTGCCTCTAGATATCTTCTATCAAACCTCTCCACCAACCTCCTTGTGAACTTTGAATATGCAGTCATATTGGCATGACCCAATGTAGAGAGACCATGAAACCACCAATCATGTGCTTCACCCTCAAGGTGCAGCACTACTATTTTGATGGCCTCCATCTCTGTTACTTGGTTGAGCTGGAAGTAGATGTCTAGCTTTTGTACCCATGATTTGGCAGTGCATTTTGATGACCCATCAAAGTTGGGTAAGAAAAATCTGCCCATATTCCGGTGTATATCATGATTCTGTATGAATCCTCCACCTCTATTGTGATGTTGGAGTCTCCTATTGTCCTTGATTTTAAAAAAAATCTTGAAAGCTCAAATGGTCTTTGAATCTCTGAGATTGAGAATCGTACTCAAGAAAATGATATTCAATATTTTCTTGTTCTTGAAACCCTCCATTTCCCACTTCTAAGAATGTAGGCATTGTGGAGTGTTGGGAAACTTGTTGTTTCACTGGTTGATCACTCCAGTGATGAGAAGTGTCAGCGCCTTCACCATGTAGAAACCCTTTAGGGGATTATTTTTGCATATCCATCCTCATCTTATTTATTTCTCTTGTAATGTATTGCATAGTTCTAATAAGAAGCTTAAGGAACTTCTTCTCCTCATCTTCTCCTCATAAAGGGGTTTTACCCTTGTCTTCTTTATCATTGATACAATCATACTTCCGGTTTCTTCTGAGATAACCCTTCTCTATATCTGTGAGAAGGTCTCCTTCTTCTGATGACATATTGGCTTAAGATGCATAGGGTGAGCCAAGATTATGCTCTTATACCACTGTAATATTACCAAATGGGAAAAGCAACAATATTGAAAAAAATTATTAAAATAGCAGTGTATAACATCACATCAATAATGGAGACCAATATGGAGCTATTTCATTATATGGAATAGTAGAAAATAAGTGCAATACAATCAGGCACAAATAATACAACATAAGCTAACAAGCCTCCAATGAGTAAATCCCCTCAAGAATGAGGTTCTACTACTATACAAAAATGTCGGAGAGGCTACTACAGTGCAGTCATAAGAGCACTGCTACAAAATATGAATGTACAACAGATGAAATGGCTGACATATGCCTCAAGAGATAATATACATGAAGAGCAAGGCTCTATACAACATTCAACAAAAAACCCAAGAGGGTTTTCAGAAATACACCAATATACAAGAAACGAATCAAAGCTGTAGGGATGAAGATTCACTACAACTACACAAAATATACTCTCCAGATGAAAGACTGATCCCTTCACTGGAAAACCTTCTCCCCAAATGGTGTACTGAAACCACCCTTGCAACTCCTCCCTAAAATAACAAATTCCAAGACTGAAACTGCGTTGTGGAGGCAAATGATAGTGTGGCCTGGTGCCAAATGCTACAATAAGGCTCAAGGACCTTCCTTACTCACCTCCCAATGGAAGGAAACATTCCTCCACTGGAATCTAGCTCAGAAATCACCCAAATGAATTCTCCATTGTTGCAACCTGCAACACAACACAACCCTCTGCAGAAACTGCGTTGTAGATGAAAGATGGAGCTTGGCCTAATGCCAAAATGTGGAAATAATGCCCAAATACTTCTCCTGAGTGGGCACTTGAAGTCACCCGAGGATGAAGGTGGGATTCCCGCTCGGGAACACCCTATGCGAAACAGCACTACAGTCTTAGCTAAACAACTAAAGAGAGCAAACAAGTCTTAACATACCAATCAAAATAATAATCAACAACATACCAAAAATTGTTGCCATCCCCTTCCTTATATGCTTGGTGAGCTTCCTCACCTTGGGCCCCACTCATTAAAGCCACTACTTCCATGCATGGAGTATCCCTCCAAAACTGCGTTGTCCCACAATGAATGCCACTCCTTCCATACCAGCGATGTTGATTTGGTCAAGGTTGACCCAATCTACATCCTCCAGCCCCTTTTCACACACAAGGGTGCTTTATCAACCCACTAAAATGATCTCCATTCACATTAGTAGTGATTTTATTCCTACTAAGGAGATTTTTGGGTCTCCATACCCTCTTATTTATCAAATTAAGAAGAAAAAACAAAAATTAATATTCCAACTAGCTTATAGATAATTTAAAGTCCTCCCCTCCCAAATTTTGCTTGTCCTCAAGCAACTGTAAAGGTAAGTGCTCCAACACTTCTCCTCCTTCCTTGGTGACACCTCCATGTGATAATATCTCCTCATAATCCAAGTGTCTCCTAATCAATACCTCCATGAAATGCTCCTCCCATGTACTCATGAGATGCCAATGATTCATTTCACAAGGAAGCAAAGGATCCAATGTAGCAATCATGGCTTGCCCAATGTTCTCCCTGAAACATGAAGCATAAGAAACATGGAGAATCTCTTTCCCAATGGACATATTCAACCCTTTCAACCCTCATCCAATCATACCCACAATAAGGATAAGGACATCATCAATATATGGGAGTAAAACCAATGATACATAAGCTGTCATATGTAATAATGGAGGAGGATCATAGTCCCACGTGTGGAACCAATGCACTATATCTCCTGACTACCTCAGATAATGATATGGTAAGTGGTTTCCCCACCACTTACCTGCTGCCATAGTCTTCCCACATGCTTTGAGAATGTCAGTAATGTTTGGTGCCTTTGGGGTACACCTTGAATGATATGTCATCTCCCTATATCCTCCTAGGGAGTGGCCATGCTCAACACTGTTTATGGCCCCAAGTTGACCATGAAGTTTATAAGGAAGAATACTCCCACTTGGAGCAATGGCCTACACATGTATGGTAAAGGAATGAAAATATTCATCAAATAAATCATTATACGTATAAACATGATCCTTACCATATAATTTTCTCACACTAATCGAGTGGCTCATAGATAGATCCCCTCTCATTCCCAAAGAGGAAAGGGGTGGTTGTGATAACTCCATCAAAGTTTTATGTCTCTCCTCCATCTCCACATGATCCATGCATCTCCTCAAATTCTGCTATATCTCCTCTTTAAAGCCTTTCCAATTATATCCCTCCATGATGGTATGGTATGCTCTCATGGAATAAGTGTGGTTGAAGAGAAAATATTCATGTGTTGCTTGTAGTAACTTCTCCTTGAGCTTGATGCTCTAGATAAGAATATCCTACTCTGATAGTAGATGACCCCATCTCTTACTGAATATCCCTACTCTAGTAGCTGGTCATCAAGTATCATGCAAGTAAAAAGATCCTTGGAATAATCCACCAACAACTGGGATTTCCAATAAGGATCTATCCTCCATAATGACAGCGATGATGATCTAACATACAAAGCATATGTCATGTGGCTTCCCCCTTCTTTAACATCTCCCATGCCAAAGTCTCATATCGAGATGTTGCTTTCCTTCCTCTGCTGCTCCTCTTATAGCTTCTCATGCTAAAGTAAAGGTTGAAGCTTTTAGAGGTTAGTCTTCCATGGGAAGCTATCACCTATCCAAGACTTCCTGAGTTTGGAAAAAGAATGCATGAGTGGCCACCATGCTTGTCCCTGTGTGGAATATTTCTCCCCAACTAAGAACATCTTCTGAGCCTCCAAAGTCAAGGAGTAGTATCCTTGCACCATGATAGTGCCATCCTCCATCCCTGTAGCATCCTCTCTCAGCGCAAGATGTGAGGTGAGAGTGGGTAATGATGATGTTGGGAGAATGTCTCCCTCCTCCTTGAGTCTACCCAGGACTCTATGCATTGTACCATGACCTCCAAATGTTCCCACTCCTCTTGGATCTATGAGTGGTGCAACATGTTGTGAGACATTTCTCACCAACTCCTGATCAGGTGGCCTCCTAGGTGGTTTGCCACTAAAGAGTAATGTCCCATGGGCCAAAGTTATCTGCATACATGATGGGATTGTTAGGTCCTTGCTTTCACTGCGGAAATGCAACTCTGTTTTCTGTGTGGAAGTTATTTGTGATGGATATGTGTGCATGCCCCTAATCATCTGATTTTTTCCACTCTTTCTATCCACCTATTATCACTCAGATTTTCCTTGAAGTTGTTGGGAGAGGAAAGGGGTCCGAGGTAACCACAAACCAACCTTCAGGTACAGAATCTAGCCAATCTGTACCCAGAGAGGGCTCTCTCTATAAAATTTAGCTTTGTTTTTAGAAGATATTAGGCTAGTTGTAAAGTCCAGGGGTTTTGATTTTGTTTGAGTTGATGGAATTCTTTAGCTAAGATTAAGATCAAGTAGTTTCAGTCCATTGGGCTAATGGAGTCAAATGATTGGCTGCACTGGCTTAAGTTTTTTAACAAAAGATGGTTTATCGGGGCAAGATAATCAAACTAGAAACAATTATAGGTCTAAAGTGAATGGAATGGAATTCAAACGGATGAAAGGAAATAAAGAATCTTTCAACACATTCAAGAGAAGAGAAATAAATTGATTATCAATAAAGAGCAGTTAAGTATTCTTTACTAAATAACCAAAGATGTATGAACTAGACAAACATGAGCAATTAAGAATTCACTGTTTAAACCAGTTTAGAGGAAAACATTTAAAATAATAACGACTGAAATCAGATTACACCTAAGTACTTTCTGATTTAATATTTTCCATTAAATATTAAGATAATGAAACACAGATGATATCATAAACAAATGTAAAACTTTAAAACATGGGATAGAGATGACTTATTGATCCTTCATTCGACACATGAATCCTGAGAAAAGTCCTCTGCCTCAATTCCTTGTCCAGTTTTGCCACGAAAAATTTCTCCAAAATCTCTTTATTCCAAAATATTCAATGTTACATCAAAGTATAATAATCCACCTTTACTACTCCAATTGATGGAGTATTTATACAAATTCTAAACTAAAATATCTTGAGAAAAATATCAAAATTGGTTCACAAATCTCTCCAACTATTTTACATAAATAGAACTTAAGTAAAATACACTCAAACTAATGCATATATTTGGCACTATTTTGTATGGATAGGTGATGAAAAAGAGTTGAATTCAAATTTTATCCAACTCTTAGTTGATGATGAGGCATCCAAGTCACTAAATGCTTCCTTTCTTTGTGCATTCTGCTCAAACAATTCTGCAAACTTTGGGTCCAATGATATATTTTTATTTTTCAATCCGTAATAAATATGTAAAAATTAAAAGAGGTTATTGTGTATTAATATGTTGGTAAGATAAGCCTCTTTCAGTTTCCTAAAATTCCTCTCCCGCTATGCACAATAGGCTCTGTACAAATATGTGTAAAACAGAGTTTTACAGAGTCTGAAAAATAGCCTGTAAATATGTGCATGTATCTCTCATTCTGAAATCACTATGAAAAAAGTGAGATAGGTTTTTGTATATGGGTCTCTTAGAAACAAAAACTTCCTTCAGTTTTGTATGATGTAGTACTGATTGGCCACAATCTTCTCTGCAAAATGATGACTTAACTGGTATTTTCTGCAAAAAGTACTTTATAACATTGTTTAATATTTCCAAAACCATAATAGCTGTCAGAAAAGTGAGAGAGGTTTTTGTAGATTTTCCTCTTAAGAACATAAACCTCCTTCATTTTTGTAAAATTCATCTTGGATTGATCACAATAGTTTCTGCAAAACAATGACTTAAACATGAAAGTTCTGCAAAAATGTTCCTTCTTGTTGTGTTTTTCATCTTTTCACTTTTTTGTTCTTTTCACTGTTTTACTTTCACTTTAGACAAAATTCAATGTGGTGAAAGTATTTTCATTTTTGCTTAACCCTTAATGCCTTCATGTTTACTTTCACTGTTTACTGTTTACTTTTTATTTTTACCGCTCTATTTTTTATCTGTCTTCACTTTGTCATGAACTTGTATGTTCTGTTTTGTAACTGTATTCCCTGTTGTTTATCTTCATGCTAGCTGATTTACTTGACTTGGTATTCAATCTGATACTCTTTAATCCTGATACTCTTTGACTGTTCTTTACTGTGTCCTTTTACCTTCATTGTGTAGTTTAGGTTTTTACTGTCTGTTTCAACAGTGAATCGTTTAATCTCCTGTTTCCTTTGCTTGTCTTTCAACTGCATGTTTTATCTTCCATCTCTGTTTGAATAGATTTGATAAAAATCTTGGAGTAAACAAGTCTTATGACTAGTATTAAGACTTTTTATCCAAGGATGTGGTCTTCTGATCACCTATAAAACAAAACAAATTGTTAAGAAAGCATTGGTTTGCAGGGGAGGTTGAAAAGGTTTCAATTGATTTTGAGAGGTCTGTGGAGTGAATCTAGAATGATTTTTGGGAGGTAAACCTTGCTCGAATTGGTTAACAGAGGTTTCAGGTGGCGCAGCTGGGTTACAAAGGGTTTTACTGCACAATCAGGTGAAAATGAGCAACACTAGGGTGTTTGTGTTTAAACGGGTAAACGGTTGGTATTGGCAGGTAAGCTTTGAATGAACAGTGGAAAAATGGCGCTGACTTGACGATGTGAAGTTTTGTGGTTAGTGGGAGGCGGTAAGCGGTACGCGATCGCACCGCTTTTGGGGAAAGGTGGTTTTAAGCTAACGGGCAGCGATTCCATACGATGAACGACGCGTGGCTTTGTACGATCCAGAAAACCGCTTGGCCATCGCACGTTATCATTCGGACGTGGATGGCTAGCGATATCGTTAATGGCCATTGATCTTGGATCAGTTGATCGGACGGTGATCGGAGTGTCGAGATGACAGGGACTTAACAGGCGGGCCTGACGCAATTATTTTTTAATTAATCTCATCGAGAGCATTTTCATTGGCGGGGGAGGTTATTAATTAATCGTGAGGATTAATTAATCCCTTTGTACGATGAGGGTCGGGGATGAAAAATGCGCGAGGGATGGGTTGTTTCGAAGTTTGGTTTGAATTAAACTTCGGGTTTATTTTTTGTTTTAAACATATAGATCATATGTTTAAAGGTTTTAGATATATTTTTATTATATGGTAATTTAAACCAATGTGATTCGCTTACCATAGGGGCGGGGTAGTTATATAAAGATATATTTAGCCAAAGGGATTTATAGAGTGGGTATTTTATTTGAACACGTGGGATTTATTAAATTTGGCTAAAATCATAATATATAGGTTTTTGGGGCTATTATATAAAAGGAGTTATATTATATAGGAAAAGGTTATTTCAATAGGGATTTAAATAATAAATTAAAAGTTAATATGAAAAATGAACTAAGCGCTAAGTATAAAACATCAGAATAATGTATTTAACTTATGCTTGCATGAAAAAAAGGGGTTTTTATGGAATATTGTATGATTTTCCTAAGTAAAATAGGATTTTACTTAGGAAAATATTTTTTTTAGAAATGAATGAGTGTGATAATGAATGATCTTAAATACTTAGGTTTTTTCCAATTATTGGGCCGAGGGTCCGGTCCCTCCAAAATTCAAGGAAATGCCTTGAGCCCCTTTAATCTTCAAATACCTTAGTACTTAGGGGAAATTAGTGAAATGTTTAGGGAAAATGAGAGGGGAAGTTAATAATTTTGCTTTTCCTTGCTTGCCATTCTTCCAATGTATTATCTGCCTTTGCACTTGTGATGAAAGTTAAAATTTCAACCATCAAAAGCCATCATTCACCATAGGTAATTTAGCAACATCATCTACCTACCCTACCTACTTTACTCTACCATTTTCCCTTCTTTATTAGGGTGCACTTAGACTGGCAAACCCTTATCACACTTTCTTTTACATATGAAAATCTATCTAGCTCTAACCTTATTACATCCAAGGGCTCAGATTAAACTGTTGAGCTCCTCTTATTTACTCTACTTATATACTTATCTGCCAAGATTAAACAGTTTGGCTAGATATTTATTCTCTATTCTACAACATGAAATTGAAAAATGAATGAGTCAAGTTTAGACAGTTTGACTCTTCATAAATTGTGGCAAAAGTTTAACAAGCTGCACACAATTGCTTATTACAGAAAATGAAATAGTAGTGGCATTTAGACTTGCACACTTTCCTCGTCTATTTTTGTTTGGGGTTCATTTCTTTCACTTTTTTGACCATTTTATTCTTTTCACCCTTTGATTTTTCTTTTAGGGTATACCCTCTTTACATTTTTTTTTTAATTTTTTGATTTTTTGAAAATATGGAAACCTTTGCAACAAGAAAAGGTATGAACATATTGCATAGCTCATCGAGTCAATCATGAAATATGACACCTATTGGTATAGGAGTCTAACACCACCCATTCCATCTACAAAGTCTCCAAATCTATGGTGACCTTCCCCAAAGTAATCAACCACTGCACACCCAATATGACATTGGTGTCAGGTATGTCAACCACAAAGAAGTGATCAGTCAATGTATATGTTCCCATGGTGACAGATAAATATGGAACATAATGCATGTACTGCATATTTCTAGCTCCTAGGACCAAAACTGAAAATCCCTTAAAATCATCAGTGGGTATTTCCCTCCTTTGCACTAGTCGACCATCAATAAAGTTGTGGGTAGCCCCACTGTCAATCAGAACTGAAACCCTCTGATCATGAATGGAACCTCGAACCCTCAAGGTTAAGTACTTGGGTACTCCTCTCAATGATTCAAGGGCCCCTCCAATTGGATCAAATGCTCCATTCCCACCTCCTGGTGGTGGTGGATCCTCTCTTGCTATCCCAGCGTTGTGACCTCCTTCTGGTTCTTCTTCTTCTTCCAGCTCATCATCTGAAAATACCTCTATATAGTGTGCCTTTCCTACTGCACATCTATGTCTGGGTGCCCATGATTCTTGGCATGTGAAGCAAAGCTTCCTTCTCCTCAATTCGCTTTGGACATCATCACTAAAAGGTACTTTGTTTTGGTTCTCCTTTGAAAAAGGAGCCTTCTCATTTTTTCCCTTTGATGGAAAAGTGGGCTTTTGTTGAAATGTTGCCTTTTATTTTTTCAAGGCATCTTGTAGATCTCTAGCCCTTTCAATGGCATCTTGAAGGTTAGTGGGTTTGGTAGATTTAACCAACCCATGTAGAGGTTCTATTATCCCATCAATAAACATATAGACCCTCCTTGCTATAGATAAATCAGGAACCATAACAGAAAGTTTTAGAAATTTAGAAATATAAGTTTCTGGATTACCTAATTTTTTGAGCTTATCTATCCCCATGAAAGGTGCCTCCAGATCTCTTCAATCAAACCTCTCCACTAGCCTCCTTGTGAACTCTGAATATGCAGTCACATTGGCATGAACCAATGTAGAAATACCATGAAACCACCAATCATGTGCTTCAATCTGAAGGTGCAGCGCTACTATTTTGATGGCCTCTGTCTCCGGTTATTGGTTCAGCTGGAAGTAGATGTCTAGCTTCTCTACCCATGACTTGGCAGTGCATTTTTATGACCCATCAAAGTTTTGTAAGAAAAATCTGCCCATAGTCTGGTGTAGATCATAATTCCGTATGAATCCTCCACCTCTATTTTGATGTTTGGTTGTCCTACTATCCTTGATTTGACAAAAATATTGAAAGCTCGAATGGTCTTTGAATCTTTGAGATTGAGACTCATACTCAAAAAAATAATCTTCAAGATTTTCTTGTTCTTGAAACCCTCCATTTCCTACTGCTAAGAATGTAGGCATTGCGGAGCATGGGAAACTTGTTGCTTCATTGGTTGATCACTCCAGTGATGAGAAGTGTCGGAACCTTCACCATGTAGAAACCCTTTAGGTAATTATTTGTGTATATCCATCCTCATCTCCTTTATTTCTCTTGCAATGTATTACATAGTTCGGAGAAGAAGCTTAGGGAACTCCTTCTCCTCAACTTCTCCTGATAAAGGGGTTTTACCCTTGTCTTCTTTATCATCTGTATAATCATACTTTACGTTTCTTCTGAGATACCTCTTCTTTCTATCTATGAGAGGATCTCCTTCTTCTGATGACATATTGGCTTAAGATGCACAAGCTGAGCCAATATTATGCTCTCATACCCCTGTAATATTCCCAAATGGGAAAAGCAACAATATTGAACAAAATGCTTGAAATAATAGTGTATAACATCACATCAATAATGGAGACCAATATGGAGCTATTTCATTATATGGAACAAAAAAAAATAAGTGCAATACAATGAGGCACAAATAATACAACATAAGCTAACAAGCCTCCAATGAGTAAATCCCCTAAAAAATGAGGTGTTGCTACTATACAAAAATGTTTGAGAGGCTGCTAAAACACAATCATAAGAGCATTGCTACAACATATGAATGTACAAAAGATGAAATGGCTGATATATGCCTCAAGAGATAATATTCATGAAGATCAAGGCTCGATACAACCTTCAACAAAGAACCCAAGAGGGTTTTCAGAAATATGCCAATATATAAGAAATGAATCACAGCCCTAGGGCTGAAGATTCATTACAACTACACAGCTGGAAATATGTGGCTAATATGATGTAGCAAAGAATGTAGCCTCATCCAATAGACTCTCCAGATTAAATATTGATCCCTCCACTGGAAAACCTTCTCCCCAAATGGTGTACTAAAACTAGCCCTGCAACTCCTCCCTAAATAACGCAGTCCAAGACTGAAACTGTGTTGTAGGGGAAAATGATAGTGTGGCTTGGTGCCAAATGCTACAATAATGCTCAAGGGACTTCCTTACTGGCCTCCCAATGGAAGGAAACCTTCCTCCACTAAATTCTATCTCAGAAATCACCCAAATGAATTATCCATTGCTACAACCTACAACACAGCACAAACCTCTACAGAAATTGCACTGTAGAGTAAACATGGAGCCTGGCCTGATGCCAGAATGTGGAAATAATGCCAAAATACTTCTCCTGAGTGGGCACTTGAATTCCCTTGAGGATGAAGGTGGGATTCCTGCTCAGGAACACCCTATGCTAAACAAAACTGTAGTCTTAGCTAAACAGTTGAAGAGAGCAAAAAATTCTTAACAAACAATTTCAAAATAATAATCAACAACATACCAACAATGGCTTCCATCCCATTCCTTATATGCTTGGTGAGCTTCCTCACCTTGGGCCCCACTCATTAAAGCCACTAATTCCATGCATGGAGTCTCCCTCCAAAACTACGTTGTCCCATAATGAATGCCACTCCTTCCATACCAACATTGTTGATTTGGTCAAGGTTGACCCAATCTACATGCTCCAACCCCTTTTCACACACAAGGGTGCTTTATCAAGCCACTAAAATGATCTCCATTCATATTAGCAGTGATTTTATTCCTACTAAGGAGATTTATCGATCTCCATACCCTCTTATTCATCAAATTAAGAAGAAAAAACAAAAATTAATATTCCAACTAGCTTATAGCTAATTGGGAATATTACAGCAGACTGAGGGGGAAGAGGTTGAGAATTTATCCATTGATATACCAACATATCCTCCCACCCCACATACTCATAATTTCAGCGCAGTTCTGGACTGTGAGTCTGAGGGTTACAATGAAGTGTTATCTCCTCGTCCTCCATCCTTTGGTCCCACTGGTCCTCTAGATTGTGAGTTTTTGTGTTCACTTGTTTCATTTCTCTTAATGTTCATGAGGATGGAGTTGTTGTTGAGCAGCCAAATTGTGATATCATTTACAATGATTATGTGTGGGAGCCCATAGCCAAACAAGAATATGCAATGTATGATGATTTTCTTCCTTCTGCACCTCTCCTGCGTCATCCTGACATTTTCCACGATTCTGTCATTTCTGTCCAATCTTGTGAAAATTTGGTTTTTGATGGTGTTACTACTTTCAATCATTCACATAACACATGGGATGTCAGTTTTTCATCCAGATGTGGAGAGGATGAATCTTCTACTCTTGATCTTCTCAATCTCTCATCTTACCTTTCTGAAAACATAGAGGGTAAATTTTTTCGTTTGTCATCTCCCCCTCTCTACGATTCATAATATCATGAGGATGCCTCCATTTGTGATATTGAACTTTCTAATCATGGTTTTCGTGACCTTTTCATTGATTCAGTTGATCACAATTCTGATTTTCCGTTGTTCATCTTTCGAAGACACCGATCTTCTATGATCTACCTTTCGATGAGTTGGAACTTCCTAATGCTATCGAGGCACTTCAGACCGAGATAATGGTTATTTCAGGTCCTCTTTGCCTTGAGATTAGTTCCACCTCCAATCAGACGAGTGTTGAATATATCAAGGATCCTCATCACTGTATTGCACATATTGAAAATCAATATGTCTTACAAGGTTCGCATCCTCCACCTCATTACACGATCATATCGCTCAGTCATTGAAAGAGCAAGCTCGGTAGAAAAAGGGAAAATTTCATCATTCTCTTTGTTTTCTCGTCTCCATAGTTTTAAAAAAATTTCTTGCATGTCTTTGACTCGCAGGGTGTTGAAACACCATGATGCCTTCGTAGAATGCCTTTCATGCACTTTCCATTTTTACTTTTTTGCGTGTTCATTCAAATTTCGAACATTTTGGTTTGCATTGTCCTATATTTATTATGTATTTTTATGCTTGTATATCTTTCTTAACTTGCATTCCCTTGCCTACATAGGCCAGCCAATGCGTCGGTGGCTACATTGGAAGTATGACTTCACGTGAGTTTGGCTTATGCTGTGTTTAGGGTAGGAGTAGGAGTATTTTTTCTTTTCTTAGTTTTTTGCATTGTTTTACTTACTTTTATTTTCTTTCTTCCTTTCTCTTTCCCTTTTTTCTTTTATTTTAGTTATAGGATAGTTTTTGCATGGCACCATGTTGGCTTCTGAAGTGAGGATGATGATATCCAAGAGGATATTGTAGTACTATCAAAGCTTGGCATGTTGTTTATTCCTTCTCTTTGTGTAAATATTTCACTCTTTTAGTCGATGATACTCTGATGGAAAATATGTTCCTTATCGAAGAAAATCTCAGTGAAATCACAATGTTGAATTTTAGCTAGTACCACCTACTCTAAATTGGTTTTATATTTTTGGTTAATACTTGTCAACTTAGTCGAGTAGAGTAAGGAGGTCAGGGAAAAAACTTTAACAAGTATGTCAGAGGTGTATATAAACATCCTTCTCTAAAGATACAACCTCTTCTTCTCTCAATGAATCAGGATCCCTCTTCCGCCCCATGAAATAAATAAGTGACTATGCATAGTTCTTTGAACAAAAAAAATGAAAAACAAAAAAATGAAATAAAGGGGAAAATAAGAGAAAGGCTTTGTGTGCAGAGAGGTGAAGCAAGAAACTTCATTGAGTAACTTTCCAGGCTCGCTGGTAGCGGACCAATGTTTATTTTCTTGAAGTGAATCCGTCGGGGTAGTGTCTATACCTACTCACAGTGGAGCAACGCCAGAGATGAAAATACGACTTTGAAAAATTCTTTTACTTTTTCATTTATATACTCCTCATCCCCAATCGAAACAAATTAGTCTGACTTGGCTTGGTTAGTGTGCCACCGATGAAGAGAATGGTAGGGACTATGTATTTAACTCAGACTAAGTGAAGAAGTTGTGACAATCAATGAATTGAACAATACTTCAAAAGGGTTAGACCGATTTTTCATGAGACAAGATTCATTCAGAGAGTTGGAGTTCTACCAGTGTGTCGTCAGTGTTGTAGTGACTACAAACAACCACCAAAGTTTTTCCTATGCTTAGATTTTAAAGCCTAACCTTCTACTCATATGAGCTTATCTTGCAATGCTATCAGGTATTCCTGCAGTGACAGAGACTTATCCTTTTCATTTGTGCTTGTGTTCTCTTATTTTCACACTTAGCAAATCTTTCTAAGTCACAAGACAACCTCCTCACTTGGTTGCACGGAAGTTCTGGGCTTGCCTAAATAAATTGCACAATCCTTGAGGGAAAGAATCCTTGATAATTGGAATTGTGCATTTCATACTTGCAGTAATCCTTGAGCTCAAACTATGTAGTCATGGAAGGCATCACAACACTTGTCACTTTTTTTGTCACTTTTTTTCATTTTTCTTGTGTGTGTGTTGTTTTTCTTATTTATCTTCATGCATGCTAGAATTTTAACATGTTTTAGCTTGTATAAGTGTTGTTTCAAGTTGTTTTTTTCCTTTCACAAGTGTCGCATCGGTTTCTTTATTTTTGCACCAATGGTCGTTGTTGTGGTGACTCTCCTCATCGATTTGGTTTTCTTCCAGTTTATTCAATTTATGTACTTGATCTACATTGATTCAATCACACTTAGTCAGATATGCACTCAATCTCTCACTGTCACTTAGATCTGCTCATTTTCACACCTCTATTGGGTAGATCTTCACTTTCCTTGGCTATTTTTTACTTTCCCCAACAGGGCACTGCAAAATCATAAGGCTCAATCCAAGAGATTGGCCTCTAGAACTGCATAGTGTGTAGTGAAGGCTAGCCCAACTGCGGATTACACAGTTCTAGGGATCAACTTGCTTCCCTGTTATTGATACTACATAATGTGCAATCTCTCTCGATCCACTTCCAAGGTTGAACTGCACATTGCGCAGTCTCAAGCCACAAGATTCATCCATGGTTGATGGGACTACGCAGTGCATAGTTCCCACAGGTAGCCAAACCCTCTTTTTGTTGAAATTTACACAATACTTCTCTCTATATTTCTGGGTTGCTACTCGATCATGCCTTGAAAGTAGATTTTAAAAAGATTGATGTTTGATTTCCATGAGTGTCTTTTCCATCCCACAGCTACCATAGTTGTTGAGCACCTCTCCCCAGCAGTTACTAGTACCATGGAACCAAAGAGAGTTTCTTCAAAAGAGACCACTGAAAGAATTATTGGGGAAGCAGTTTAGAAAATGTTATCAGGATTAATCCTTCTTGCGGAGAACAGTGATCTCCCTAGTACTCCAACGAGTAACTAGAAACAAAGGCCCATTTGAATATCTCTTTCTCTAGGTTATTTGTATTTTAATATCATTACAACTAGGAAAGTAGAGAGGACATTCTCCTACCTTTCTATCCAGATGTTAGATGTAGTCCTTTGTCTTTCGCTCCAAAGTAGTTCTTCAATGATGAGTAGAACCTGCAATCACAGACAATATCGAATCATCTACAATATATTATAATCATAAATACTAATCCAACTTAGTGATAAAGGATTCTAAGTATTGACATCATTTCCATGAATTCAGAAACAAGACAATGAGAAAAATAGATCCATATGTGTTATCACAAATTGGAAAGAGAAATATTACAACCAGATACCTTGACGTTGTACAGATTCCTCCCGGGTGTCTGAGAAATCATTTTTCTTCAGTCTGATAAGCCTTCCTCTCTAGAATGACCAACATGAAGTCATGGGAATAAAGGTGTGGTCTTCAATGTGTCAACAACAACTCACTAGTATAGAAAGTATGCACTCTATGAACTCTCTCCAGCTTAGAAACTATACAAATCAGTCTATATTCACATTGGTATCTACCCTTAAACCTGAAAATTGTGCTCAATATATAGGGAGATTGAAGTAGTTTTAGATCCATTAAGAGAGGGATGGATTCCTCCCATGAAGGGATTTGAGTTCCTTGGACCAAGGGATAAGCTCCATGAGTGGAGGGATATATGCTCAAACTGGCGCGACTCTAGAGGCTTCCAGTTGGGAGAAATATTCGACCAACTAGGCTTCTAGAAGTTACTTTTTATTTTTACTTGCTTTTCACAAGGGTGCGCGGGTTTTAGTGACGAAAAGAGCGGTGATCTCCGCAACTAATGGAAGAAGCATAGACGCATGCGCAGGAAAAGGCTAGAAAAAACACGTAGGCAATCATTTAAGGGTTTTACAGGGCTTTTCTCTAGTTTCCAAGACTTGATTCATGAACATGAGTGTTTTTTACCTCTAAGGGAACATGATATGGATGTTGACATACCCATATGAACAATCAAATGTCATGGTGACAAAATGACGTGTAATAGAAAACACCAGTTAAATTTCCAGTATATGCATACACTCAATTGTTTATAGAAAAGGAATCAACACTCGCATGGTAGTTGGTTAAATATGCTCTTTCAAAGGACTTCGAGGCATATCTTGAAGATTGGTAGATATATCTCAGTATCCAGCAGTCAAGATTATATAAGGTTGCATGCATATATCCATCCTTCCTATGTGCAAATGTCATCAGCTGGATTGTTTTTCACATTGATGAGAAAACTATGACATTGAGCAGTGCCAACGGATAGAAGCTTTTTACCTTTTTGGAAGAGGCTTTTTAGCATATGTATCATCTTGCCAAGCTATTAAAGCCATGGAATCATTCTTTTATGCCACCCACAGTTTTTTGAGCACAAATAATATTGTTAGAGAATGGGAAAAGGATCCATCGAAGTTTTGACAGATACCCACCCATTCATACAAGACAAAGTCACTCAAGAAGGCATACCAACTCTTGGTCATCTTAGCTTGCAAAATATATGGTCAGAAGAGCACAAAGACCTTCCCTGAAGGGTGGGAAATCTTATTGAATTGGTTGGTGAACGAGGGAAAGTTGTTCAACTGGTCATATTTGTTGGCTCGCCAGTTGAGAGACCATGTAGAATAAGCTCAGGATCCCCCCAAGGGCAAGCAAGCAAGGTTTTATATATTTTCATACTTACTGGATGCAATCTGTGCACATAATCATTTTCCTAACATGAACTGGACATGGACTCCACGAGAATTTGTTGTGCATATCTACTGTAAGTTGATTTCGGATTGCAGCCATAAAGGATTTATGGAACAAC
The DNA here is from genome assembly GCA_034641835.2 of Pinus albicaulis. Classification (NCBI taxonomy): domain Eukaryota; kingdom Viridiplantae; phylum Streptophyta; class Pinopsida; order Pinales; family Pinaceae; genus Pinus; species Pinus albicaulis. Next base: position 307,211,043 of record CM076580.1, on the reverse strand, counting down.
TAATTGATCACTTCATCATTATGCTTTACAAGTTTATCTTTGAGCAAGACCCACCTTGCATGTCACGAGGAATAATGGAGGCAATATCAAATATCGCAGATTGGTTTTCCTTACCGTATGGCACACTTATTAGAGTGTTCAGCGGACAAAATTTGCCACATCTTTTTCCTAGGTATTCCACTGACAATATTTTCATGCAATAAGTGGCATATCATCTCGCCACAAGGTTTTTAGCAGAACTGCATGGGAAGAAGAAAACACCATGACCCACTCTTCCTTTGCAGATCGAATTATACGAGATTAATAATATGAAAGTTCAAAATACCGAAGAAAAATTCATAGTAAATTTTGATTTCGGTACAAAAGACTTCAATTTGTATGATCTTAGGGGAATTTCCAACGACCACTCTACGAAAATATACTACAATTGGGTCAGCGAGGAATTTCATTAGCTGGAGGAGGATCCATGGAAGAATTGCTACAATGCCTCCAGACCCCATAAACTGATTAATATAGTTGGGACTTTAGAGAACACTCCACAAATGATAGAAACTCCAGAAGAAACATCAACAGAAGGAAGAAACTTGGTGTAATACAAGGAAAAGTGAAAGGTTTTTGACAAAATAGAGGAAGAACAAATGTAGAAAATGAAATCAGATACGCTTCTGTTAGGTCCTTATATTACAAGTATAGTCCCTTATTGTTGTTATTGTAACCCCCTTATTGTTATTTTTGCACCCCTGTAACCCCATATTGTTATTATTGTGCCCTTACGTTATTATTGTTAGGTCGGCTAGGATTACATTGTGGCCCCATGGACTCCTATATATAGAAAGGAGGTTTTGTCATTTGTATCATCCAAGAATTTTTCATTAATTTAATGTATTAGAGGTTTCCCCCTCGAAGTGGCTTATTTCTAAGGCGTTGATATCTCTTTTCTTCTATTTTTGGAGCTGATTTCACAACATTTAGTATCAGAACTTTGGATTCTAGGGTTTAGCTGCACCAAACAGGGCATCGTGGAATTTTCACTACAACTTTTTTTCTACGAAGGTTCAAAAGCTGAAATTTTTAGAGCACGAAGCCGAAATCTTGAAGAAGATCGTCACAAAATTTCAGAGCTTGGTTCGAAATATTTTCAGAGATATGATCTGTGGAAGTTAGGTCTTTTTCAGTCTCCCGAATTTCATCTCAAAGAGGTGATCATGGGAAAATATTCATAACTCTCTCTCTGAGCATCAGATTAGAATTCTATAAAATGTGGCTGGAAGTACATGGACTTTAGTTTCCTTTCTATCAATTTCAGAGCCGAAAGAGCAAGCAGTGACATGTGGAAATCCATACAAGTTCGCTCTACTGAACCAGTCCATAATTAGGTCATTGTGGGATATTGGACATAACTTTTCCTTGGAGAATCCAAATTAGATCACACCAGTGGCATTAGAAAGAGGATTCATAGGGCTACCATAGGGCCAAATTTGAGATATTGAAGATCTGCAATCATAGAGATAATTCAATTTCAATACCAAGCTCCTCAAAAGCAAGAAAAAGGTGTGTATTTTTTTACAAATTTCATAAGTCTTGTTTGAAGAATCAATTTGAATTGATTCCAAGGGCATATTGTAGAATATATATCAGTATTGGGTTCTAAAATTCCCCCTAAAAAGGATTCAACACCCATTAAGCCCTCTTAAGGCTCTACTATGGCTCATGAGATGAAGAAATGCAACATGACATAACAAAATTACAAGAGCAAATTCACCAAATTTCGCTCTCGCAAGAATTCTCAATTAAAAAAAAATATTCTTTTGGAATTTCACACTTCTCCCTTAGGAGGACACTTGGTATTTTCAAAAACTTACCATAGGGTGAAAAAATAATTTTTTTGGGATGGCCTTAAATATAATATTCAAAATTTTGTGGCAGAATGTTTGGTTTTACAACAAAATAAAGTTGAGACAATTAAGACCTCGAGTCTTCTAAAACCTTTATCCATTCCAAGTCAACGTTGGGAGGAGATTTCAATGGATTTTCTCACAGGTTTACCTAAGTCCGAAGGAAGGAGTGTCATCATGGTGGTAGTTAATAGACTTACCAAGTATGCACACTTTTGTGCATTATCTCATCCATTTAAAGCAATTACATTTGCTACGGAATTTATGGAAACAATTCAAAAGCTATACGGAAACCCGAAGATTATTGTAAGTGACAGAGATTCCATTTTTACAGGAAATTTTTGGACGGAATTATTTTCTTGTTCAGATACTCAACTAGCTCATAGCTTATCTTATCATCCTCAATCCGATGGTCAAACAGAGATAGTGAATAAATGTTTGGAAGGATATCTTCGTTGTTTTGTATCTGATAATCAAGAAAAATGGGTCAAGTGGTTACGTCTCGCTGAATGGTGGTATAACACTTCCTTCCATACTGTAGCAAAAATGACCCCATTTATGGCACTTTATGGGTATCATCCATCGCCCATCACATCTTCTTTAAGGTAAAATTCTAGGGTTCAAGCAGTGGAGGATCACATCGAGCATCAACAAGAAGTTCTCCAACTCTTAAAGGATAACCTAATTTTGGTACAAAATCGAATGAAACAAAAGGTAGATCAACATCAAAATGAGAGAAGTTTTAATGTGGGAGACTGGGTATTTTTACAGCTACAACCATACAAACAAATGTCCCTCAAGCAAGCTAAGAAGGATAATAGATTATCGCCAAAGTACTATGGTCCTTTCAAGGTGTTGCAAAAGATTGGTATTGTGGCATACAAATTGGAGCTTCCTGCTTCTTCGTGAGTGAATCCAGTTTTACATGTTTCATGCTTAAAAAAGGTGATAGGGGACAAACTTCCAGTTCAAACAATATTGCCAAAACTTGATGAGGAAGGAAAAACCATATTGGAACCTGAAGCAGTCACAAAAACAAGAACTCGACAGCTACGAAATCGATCAATTTCAAAGTATCTCATCAAATGGAAGACCTTACCCACTAAAGATTCTACATGGGAGGATGAGAATTTTATACAAAAGCACCCGGAGCTACTCAAGCTTTGAGGACAACACTTTTTTGAAGGAGAGGAGCATGTTAGGTCCCTATATTACTAGTATAGTCCCTTATTGTTGTTAGTGTAACCCCCTTATTTTTATTGTTGTACCCCTGTAACCCCCATATTTTTATTATTGTGCCCTTACATTATTATTGTTAGGTCGATTAGGATTACATTGTGGCCCCACTAGGATTGCATTGTGGCCCCATGGACTCCTATATATAGAAAGGAGGTTTTGTCATTTTTATCATCCAAGAATTGTTCATTCATGTAATGTATTGGAGGTTGCCCCCTCGAAGTGGCTTATTTATAAGGTGTTGATATCTATTTTCTTCTATTTTTGGAGCTTGTTTCACAACAAATTCTCACGAAAACATCTTTGGAAATAGAAGCAAAGAGGAGGCAAAGTCATCAGAGAGTAGAACGGAGGAAGAGAGAAAACCATAGCTTGTAGGATGTAGAGCTGAGAACGCAGAAAGCATAACAAGAACTAATGGAAGAAAGGGAGCAAAGCAGGAGAGAATATGAGAAGAAGTAGAAGTGAGAAGAAGAAGGAAGGCAAGGTGCCATAGTGGAAGAAACAACACCCATGCATTTTGAAGAGCAAGAACGGGACCAACCAACAGTAAAGGAAGAGAGAAAACATATGCAGGATCGAGAGATTGCTTAGCATATTGAAGAGTTGATTGAAGTTGTGGACATGGATTTGGAGTTGGATCCATAGGATGAAGATGTGGACATGATGCCAAGCACACCACAAGTCACTGTTCAGAGTCCACCACCTCCAGCCGCAAAGTTAGCCCTGAGCGAGGAAGGGGAGAAGCTTAAATAGATCGCCACCCAGGAGGACTTGGAGCTGAATAGACAGAACATGTAGAACTACATCGGTGGTCTAGTCCAGATCAGAATAATTTTTCACCTGCTTGAGAAGGAAGTCAAGACTGGATCCAAATCATTGTACCCAAATTCTATGGAGGCTAAAGTTTGCTTCTAGCCAAACACCATCATGCAATCTGGGGATGTCATCGAAAATTACCGAGCTTGGCATCAATATGTGACTGAGAAGCATCAAGTAGAAGTTGATGAGCTAGAGTTCACCCAAACTCAACCATCATAGTATTTTGTCTTATTAGGATGTCAAGTTGTCTTGTTAGGGTATGAGTAGAAAATGTAATATTATTTGTAAAACTAAAATTCCAAGTGTCTATATTGGAATGTGAAGAGTCATAATGTAATGTAATGAGTCATTTTGTAAAGAAGTTGAAGAGTCATGTGGGGAGTACAAGAGTCACAAAGGGGCATGTGAAGAGTCACCCCCCTTTGTTATAAATAGATCCTCATAACTCATGTAAGGGGATTTTGGGAGCCAAGATTTTGGCTAGGCTTAGGATTAAGAAGATCTTGGGAGTTATGTGACAACCTTGGCTTCTCCGTAGCATAGAGGGAGTGTACTTATTTTGAGGAGCAGGTGTTATAGACTTCACATTACACTATTGGGGCAAGTGGTTTTTCAATGTTGTATGTATGATTGGAACTATCACTTTTAATAAAACTCAGAGCCGACATGCGTTCATGCATATGTTATGGATATAGTAAGACTACTCTTTTTGTATTTTAAATATATGTTATTTAACTTACGCATATTCTTATGAACTTCTTTGTTTGAATTTGTATGAATCTTGTTGGATGCGTGTTGATGTATTAATTTGTCACCTTAAGTTGTGGACTATTTCACTTGTTAGTTTGTGTGATGTCATTTTGCTACTATGTTCCTTCCAAGTTTCATATTATTACAGGCTTGCAAGGGGCGCACATCCTTTTCCCTTCGTTTGTTGGAACCATCATGAATCGCACTTGACTCTCTGTAGGGTCACATACTGTTCTCACCAAAGACACCATGCACCACTCTATGTGTTTTGTAAACCAAGGAAGATTATTAACACCCCACTGTTGGGACTCCTACTCCAAATGATGTGAGATCTAGTTGGAACTTCATATTGGGGATATCCCCTGAACGTTGGTGAGTCCAAAATTGCCAATGGGACCATATACATTGAGGCATATAAAGGCCTTGCTAAAATATGAGTAAGTTTCAATTGAGAGCCCTAATTTAAAATACCATGTTAAAGTTAAGCAGACTCATCTAGAGTCCAAACTAGAGATAATGCCTTCTAATCTGGAAGTCACATCTGAAGTATGAAAATCACAATGTGGAAAGACATATTTTAGTAAAGAGATGGCCTTTTCACCCTCCATCATAGATTCATGGAGGAAGAAAATGTGAGGGGAGTGAATGTCCACAAGTTTTTTGATAACCAAGTTTTTTTGTGGGGTTGGCTAATCCATACAATTCAAGGATAGAAGATTCCTTTGGGGGTAGATGTAGGGCCAGATTACTGGAGGGCCAAATTATAGATTTTTTCTTACCATAATTGATTTCAGAGTGTGCCTAGTTCATAGCAATGGCTAGGGATGATTTTTTTCCCTTTCTAGAATATTTATGGGCATCTCCAAAGGAAGAGCCCATACTACCTGTTGGATTTGAGAGGAAGAAATCTGAGGAGTCAAAAAAAACATGAGGAGGGGATGGGACAAAGAGTTTAAATTATACCTAGGGAAGAAAATGGGGGGATCAGGAGAGTGTGTCAATTCAAAGGGTGAGAGTATAGAAACATAGGAAATAGGAATAGAATAGGGGATAATGTTGGGAGTATAGGAGGAGAATAGGGGCGAGGAAATAAGGAGGGAGTGTTTTGATAGTTTGAACATGCAATCATTATTTTCATGAGGAAAATAAGAATGCATTGTAGGAAAAGGGTTCTAGAACAACCAATAAGTATACGAATAAGGGAATTGTGGATTAGATGGCGTAGTTTTGGAGGGCTTCCCTCCTTAGAGGATGAATAGGGGAGTTTCGATCCCATACCATATTTGGAGGTGGGATAATCAATTTTGAGGTGTTTGTTGGATAATCTAAATCCTTGTCATGCTAAGTTGGGCATGGAGGACTTACATGAGTAAAATAATCATTAACATCCTTTGGAAGTGAGGGAGGAGGGAAACCACATACAACAAATCCTTATTAATCCATCTCCTACTTGATTTTTTGATGGGGAAATCCTTGTTGAGATGGTCATGGGTGTGACATCTTCTACACTGATAAGGGAACCCCTCATAGTTTAAACTGTGTTGATGCTTTAGAGACTCCAAACTAATATAAATTGGGGTTGGAAACCCTTTTGTGAGGTTTAGGTCAACCAGAATCTAGGTCTTTCCCATGTATATTTTTGTTGGATGGAGTAATTTTCTTTATAAAAATAGCCTAGGGTGTTTCCAATTTTCTTAAAAACATCTTCTGGCCAAAAGATAAAAGGGAGTTCTGAGAGTTGAACCTAAATAAACTTGACAACCTACTTCTGTGAATGGGCATCAAATTCAATTGATTAGGGTTTTAAGTATATTATCCTAAGATCCCCAAAACCTCCTACCATTCAACAATCATTAGGAATCCTCTTCCGAGTTTTTCAACCATCCCATCCAACCTTTAGCCAATATCATGCATTTTGGGGCATAACCAAGAGAATGTCAAAAATTTTGTTCCATCCACTTCTGAGAAGTTCCATTGACATTTTTCTGCTAGCGATATGACCTACTACTACCACCTTATCCATTATGTGTCTCACATTCAATTGCATGTCGTTACCAAGTACCAATGAGGGTTCTTCAACCTTTCTTTTAGTGCATTTCTAATATTGTTTAGTTGGTCGTTGACAGGTTGAGGTGATAAGAAAATGGAGCGAGTGGTGTGATTGTGTCCATTGAACATCTCTGGGGTGAGGAGGTTACACAGAAAATTGGAAAATGAGTTGGGTGGAAAATGAAAAAAGAGTAGGTCCAAGATAGGAGAGCTATAATGTGCCAACCACAAACTAGAGATTGAAACATATAGTAGAGAGTGGGGAGAAGAGGGAATGACAAGTTGACAGATCAAAAGAGGAAAGGGAGGAGGGTTAGACATGTCAAACTTTGAGAAGAGCATCATGTTGTGTATAGTATTGGTAATCATATCCAATGATGGGGTCGAAATCGAGGATTGTATCTCCTACCTAGTGCTCTAAACCGCACAGGCAGTGTTTGTTGGCATTGTTAGATGTGTCAGGCCTAATTTAAGATTTCGAGTGTCAAGTTCCTCCAGTGACAATGGGGTCATAAGCGGGCTCCTCCATATGTTGTGACCCTCAAGAGGATCCTCAGAAAAGTCGAGCTCATCCTCCACCATACTGTAAATGGTTGATACAATCGTGTGAAGAGGCAGAAGGCGAATTGGGAGAGGATGGTCGTAGGCTTTAAACATTTTGGCCTTGCAAAAACCATAATTTGTCTCATTTCTCAAAGCTTGGATGAAACCCTCAACCTAAATCCAACATTATAATTAATTATATATATGGTGAGAGAGAACATTTGAAAAAATTAAACCAATTTATATTCATTTACCTTTGAACTATCAAAAACTAGAATTATAGAATTTCTTGATATAATGTAGAACTAAATGTTTAAAAAAATTATATTAGAAAATTTGATCTCTATTAATATTGAATAGATCTACCAAGTGCCATCTTAACTTCGGATATATCAAGTGCCTAGAGGGATCAAATATTTCTGCATCTTAAGATATTTGATCCCTCTGGACTTGGTAGATCCAGAGTTAAGATGGATCTAGGCTGGTTTAATTTTCCCCTTCAAAAGGTTATATTCCACATGAATACCATGGGAAATTCCCCATTTTAAATAGGTTATATTCCATATGAATACCATGGGTTCTCATAAACTTGGAACTGTGGTCACTTGACCAAGTCAAATTTACCTTAACTACCCAATAATAATGGAGTTGTCTTTAGTGCGACTTTTTGGAGTTTCAGGAGTCGTCGATGAAAAAAATTGAGGTAAAATCTTGATTTTTGTTATTTAAACTAGTTTTTTTTACTGTATATATGGATTCAACACCCTAAAAAACATCTAGGACACTTTGATTATGCAAATTTACCCATCAAACTTCTATTTTCCATAAATTCCTGCCAAAATTTAGAGAAAATAGACCAAAAAAAACTACCGTAAAAGCCTTCAAAAAGTCGCACTATAGACTACTCCAATAATAATTAATTAAAAAAATTAATAACGTAGAATTTGTATTTTAACATAGGGTTATTTTTATTTTTATTTCAAAATTACCTTCTTGACCAAGTCAAATTTACCTTAACTACCAATAATAATTAAATAAAAAAATTAATAACATAGAACTTGTATTTTTTTTTTTTTGTAAATTTCGTAGTTCCTTTATATTTTCTATTTTTTAAAAGAGCAAGTTTCTATACATATTCTACTGTATACGGTTGCCTCAACCTACTCTAAGAAAACCAGGTCTGTTGGCCACCTCAGAGAGTTAAAAGCCAACCAAAATTGATATTGTTTTTTCCTTCTACTTACAGCTATAACCACTTTACTATGTCCATAAAAGTTGCAAATGAAATAGATACTATAAGTATTATCTACCAAAAACATAACGAACTAAAACCAGAGAAATGTTATCCATCGGAAGAATCTACGGGTGTTTGGTCCTTTGCATTAGACCCTGGTATTTCCGCTTGTTGCATTCTTTGGAGCTGATGCTCAATCCTCCCAATGCAAGCAATTTCCTGGATCTATGCCTTAGCCATCTCCCGAATATCTTGTTTTATCTGTTGGAGTTCAAAGAGCACTGAGGAATTAGCTTGCTTTTCTTGCATGTTTGACATTGCCTTTGCTAATACACATTTCAATTTCCAATATGTCTGAACTGATTGCTGAAATAGAGAAACCCTGCCTCTTATATTTCCTGGGTCGGAAATGAAATCCATTCTAGCCTCTTGCTCTTTGAGATCGTCGTCTTCAGCATCACTTTGCCTCTCCCAACCCTGAATATTCTTTCAGATATGAGCTGGATTCCATGAATCATAAAGATCTGCAATATTTTCAAGAAGTTGCTTATTACTCTTTCTGCCTCTTTTACTTGGGCCTGTAGTCTGAATTGCTTGTAGCTTCTTGCCTCTACCTGTTTCTTTTCGATTGCCAGTTTGACCTTTTGCCAATCTGACCTGACAAGGAAGTTCTATTATGGAAATGAGCAGTGACCCTATATATCGAAAGGGATCAGTAACATCAAGCGTAGAGTCAATATGAAGTGCTGCTGGAATCACCATTATCTGAGCAACGAAATATTGCTTGCCAGAGTTGGAATTATCAAAATGGACAAACATTCTCCATGATTGATTTAACGAGAGGAAGAATTTAAGGGAAATACAAATTTGGCCGCACAATTGGATTGGAAATCCTTTACCCAAAGCAACCAAATTAGAAGCAGAGCCCCAATTAGAAGTATTAACCCATTAGTACTGTGATAGAAGCAAAGAATAAACACAACCATGCTTTGATTTCCAAACAGGGGTGCATGGGTATTTTAGGGAAAACTTGGTTTGATGGTTGACACAGTAGTGCATACAACTTAACCTACTATAAGTCATAGAATGCAGACAAATCTCCTGTCTGTGATACTTTTGAAGGATTTGAAGAACCGTTAACTGACATTTCATGACATTAAATGAGAAAATCTTGAACATACTTAGATGCAACTTGAAAAAACTCTGATTCAACCAAAGCAATTTAAAAGTACTAGAATTATGGCAAACAGGGGTGGGAGGGCTACGGAAGCATGGTTCAATCTCCAGACCAACTACCTGTACCAATGCATAAAAACCAAACAACAAAAGAAATACAAAGTATGGCCAAATCTGTTTATAGAAGATAGAGAACATTGCAAAAACCCCTGTAACCTCTTCTTCTTTTTTAACATATGGTTATTTTTATTTTTATTTTTATTTCAAAATACCTTAACTAACGAACAAATATTGATAAAAAAATAATAATGTAGAATTTTTATTTTAACATAAGATAAGCCTAGTTTCTAGAATATTCATAGTAGTAAACCCAAATCTAAAATTGAAATTTATCTTCAAAGTAGTTATGTCATTTTTTACTTTTTAATTAATTGTTTTGATACTTATTATTATTTGATACCTATCAACATTACCCACCATAACTATGCTAATAAATTCTAATTCTATTTTTTATAATTTTTTTAATATATTTTAATAATTCTAATATTTTGGTAATCTTCTTCTAGTGCCTCAGATTAGTTTCTATAGGTTTTTTTTTTTTTTTTGGGTTAATTCTAATATTTTGATAGTCTTCTCCTGTGCCTCACATTTTGTTTGGTGGGAACTTTTCCACCCAAGCTTTCCGTTCACGTTTCTCAAGGCTCATTTTACTATAGCGTGCTCTTACTTTATGAAACGCTCTTCGGTCAGTTCAATCACTTAGCATATTAGAGTAAAATATGGACAGATACAAAAACGTGTTACATTTGAAATGGAATACAGTAAAGAAAAGGGCATGATAATAGAAATTTAATGACAGGTAAAAAACCTTAAAAGCCTAGAAACTTCAACCTGAAGCAAGACACAATTATAACACCATCAACCATAAAAATCTATGAATGAGATTTTGGAGAATCTTTGGAAAGCGTGCAACATTTATATAATTTATAATTGGTGGTCGATCATGTACAAAGAGTTTTTACTTTATTTATAAGATAATATTATTAGTTAGGTTAAAATGATTAAGAGTTATGTTTAAATTTGAAAATTTGTTAACGAATTTTATATCTAAATGTTATGGATATAGTAAATTTAAAATGTATTATTAGCTTAAGTTGTTCTATTTTCAAGTAGTGGTTAAGTTATTTATTTTGTTTTTTAGATTTAAAGGAATTAATAATTTATAGGGATTATTTGTGTCATTTTCATGTTTAAAAACAATTAGTTGTCATAGTTCAGTATCAATAGTTTGTAAGTTAACATGTAGTATGAATCTTATGACTAAGTAAGGGTTGATGCATCTCAAGGCATTAAACTTATAGCTTAGTAAGGGCTAAGGCATCTCAAGACATGAAACTTATGACCCAATAAGGGCTAAGGCATCTCGAGGCATGAAACTTGTGACTTAGAAAGGGTCGAGACATCTTGAGGCATGAAACTTATCAATGGTAGAGGCATCTTAAGGCATACCAAGGGTGTGATAGCAAGGACAAAGGCATCTTGAGGCACATTGAGGGTGTGAATCTCTATACAGAGATTGTCTAACTTTTTAACCTTATCACAATGGGTAAAAAAGGTCCTATGAACTTATTCCTCCACTTTTTCCACCATGAAATATTTAAGATGGATGAAAAAAAAATAATGATCCAATTTGGATTAATAACCCATGTGACAAACAAGTGGCATGATCCTAAATGAATTATGAGCACTATTATGTATATCCAACTTACCCAATCAAAAACCTTTGAAAGATCTACCATATAAAAGATAACTTTTTGTTTATTTGTTTGGATTGAGTGAAGGCTTTCTTGGGCTGAACTAATGGTTTCATGGATCTAACGGTTTTGAAAAAAACCAATGTTTTTCAAGGAAATATGATTATATAATATGTCTTTATGTTAGAGGGAAATAAGTTTGGAAATGATTTTGTAGATAGAATTACATAGAGAGATCAATGGAAAGGGATGAAAGGAGGTAGGAGAGACTATCTTGGGGATAAGGGAAATAAAAGTGGAGCCGAAATGTGCCATAATTTACATTGTGGACCTAGAGTATTCCACTACAGAGAGGATGTCATCTACTATGAAGCCATAACATTCTATATAGAACTTGATTGGTAGTCTATCAGGGCCCAAGTTTTTACCTTTTTGAAAACTATGTAGATACTTTGCAAGTTCCTATTTTGTGACCTCATCCATTAGAGAGGAGTTTCTTTCTTGGGATATGAAGTTAGGGAAAATTCTAGCCACATTTAGTACCTATTGAATGATTGCTCTATATGGGAGAGAAAAAAATGTCCTTAAAGTATTTGCAACCTTCAGAAGAGATATCTTAAAAAGAGGTTCTAGAGGACCCATCAAACTTTCTAATCTCCTCGATAGTATTAATAGATTGTTGGTGATTTGCAATCTTGTGGAAATATTTAGTGTTTTCATCCCATTCTTGAAGCCAAATTGCTCTACACTTCATCCACCATTCTTTCTCCTTATCGGGAAGCATTTTCTTCTTTTTTCCTCTAAACCCTTTATAATATCCTTTTGATGTAGTGATACATTCTCAAAGAGGCCATGCTCATAAATGTCTTTCAATTTGACCTCAATTTCTGTTCAAAATTGGTATTAGCGTCCTTTTTTTCCTTTGCTCACTTGGAAATAAAAGCTTTTTACCTTCTTAAATTTTGGTGGAATTGAATGGAAGGGGATTTAGGGCCAAAGGAGGTGAAGGGGATCCAATTAGATTTTATGGCTTCAATAAGGGGCTAATATTCAAGCCAGGTTGGATTAAGGTTAAAGGGTCAAGGAGGCTTGGAGGGGAATGGGTCTAAGCTCAATAAAATAGTATTATGATTGGAATTCCCACCCACTAGCGACCTTTGTCCAATTCTAATTCCTTTGCCAATGATGACTTTTGAAATGAGAAAGTGATCCAGTATTTTTGCGATCCGTGTTGATCTTGTCATGTTGTTTGTCCAAGTGGGCATAAGCTTAGATGGTAGAATGTCACAGAGGCCAAGGTCCTTTATAATTCAATAAAAAAAACATGAGAGTATCAATCCTAGCAGAAGGGTCCCATATCTTAGCAACTCCCAAATAGAAATACAAATTCCCATTTAGAATTACTCTTCACGATCCTAATAGGGGAAGCCTGGATGAAGTTGACCAGAAAACCTGATGATTGGAAAAGGGACCATATACATTGAGGCATAGAAAGGCCTTGTTCAAATCCATAGAGTAAATGTCAATTGAGAGCCCTAATTTAAAAGACCATGTTGAAGTTAAGCAGACCCATCTAGAGTCCAAACCAGAGATAATGTCCTTGATCTAGAAGTCACGTCCAAAGCTAGAAAATCTCAATGGGGAAAGAAAAGTTTTAGTAAATAGGTGGCCTTTGGACCCTCCATCATAGATTCATAGAGGAAGAAAATGCAAGGGTAGTCAATGTCCACAAGTCTTTTACTAACCAATTTTTTTTGCGTTGGCTAATCCCTCCAATTCAAGGATAAAATCTTCCTTTGGGGGTAGATGTCGAGCCAGATTGTTTGAGGGCCCAAATTATGGATTTTCACTTATCATAATTGATTTTAGAGTGTATCTGGTTCATAGCAATAACTAGGGATGATTTCTTTCCCTTGCTTTAATATTTATGGTTATCCGCAAAGGAAGAGCCTAGACCTCTTGTTAGATTTGAGAGGAAGAAGTCAAAGGAGTCAAACGAATCAGGATGGAGGGGATGGGACATAGAGCACAAATTGTACCTAGGGAAGAAATGGGGTAATCGGGAGAGTGTGTCGAGCCAAAGGGCGAGAGGAGAGAAACAAAGGAATTAGGAATAGAAGAAGGGATAATGGGGGGAGTACAGGAGGAGGAGAATAGCGGCGAGGAAATAAGGAGGGAGAGTTTTGACAGTTTGAACATGGAACCATCATTTTCATGAGGAAAAAAAGAGTGCAATATAGAAAAATCCTTCTGAAAACAAGCCATAAGTAGGAGAATAAGGGACGTGTGGATTGGAGGGCATACTTTTGGAGGGTTGGCCCTCCTTAGAGGATGAACAGGGGAATTTTGATTTCATACCAGATTTGGAGATGGGAGAGTCAATTTTGAGGTGTTTGTCGGCAAATATGAAGCCTTGTCGTGCTAAGTCGATCATGGAGGACATACGTGAGTAGAATCATCATTAACATCCTTTGGAGGTGAGGGAGGATTGGAAACCAAATACAACAATTCCTTCCTAATCAATGTTCTATTTTATTTTTTGATGGGGCAATCCTTGCTCAGATGGCCATGGGCGTGACATCTTCCACACTTATAAGGGACCCCTCATATTCTAAACTTTGTTGATGCTTTAGAGACTCCAAGCTAATAGAAATTGAAGCCGACAACCCTTTTGTGAGGTTTAGGCCAATCAGAATGTAGGTCTTTCCCATGTATATTGTTTGTTGGGAGTAGTTTCCTTTATAAAAATAGCTTAGTGTGTTTCCAATTTTCTTAAAAACATCTTTTGACTAGAAGATCAAAGAGAGTTCCAAGAGCAAAACCCAAATAGGCATGAGAGCTTGCTTCTTCGAATGGCCATCAAAGTCAATTGTCTGGGGCTTCAGGTATAAATCCTCAGAGCCCCAAATCCATTCAACAATATGTGGACATCCTCTTCCGAGTTTATCAACCAACCCATCTAACCTTTAGCCAATATCAGAGATTTTGGGGTGTAACCAAGAGAATGCTGAAAATTTTACTTTGTCCACTTTTGAGAAATGCCATTGACATTCATCTGCTGGCGAAACAACCTACTACTGCCACCTTCTCCATTAGGTGTACCTTTTTCAACTGCATGTCATTACAAAGTACCAATGATGGCTCTTCAACCTTTCTTTTAATGCATTGCTGATATTTTTTTAATGGGTTGACAGGTTGAGATGAGAAGAAAGTGGAGCAGGCGGTGTAATTGTGTTCGTTGAACATCTATGGGGTGAGGAGGTTACACATAAATTGGAAAATGAGTTGGTTGGAAAACAAAAAAAGAGTAGGTCCACGATAGGAGAGCTACAATGAGCCAACCACAGACTAGAGATTGAAACATGTAGAAAAGAATGGGGAGAAGAGGACACAACAAGTTGGCAGATAAAAATAGGAAAGGGAGGAGGGTTAGACATGTCAAACTTCGAGAAGAGCATCATGTTGTGTAGAGTATTGGTAATGATATCCAATGGTTGGGTGGCAATCGAGGGTTGTATCTCCTACCTAGCACTCCAAACCTCACAAACAGTGTATGTCGACATTGTCAGATCTATCAAGCCTAGTTTAAGATTTTGAATGTCGAGTTCCTCCAATGACAATGAGGTCATAAGTGGGCTCCTCCATATGTTGTGACCCTTAAGAGTATCCTTGGGAAAGTCGAGCTCATCCTCCACCATATTGTAAAAGGTTGAGACAATTGTGTGAAGAGGTGGAAGGCAAAATGTGAGAAGATGGTCGTAGGCTCAAGGCCTTTTGGCCTTGCAAAAACCATGACTCACCTCATTTCTTAAAGCTTGGATCAAAGCCTCAACCTAAATCGGACATTATAAATAATTATATATATGGTGAGAGGGAACATTTTAAAAAATTAAGCCAATTTATATTCATTTAACTTTAAACTATCAAAAACTAAAATTATTGAATTTCTTAATATATAATATCAAACTAAATGTAGAAAAAAAATCATATTAAAAAAATGGATCTCTATTAATAATGAAGAGATGTAAATATAAAATGAATCTAAATTAATAATTATACTAATATGCTATTTTGGAATAGAGCTTATAGAGTTTTAATTTAATTATAGATAGTTAATAAGTGGATGATATGGATTTTTTTTCTACAAAATATTCTAGAATATTAATAGTAGTAAACACAAATAAAAAATTAAAATTTATCTCCAAAATAATTGTCTTTTTTAACTTTTTATTAAATATTATGATACTTATTATAAATTAATAATTGTCAGCATTACCAACCATTTAATAAATATTGCTATACTAGTTATTTATAATTTTAATATTTTGATTTTTTTTTTTAATAGTTAATAACTAATTACAATTTTACAATTTTAATATTTTGACATTTCCTATATTCTAGTGTTAACTCTATATTTTTTATAACTGGTATATTTTAATGGTTTGTATACATTCAAATATACACAATATAAAATTAAATTATAATAACGGGTTATAATTGAAATATACACACAATATAAAATTAAATTATGATAACTGGTTATAATTGAGATATGACGAATAAAATATGAAAAATATTTTTAATTATTAATAAATAAATAAAAATAATTATGTTTTAAAAAAAAATAAGAGATGTCTCTTCCTTTATATATATATATATATATAAACTCGGGTTTTTCCAATCCGAGAGCATACCGTTGGCTCCTTACAGTAATAATCCAAATTTCAACTTTAACGCACCGAATTTTTTATTATAAATTTCATTGGGTAATCCAACACCATATCATCATTATTCAAACTTTAACCGACATAAGAAAATTTGTTGTTAAGTCTGACAAGATTGATGTACTGTTATTATTAATTATGAAGTCCTTAATTCTAATTAATATCATTTAAAAATATCACATGCATTGATTCATATCATTTAAAATGACGAGAAGCCTTAATGGTTGTAAAAATGAAAAAAAAAGAAAAAAAAAAATGTAGTGGTGTAATTGTTAAATGTTTTTATTATTTTATAAGTAACTTCTTGCCGGAATTCAACACATTTCTAATTAGGCTGAGAGATTTTTCAAAAAACTAAATTTATTTACAGATTCAACCGCATATACTAATGATGTTGTGAAAAAATTAAGCTTATTTATAAACTAAAGACACATGTGAAATCATATATATTGTCTTAAAATTGTTTCTCTTTTATTAAAAGATTGTTTCTTAAGATGTAAGGAAACAAGATAACGATTCAAGATCTAGAGAAATATAAAAAGAGTAAAAGTCTATCCTTTTATAAACTACCAAAAAATTATTCTAGATAACATGATTTTTTTAAAATAATTATAATGAATCAACCTACCTTTACTAGTAATACCTAAAAATAATTATAATAAATTTTCCCACAATACGAAAAAACGGACCATTGTATCAAAATTTATATTCCCTTTTCAAAAAAACAAAAACAAAAACATCTGCTAGTTACTATTCAACAAAAATTGATTTGAATATTGCACTTTTCTCGAGCAAAAGCCATTACCTTTACGAATCACCATAATTGTGCATCCAAATGATTCTTTAATATTCCCAATAAAACAAAACCATTAGCTTTTTTGACAACAGACCCTAATAATGCAGATACCCTGAAAATCAATAGTAGTTTAATTCGTTTAGCAATCTAATCACAGAACAATTGACCATTCACCACCACAGTCAAAGGGCGTGGGTTGTCATTCACACAGTCGGGCATCGAAATGATTTTCCGTACCGGAATCCGGCGAGAGAACCGGCAAACTGAGAATTCCGATTTACAATGCCAACACACACTGGATTTGGATTTGGTTTCTCAGCATGAAAAATCTAAACAACATCAAGCTCAGATTACATATTACAAATCTCAATCTCAAACTCCATTTCAGCAGAGAACTGAACGCATGGCCTTGCAGAAAACACAGACGCAGATTATGTACAGGCCCGCCATTGATTATAAGCTCTGTAATATTTGGGGATGGTGTTACTCAGCACTGCTCGATAGCGAAACCAATGAGGGAATTGGTAGAGTCGAAGGAGACCCGGATTCCCTGCTGCTGAATATTCCCGATGATTGAGGGACTAGAATCTGTGGGCGCAAAGGCGAAGCAGAAAGTTCCCATGGAATCCATGGGAAACAGACAATTGTTAGCCGGTAGGAACAAGGTTGCGCCGTTGGAGAAATGAAAGCCCACGGCCGGAATGCTCACGGATTGTAGCTCGGAGAGATCGTAGCAGGTGTCGAAGATGGAGACCCCCTCGGCTCTGGGGAGATGTTGGGTGCCGGCAGCGAAGGCGTCTCGCAGCGCATTGTAGGTGGGTGTTAGGAAGCGAGTGACGGCGGTGCCGGAGTCGATGATGATCCCGCCGCGCCCCGTGGACTCGTCTATGCGGAAGGTCTCGGACGGGACTGTGTCGAGGAGCGCGCCGCCAACGCTGATGGAGACGAGGGAGAGATAGTAGAAGGTTGGGAGCAAAGGATTTGAGACCAGTGTGGTGAAGATCGAGCCGACGGGGACGGATTCGGGGCCGAATTCGAGCGTGCCTGAGGACTCCGAGTCACGATCGACCAGGCAGTAGGAGAAAGCGCGGCCCGTCTGCGTGCCGAGCTGCGCGGGAAATGAGAGCGCTCCCGCGCCGAGGCCCAACAGCCCCGCGGCTCCGACGAAGAGCCCGACGTTGTCGTGGCCACAGCCGATGGCCACGTTGAGTACTGACGTGGTGCCGAATGTCAGCGTCTCGGTGGCGTAGCTCCCGACTGTGTATGAACCGTCGCCATAGGAGACTTCATAGAGGCAGCCGCCGCCGTGGCAATCGTTGGCGTCGAGCTGGCTGCAGACGGCGGTGTCGCAGCCGACGGTCGAGAAGGAAATGGAGGACGAAGGGTTGAAGATCGGATCTGCCTGCGAGTAACACTCTCGGCACGGCTGGCACTGAATCCAGACCACGTCGCTCCCCGTGTCGAGCACCATGTATTGCTCCCTCGTCGGCGTCCCGACGCCTATGCGCGTAAAATACTCGCCGCTCCCCTGCTCCATCCCCGACACGACTTCGCTACCGAACTCTGCAGTGAGCTTCGCCACATTTTCGTAGCTCCCCACGGGTTCCTTCTTCGATCTCAGTTTCCTCTCTATTCGTTCCTCCAGCCCCCGGACCCGTGCGGCTTCGCGTCTCAGTTTTTCCTTCAACCGGCTCTCGTAGCTCGCCGTGGCGTTTGCGGCGGGCTCGATCGAAAGACGATCCCGCTGCACCACTTGCACGCTCCAGGCCGTACGCAGCCCTGGCTTCGGCGCTCTTTTGCTTTCAACGCCGCCGGGCGCGGTGCCCCTAATGGCGGCTGCGACATCCAGAGAGAGATACCCCGGGGCGGAGATCGGCCTCGAGAGCGCAGAGTGAAGAAATATCAGCAACCACAATGAAAACGGGAGAAGGCAAGCAGGGAATCGGATGGACTCCATTCTGTTTCTTGCTCTCGCTCGTGCGAAACGTATTGTAATAAAGAAAACGATGCAACGCCGGGGCCGACCGGGAGTGGGGAAGGAAGAGTATTCCAGAAAGGAAATAGAGATGGCTCAACAAATCCCTCGGGTGGGTGCATTTAAGCGGGAAAACCGAGACACATTATGGAGAAAAAAAGGAAAAGAGGGGAGTGTGGGCTACAGTTGTACTCTGTACTTGCACTCAAGACACATTTTTATTTTCCCGGCGTCGGGTAAAGACTGCCCGGGACTGTTTTTATCTCTCTGCGAACAATTAGCGGCCTAATTCAGGGAGAAATCTGGGAGATTTTCGTACATCTAGTGTAGGTCATAATTTTGTGAGGACAACTGGAATCTGGCCAGAAATTATTTAGAAAATCTAATTGTTAGATTGTTTAATAGAGTTTTTGATGGTTAAAATAGATTCAACATTACGAAGAATTACGAATTCTAGAGTAACATCATCAAAAATCAAGAATTTTGGAAAATAATTTATAGGATTATGGGTTCCTGTTTTTAGCCTTTTGTATTTTAGTTTTTTTCTTATTTAAATTGATGATGAGCTGGCCTAATCTTCCAACAATCTCATTGCGGAAAAGATAATGTGAAGAAATGGATGCTAATATATTCCCATAACTTTCTATGGTGTCTTTGAACACATCACATTTCAAAATGAAATGTTTTTCCGATTCCACTACCCCATTCCATAATAAAATGTTTTTCCAATTCCACTGTCCCAAACCTGCAAAATGTACACACTAGTTTTTCCCAAGCTTCTTTAGGTTTTTACCACGGTCCTGTTTCACACCGAAGTTGATGCGACTTGGCCCTTAATTGAGGGATAAGAACCTTTGTTCTCTTGGGAATGTTAGCTCCAATGTACTCTTTTTGTTGGAGATCATAGGTAGAGTTGAATTCTTCAATGTAGTACTTCTTTTTTCTACCCAACTCTTTTCCCCATCCCTATTTACAAAACTTCTCCATCACAAAATTCTTTAGCTCCTTGCTATTTGTGGGACAACATTGAAGTAGATATTCCATTTTTGCATCCATGTGTAGCTTTGTCTCATTCATGTTTTCTTTCTTTCATTCATGTTTTCTTTGAAGATAACATTAGGCCATCTACCTTATGAGTGGCACCATAGCAATTGCTTCGATGGGAGTTGCTCCTGTTTCACTCAACATTATCTCATAAGGTATAGAATTTTTTATTTTGAACTTGCTCATGATCAAGAGTGTTTTTCCATCTGTTTTGAAGAGCATATAATGCTTTCCACCCTCCCAAGATTCTCTTATTTCTGGAGTCCTCATAATTAATTTTTTTGTTGAAACCGGTCTCTAGGTATTTGTACACATTTACTTATTCAAGAATGTTACCTTCAAAGAAGAACCTACGCTAACTTTGCTTTCTTTTATTAGAGAAAATCATTATTTTGGTCTTGCTAATATTGACTTACATCTACACGGCTCTACAAAAATACTCAAAAGCATATAAATGCATCTGCAGTCCATAAAATAACACCATCAAAAATAAAAAACCCTTAAATACCCAAAACCTGAAACTTGAAAACTCTAATCTAAATTTTCAAAAAAATTTACCTAATTTTCTTAATATCATACCCTAGTTGTATTTTCAAGTACGCATATCCGGATCAAACTTATCAGCATAGTTTAAGAATTTTTTAAAAGTTTTTAACGGGACTGCATTAATCAAACAACCTCAACCTTTCTCACAAGTCTTTTTTTAAAGCTGAGTAAAGTTTCACTTTAAAGATTTTTTTTTTTTCAAATTAAATTGTATTAAAAGATATATTAGTTTTTTTTATTTTTGGATTTACAGGATCAAACTTCTCAGCACGGTTTCAGAAATTTTTTCAAAGTTTTAACGGGATTGCATTAATCAAACAACCTCAAACTTTCTCACGAGTTTGTTTTTAAAGCTGAGTAAAGTTTCACTTTTTTCATTTTTTTTTAAGAATAGATTGTATTAAAAGATATAATATTTTTTTGTTTTTGGATATACGGGATCAAACTTCTCAGCATAGTTTCTGAATTTTTTTTAAAGGTTTTGACGGGACTGCATTAATTAGACGACCTCAAACTTTCTCGCTTTAAGTGTTTTTAAAGCGGAGTAAAGTTTCACTTTTCCTTTAGTATTAAAAGATATACTGTTTTTTATTTTTGGATATACAAAAGAGTCGCGGTATAAATATCTGCCTGTCAAAATATAGTTTTAAATGTAAGAATCATATATTTTAATTTTTAAATATAACAAAATAATTGATATTGTATAATTATTTTGTTAGGCTTGTCAATTTCATGATTTTTTTTTAAGGAGCCAGAGGTATTACATATTTATAGGGAAAACAATGTTATGTGGAAAAAGAAACTTTGCTTCAATGTGTCGGGTATTTATTAATAACAAAAAAATTAATATTTTCAGGGCAAATTTTTGTAACATTTTTCTAAATTGAAGATGTCGTAATGAATTGAAGATGTTGTAATCATATTTGTAGGTGTGTTTATTTTGAAATATTTTTTAATTTTAAGTTAATTATTAATAATTATTAAATAGATAAGAATGATTTATTTTGTATAAAATATTTTAAAATATTCATAGTAATATACACAAATTGAAAACTGAGATTTAATTTTAATTAGTAAGTTTTTTTGCATTTCTAATTAAATTGATTAATTAAAAAAAATCATATAAACAAGTGTCATATGAAGTGACTTATTATTTTTCGAGTATGTGATATTTGTCTACTTATTATGAATTGATGTCAATCAACATTTACCAACCATTTAATTTATATAGGTAAATATAACAAAATTATCAAAAATAAAATTTAATAATTCATAAAAAAAAAACATATATATATATATATATATATATTCACCTTTACAATTCTTATTCACGGTCAATGCACCGTGCCATTTCCTCTTCTGGTGCCTCACTTTTTGTTGGGTGGGAACTTTTCCACCGAAGCTTTCAGCACTGGTTTTTCAAGGCTAACTTTACAATAGCGTGCTCTTACTTTACGAAATGCCCTTCGGTCATTTCAATCACTTGCACATTACAGTAAAATATGGACAGATACAAAAACGTGTTACACTTGCAATCGAACACAATAAAGAAAAGCACATGATAGTGGAAATTTATTGAGAAGGGAAAAAACCTAAAAACCCTAGAAACTTCAACGTCAAGCAAGACACAATTATAACACCATCAACCATAAAAATCTATGAATGAGATTTTGGAGAATCTTTGGAAAGAGTGCAACATTTATATAATTTATAATGGGTGGTTGATCATGTACACAGACTTTATACTTTATTTATAAGATAATATTATTAGTTAATTAACAATGGGTTTAAAAAAAATCATGAATAAGAGTTATGATTAAATTTGAAAAATTGTTAATGAATTTTATATCTAAATGCTATGGATAAGTAAATTAAAATGTATTATTAGTCTAAGTTGGTTTTTATTTTTTTTAATTAGTAGTAGTTAAGTTATTTATTTTGTTTTTTAGATTTAGAGGAATTCATAATTTATAGGCATTATTTGTGCTAAGCCCCTAAGTTAAAAGTCAACTAGTTACCACTATAACTTATAGGCTAGTATTAATAGCTTGCAAGGTAACATGTAGCATGAATCTTATGACTAAGCAAGGGTTGACATGAAACTTATGACTTAACAAGGGTTGAGGCATCTCAAGGCATGAATCTTATGACCTAGCAAGGGGCAAGGCATCTCGAGGCACACCAAGGGTGCAATAGCAAGGATGTAATAGCAAGGACACATGCAAGGCACACTAAGGGTGTGATAGCAAGGACAAGGGCATCTTGAGGCACACTAAAGGTGTGAATCTCTATATAGGAGTTGTCTACCCTGTTAGCCTTATCACAATGAGTTAACATGTCCCTTTGTAGGAATTGAGCCTGGGTGGAGGGGAGAATAAATTGTGCTCCCAACTACTTGAGCTAGAACTCAGGACTTAATGGTTGATTTATGTTGACATGTGGTTTAGTGAGTGGGATAGGGCATCACAATGCAAATAACCCATGTTCAATCTTTGTCAAGTGTAGATCTCTTGTATGTGTGTGAGGCAAAGTGTTTAACCTCTTGTAGTTCATCTACCTCTCTCAACAAAGGTGCTTAACACGTCATTTCCAAACTCAATTGGTTAAAGTAAACATTAGTAAGATACTTTATCATTTTACTTAAATATTATTAAAATTGTTGCTACCAAACCCATTCAACATTCTTACACCACAAAATTAGCTAGCCACTTGTGTGTGTGTGAGAGGGGGAAGGCGCTTAATCTCCTTAAGATTGTTTCCTCCATCAGCAAAGGGGCTTAGAACATGTTTAGTAAACAAATTATAATATACTTTATCCTTTTTTATATATTATCAAAAAAATTTGTGTCCAAACCCATTCTACATTTTTTAACATACTTCTAATTTAGTATTGTTTCCATAACGAAAAGAAGAATTCCAACTAAAATATTTAACATTATTTCAAACAAACACTAATTTAATCTTATTTCCGTAATCAAAAGGAGAATATCAATTAAAATAGTTCATTAGACTAGCCAATTATCATGCTTAAAAGTTTATGGATATATACAAAGATAAAGTGTTTTAACAATAAATTTATTTGACAAAACATAGACAAATTAACAAAAAGTAAGGCTTGTGTTGAGCATTAACATGGAAGCCCACTTGGATTGCTTTGCTATTAGTCTCACCCTTGGAAGGGTCAATAGATTCTTCAAGAATAGGATAAGCACAAAACCCTTAAAAACATGGGATGGGTCAAGAAAAAGAGGGAGGTTGATATGAGTCAAGATGTGTGCCATGAAATCAAAGTGAGCATCAAGGGAGGTTGAGAGTTCTAGTCATCTTTCCCACATCAAAATCAAAGTAGCTTGAGATTTCTCCCATCCCAATCCTTAATTCCTAATAGGTGCTTCCCAACCTCTAGAACATGTTAGTCTTTGGATTTTTTTATCGCCTGACTCTTTTATTTAGTGACCTTCTTCTACCTTTTTCATTCCAAATTAAAGAAAGTGGTCATGCCTATGGAATTCACAATGTCTTTTTCATAGGCCATGTCTCAAACATCAATAAAACATGGTTTCCAACATAATAATCCCTTCTGATTTATCATGTCTAACATGGCAATAATTAAGCTTAGACCAATCCATGGTAATTCACAGAAATTAGGGTCTTATGTTGTGTTGTTCACAACTCTGTTTGTGTACAACTCTCAACTACCCACTATTACACCTTAGCTCCTTTGGGATTTATTTTCTCTAATGTATTCTTGTGTTACTCCAATGAAGACAAAATTTAGGTTTTGTTGTAGTGCCTACAACCACACTCCAATTTTTTTCCTTTTCTTAGATTTTGGAGCCTAACCTTCTTTTCGCAAGAGCTTATCCTAAAATCAAAGTGAGCATCAAGGGAGGTTGAGAGTTCTAGTCATCTTTCCCACATCAAAATCAAAGTAGCTTGAGATTTCTTCCCATCCCAATCCTTAATTCCTAATAGGTGCTTCCCAACCTCTAGAACATGTTAGTCTTTGGATTTGTTTATCGTCTGACTCTTTTATTGAGTGACCTCCTTCTACCTTTTTCATTCCAAATCAAAGAAAGTGGTCATGCCTATGGACTTCACAATGTCTTTTTCATAGGCCATGTCTCAAAAATCAATAAAACATGGTGTCCAACATAATAATCCCTTCTGATTTATCATGTCTAACACGACAATAATTAATCTTAGACCAAGCCATGGTAATTCACAGAGAAGAGGTTTGTATAAATGTTGGTTGTAATGGTCATTGCCCACATGAGGAGAAGAGGGGAAGTAAATGGGAAAGGGTAGTTAATACCCCCTTGTATACCACGTGCAAGTGACATGAAAAGTGGGCATGGAAAAGCCCCCATATGTAATACCTTTGATGACATTGTCCATGGGATTTGCAGCCTTACTTCTACATGGAAACATAATCAAGGGAGGAGAGGGAGGATGCTATTATCCCTTATTATAACATAAGTAAACATGAAATCACTCACAATACATTTAACATTTTCTAATCTAGCTACTTCCTTATTGAGCTTCTCTCCCTTAACCTAAAAGTAGGAGACAATTTAAAAGCTTCGAGTTAGTGAGAATGCCCTCTAAATTATTCTTCTATTTATGGTTCCTATAAAAACTTGTAATTTGAAAGTGAGTGAATGAAAATGGTCAAATATATAGAATGAGCGAGTTAAAACCTTCACCTTATTGTTTAAAATATTACTTAACCCCATATTTTATTAAAAAAAAAAAATCCCCTTACATTTACCACCCTAATTAATCCTAAATTTGTTAAGCATTTGTAGAAATTTGATAAAAATTGCAATTGCTTAAGATTTCGAACTAAAAACAAGAGACACAATTCTACTCTATTAATCTAAGGAATTGAAATCACAATTTAGAACAACATGCATAGACATGTAATAAGAAAAACCACAAGACTTACACAGTGATTTCTAGGGGAAACCAACTAGGAAAAACCCCTCAAGCCTCTTTGCATTAATCAATTGAAGAGATACACTATTACAATTGCTAGCTTCAGCTCTGAGCTCAACCTACAAAATAATAATTTTTCTCTATGCTCAATGAGAAACTCTAGCTAACACTTAACCACTTATTTGCTCACCTAGCTTCCTATTTCCTTGCACAATTCCTGAGGAAATTAGCCCCTAAAAGATAGGAATTTTCTCCAAATTGATTACACTGCCTTGCCATCTTCACTTCAGCTGAGGAATTTGAATTCCTTTCATGCATTAGCTATTTTGGGTTTATTGATTAGTTAAATATTAGATCTATGAGTTAGACTATTGTCCCACAACATAACTGACCTTCAACTGACTCTATCAATAGTTAGAGGTCAGTTAACTACATACAATTGAAAATAATTTATCTGGATTACTAGAATTTAGCAATCACACATGCATAACTAAACTCAAAGCCCTCTAACTCGAATTTACTGAGTTAACTGAGTGAAAAAAGCCATGTCACACTAGTTAACTGCCTCCAAGTTGTCCTGTTGATGTGGAAATTTGATTTACTCAATTTGACTAAGGCTAAATTCAAGTTGAGTCTTTCTTGCTACATTTTTTCAACACTCCCTCTTAGCAAGAAAGAGATTTTTCACCACCATTATCCTGCACCTGTGGAATTTGAATTTACCTCTTGACAATGTCTTTGTCAATATGTCAACATCTTGTTCCTTAGTTGGAATGTATTGTAGCAATATAATTATCCTCTACACATAGTCCCACAAATGATGATATTGAATATCAATGTGCTTGGACCTGACATGAAATATCAGATTCACATAGATCTTAATGCAACTTTGATTATCACAATATATCACTATCATATCCATCTCCTGACTGAAAAGACCCACAAGTATTTTCCTCATCCATATGGACTCACATGTTCCTTGACTTGCAACCATATATTCAGCCTCGACTGAGCTCAGTGCCATAGACTCACTTCCCAATATGCATTGTTGAAGCCTTGGAGCTTCACTTCCTTTATCCTCCTATACCATAATCTATACTCAGTAGTGCCTCTAAGGTATCGTAACACATGCTTTGTTACCTTCCAATATAGCTTGATAAGCCTCACCATAGCTTGACTCGCCTGGTTTACTGCATACTGCATGTTGGGTCTTATGTTCACAAGATACCTCAAAGACCCCACTGGTTGCTTGTAAATGGTAACGTCAACCTCTTCACCTAAAGTGGTATTCTCCTTCCTCCAGTTTGTCGCTAGAGGTGTGTCCATGGGATTACGATTCTCCATGTGAAATCTATGAAGTATTTTAGAGGAATACTCCCCCTGAGACACAAACAATTCACCATCACCCTGACATACTTCCATCCCAAGGAAGTAATGCTTTAGGCCCATGTATTTCATCTCAAATTCTTGTGCAAGAGTGAATCAGTTGCTCATCACCCGTCAATATTAAATCATCAACATAAAAAATGAGAATATACAACTTACCATCTACCACAATGTGATAGAGGTTCACATCTACTTCACTTTTGGTGAAGCCCAATCCACTGAGATAATTGTCGATCCGAGTGTACCATGCTTGGGGTGCCTATCTGAGACCATACAATGCTCTCTTGAGTATGCAAAAATGTGAATCTCAATCATATATCTCAAATCCTTCCAGTTTCTCTATGTAAATTTCCTCCTCAACAACAATGTTGAGAAAGACAGTCTCACATCCATCTGGTGGATTTTCCATCACATCTGTGCAGCCATTGCTAGAATGGATATGATTGAGGAAACTAGTGAAAATTTTTCCTCATAGTCCACTCCCTCTATCTGACTTGAGAATCCTTTGGCCAAAAATATGGTCTTGTACTTCTCGATGCTCCCATCATCTGCATGCTTCACTTTGTAGATCCATCTCGAACCAACCATTGATTTCACTTCTAGCCTCAACACCACCTCCCATACACTATTCTTCATGATGGATTCATATTGTTCCACCATGGTATCAACCCAAACAAGTTGAGAAATTGCTTCCTAAAATGAAGGCTTTGTCTCAATGATATCTATCATGAGAGCCATGTAACTATTGTACCTATCAAGTGACCTCCTTTATCTTCGCTATGATGTGGGGGCTCCCACATTCTCCCTTGCATCCTGCACTAGTCTATCAACTTATCTAGTTCTCTTTCTTCCCTCTCTGGAAGATTCTAGTTGAGTGGGTGCCTCCACTCTCCTTCTTGTCTACTCCTCTATGTGTGGTTGCTCTAAAACCTCCTAAAGCTAATTTTGAGGCTCCTCCTTTGTAGCTAGAAGATCCTTCTCTGGTGGGATACTTAGCTCTCATTCTAGAGAGAATCTCATAGACTTCTCCTCATTGAACTAGACATCTCTCCTTTCAACTTCCATCCTTAGTGAAGGTAAATACACCCAGTAATTTTCTAGAGTTTTGGTGTATCGTACAAAAACTCCCAACTCTGCTGTGGGCTCAAGTTTCTTCCTCGAATCCTTGGAGACATGAAAATAAACTAAAGCTCCAAATATTCTGAAATGAGTCACACCATGATTTCTCCCAAATAAAGCTTCCTCTAGTGTGATCATACCAAGTATTCTATGAGGACTCTGGTTCTGTAGGTAGAATGTGGTGTTGAATGCTTCTGCCCATAAATTTAATGGAAGCCCCCTGATCATGAAACACGACTCTTACTGCTCCCACTATGCTTATGTTCTTCCTTTCAACTACCCCATTTTGTTGTGGGTTATGGGGTGTTATTGGTTCTCTTCGAATACCTTCTTTGGCACAAAAATCCTTGAAGGTGTGTGAAAAAAATTCACCTCCATTGTCACTCTTGAGAGCATTCACTTTCTTCCCAGTCTCCTTCTCAACCAATGCCTCGAATTCAACAAATTTTGAGAAAACTTCATCCTTCTTCCGCATGAAGAAGATCCGACATTTTCTATAGAAATCATTAATAAAAATAACATAGTACATATGTTTTATTGTTGAGGCTTTAAAAAAGGGTCCACAAATATCAGAGTGGACTCGCTCCAAGATTACCTATGCTATGCTATCTCAGCCATGGAATGTGGATTTGACATATTTCCCCAATGTGCAACCCTTATAGACATTGTGCTTGTCAAGGGAGCCTTTACGGAGACCAGTGGTAATTTGCTGCATGATTTTTAAGGCGCCATGGTGTACTAGATGACCCAATCTCCCGTGCAAGATTTCTCCAACATCTCGACTCTACACCTTTTCCACCTTACTTCTCATTGTTATGCAATCTCCCACCTCAAATTTTTATAGATTCTTCACTCGAACCTCGATATGGTTCACTTTCTCGATATCTATGTGTATTAGAAAGGCTTTCCCTTTACTAAAAATAACATCATAACCATGATCCTCCAATACTACTACAGAGATCAGGTTCTTTTTCATCTCAAATACAAAATTAATATCTTTTAGGCGAAGAGCGGAGGATTTTTCCCTCTCAACGATGAAAATATTGATTCCTGTAGCATTGTACCTCCCATCATCCCCCATTTCGATATGCACCTGGAGATCCTTCTCCTCTAGACTACTGGAAAACTCCTTGAACCCTGTCATATGGAATGAGGCACCATAATCAAGGTACCACAGCCTCCCCATAATAGTGTTGGACATGCATGCTATTCGGGTGAAGTCTAATTTGAATTGTGAAGTCATTGCTCCACCACCTGCTCCTCCTAAAGGCTTCTTGGTAGACTTCTTGTGTGAACACTTTGTTGCATAGTGCCTGAATTTGTGGCAGTGGAAGCATTTTATCTTTATCAAGTCTTTCTTCTTGCCATTATAATTTTGGTTGTATTAAGGTTTTCTTGGGTTCTTCTTTCCTTTTCCCTTCTTCCCCTTTCCAACCAAGGAAAATTTCTCTTCATCCTCAACTCTGGATGAAGTTCCATCTTTGGTATTTCTTTGAAACTCTTCTTGAACCACAAATCAGACCACAACATTTTCTAATTTGGTAATTTTTCCCTTCCATTCACATATTCCTAGAAGTTGTGCCAGGATTTTGGAAGGCCTAGAAGAGGTAGGCTCACTATGTCATCTTCTATAACATTCACTCCAACCCCTCCAAGCTCATCACAAACTTGAGTAAATCTAGAGATATATTGTGGAATGGTATCATTCTTCTTAATCCTTATGTTTCAAAGTTTGTCTTTCAAGGCGAATTTCTATGGTCACTGTTATTTTCAAATAGCTCAGTCAATTTCTTCCACATATAAAATGGGGTCTCTTTCCATGGATATTTTATACTACATGGTCTCTCATGCCTTCCAGAAGAATTCTACTACCTTTTACAACATCCTTCTTCCATTGGGATAACTGTTGTGCATCAGATTGCCGGGGTTTTGAATATCAATTTTAATATATTCTAACACACCATTATCATCAAGCATTGCTTCCATGTGATCCTTCTAGGCTATGAAATTTGAGCTACCCTCTAGGGCATACTCCAATCTCAGTCTGTTGAAATACATTTTCCCGATCCTAAAGAAAATTTTTGCCAGTGAAGCTGCAAATTCGAAATTCCTAAGAGGCAAGTTTGAAATATTGGTTATAATGTGATTTCAGGGCTCTGATACCATGTAGAAATTTGATAGAAATTACAACTACTCAAGATTTCGAACTGAAAACAAGAGACACAATTCTACTCTACTAATCTACGGAATGGAAATGTAATTTAGAAAAACATGCATAGATATGCAATAAGAAAAACCATAAGTACATAGTGATTTCTAGGGGAACTCAAATGGGAAAAACCCCTCAAGCCTCTTTGCATTAAACAGTTGAGTAGAGAAACTATTACGATTGCTAGCTCCAACTCTGAGCTCAACCCACAAAATAATAATTGTTTTCTCTACTCAATGAGAAAATATGGCCAACACTTAGGCAATTATTTTCTCACTTGGCCTCCAATTCCCTTGTGCAATTCCTAAGGAAATTGACCCCTAAAATATAGGAATTTCCTCCAAATTGATTGCGCAATTCTCAAGGATTGATCTCCTAAACTTATGCAACACATGTACACTCAAACTAGTATACAACTCATGTTACATTGCCTTGTCATCTCCACTTCAGTTGAGGAATTCAAATTCCTTGCATGC
This sequence comes from Pinus albicaulis, assembly GCA_034641835.2. Lineage (NCBI taxonomy): Eukaryota > Viridiplantae > Streptophyta > Pinopsida > Pinales > Pinaceae > Pinus > Pinus albicaulis. Next base: position 307,180,371 of record CM076580.1, on the reverse strand, counting down.
ATTAGGTATTTTGGGTTGATTGATCAGTTAACTGACAACCCTTCGAGTTAGATTGTTGTCCCACTGCAAAATTGATCTTCAACTGACTCTATCAATAGTTATAGGTCATTTAACTGAATACAACTGAAAATAACTGAACTGAATTACTAAAATTTAGCAATCACACATGCATAACTGAACTCCAAGCCCTCTAACTCGAATTTACTGAGCTAATCGAGTGAAAAATTCCATGACGCACTAGTAAACTGCCTACAAGTTGTTGTATTGATGTGGAAATTTGATTTACTCAATTTGACTAAGGCTAAATTCAAATTGAGCCTTTCTTGCTACATTTGTCAACAACATGAAAAAGAATAGTTAATCAAAAGCACCCGAAGTGGTTGGACTAACAATGTTAAGGCCATCTACCTTAATTTAAATTTTTTGATAACCTAATCAATATAATTTATAAACTATTACATGAATAAAAAAAACTATAATAATATCAATATAATGCAATTTCCAATAATATAAATTATAGTGTGTTCTATATACCAATTCCACATATAATTAAAACTAAATAAATAAAATAAATTTAGAAATCCCTCACTTTTATTTATAAGGCGCCAATATAAGATGTAAAGAAAAATTGAATTAAAAGAAGAAGAAAACAAACATTTGGTGGTTTTTGTCACGGAAGGGTTTCCACCTAATATTTGGTGTCCATGTGTTTGATGGTGTTTCCTTGCATTCTATGTATGTTGTTTCACATATGATCTTATGTTTCGTATGCACGATATATTGTTATATATTGTGTCGATTGATGTTTCAATGGTTAAAAAAAAAAAAGTAAATGTTTGAATTGGTGATCCATTCAACACTATACTAATTCACTCCTCTCAATATAGTCAAGCTCCCATTAATTATTAGCTTCATGGGAAAGGTTTGGTTATGCTAGATTAATGATTAACCTTGTTAAAATGAGAGCTCTATGGTAGTGATTCTTGTGGTAGAAAATAATGACAAGAAAATAATGACAAGAAGTTCAAAAATAAATATCCAAAAGTTTAGTGGCAAAAGTTTTGAATTGTGGATATATAATATATAATATTATATATGGTTTTTGAAATCATAATATAATATAATGAATCTCCATATTTTATTTTTCATCAAGTCCCACCTTCCCAAGTTATAATTTAACGAGGGCCATTTTACCATGTTGGAATTATTATCATGTCAAATTGTTTACTTTAACATGTTAAACAATATCACTTTAGCATGTTAATAATATCGAAAATTATATATCAATGAGTGCCACTTTCCCACTTTATATTTTAACAAGGGCCAGTTACCATATTAACAACATGGGAATTATTATCATGTCAAATTGTTTTGTTTAACATGTTAAACAATGCCGCTTTAGCATGTTAATAATATCGAAAATTATTTAAAGGTCATGAAGGATCAGATAAATAGAAAGATTAATTTTATTAAATTGTTTAGTCATTATACGATGGTGATAATGATATTTTATCATGTCCATTTGTTTACTTTATCATGTCCATTTGTTTACTTTAACATGTTCTTTGCTAAATAGCGTCACTTTACCATCTTAATAGTATGGAGAATTAATATAATGTCATGAAATGCCATGTAAATAAATAAATGAATTTGCTTAAATGGTTTAATCATAACATAGAATAATGGTAATGATATTTTTATTTATATGCTTATTAAAAATGTTTAATATATATATAACTAATTAAAATAAAATTTATTAAATTTAAAATATATAAATTTTGAAAATAGAAAAATAAAATTTATTAAATTTAAAATATATAAATTTTGAAAATAGAAAAATAAATTAATTTGTAAAATTTTTTCGGTAATAATCACATGTAATGGACCATGGTCGATGTGTTTTAAACCAATGATGATGAACCACACTAGTTAGGCATGTGATTATTACCTAAAGAATTTTACAAATTTATATAATGGATCATAGAAGCTTAGATTCCAAAAATAAGAAAAATAAATTGTGAATTAAATTTACAATTAATATAAATATTTATAAATGAAATATAAGAATGGTTTTTATATTGAAAATATAATATTTATTTGTATTTGTATTTGTATTTATTTATTTTAAATCTTGATTTTCATTATTAATAAATTATTAACTATTTTATTTTCTTTATAATTGATTGATTGATTTATTTTAATTTATTTTTAGGATTAATTGTTTTATTGATTTGATTATTTGAGTTTGACTTAAATATTATTTTTATTTTAGTTTTTAGAATTAATTGTTTTATTGTTTTGATTATTCAAGTTTGATTTAAATATTATTTTTATTCTTTTATTTTATTATAATTTTCTCTTTATTAATTAATTTTCTTAATTCAATATTAACAACTATATTCTAGCAATTATTTCCTTATATTAAAATATGGCTTAGTCTAACTTATAGATGAAATAGACTTTTTCATGGGAATAGCCATATTTTTTTTAAGAAAGAATGTGATTTTGTTATTTAAAAATCTTTTTGAATGCATAAATGATTTCCCAACCCTCAAATATCGTCTAGACAATCAAATTTTACAAATTAAACAACTTCAACTCAAGTTTTAAAAAAAAAGTGATATTATAAGGACTAATTTTTTTTATCTTCATCTATTTAACTTGGTTAGACTAAGCCTTAAAATATTATTTATTAATAAATACTATTTATTTAGTCAAAACTAGTTGTTATATTATAACGACTAAATTTTTTCTTCTTCATCAACTTTTTTTGTTTTTTCCTTTTCATCTATTTAACTTGATGTCAAGATTTGATTCTTCATCTTATTCTCATGATGAATAACTCTAGATGGTTCAAAAAACATCAATAAAACTAATGATATGATTTTTAGCAAAAAGTTCTTACTATTTAATATAATATTTATTTTTAAAAATTTTAAAAATATTAATAATTAAAAAATAGAAACAATTTTTTGTTTATTTTTAACTATGAAGAATATATAATATATGTATGCATTAATAAATATTCAATTAATTTTATAATAAATGAATGTTTTTTGATTAGAAATTTGATAATAATTAATTTATAAAAATTTTTAATATCAATATAATTTTATTTTATTTTAAAATTTAAATATTGTTAAAATAATGCATTTAAAAATTATAATTATAATATATATAATTTTGGAATGATGTAATAATATATTTTATAAAATTCATGATTACAATTAATTGAGTAAGTTGAGTACAAATATATATTAAAAAATATTATGACAAAAAAAATAAGAAAAATAATATAATAAATTAATCCTTTCTAAAATAGTCATAACTACTTATAATGTTCATAATTGAAATCATTGTGGTCAAATTGAAATCATTATGGTCAGAATACAAAATAGTCGTTTTTATAATTTTGAAAAATAACCTATGATGTTACTCCAAAGGTTAAGTCCAAGTGTACAATAAGCATGAACGATAGAAGAGAGCACAAAACTATCAAGTTCCATATGGAAGAAGGTAGGTCCTAAACCTTAAATCTTATTAATTATACCTTAAGAGGGAAGGTGAAATATATTTAAAATTTGTAATTAACATAAATTTATTAATCAAGGGAAGGTGAAATATATTTAAAATTTGTAATTAACATAAATTTATTAAGGTGAAATATATTTAAAATTTGTAATTAAGATAAATTTATTTTAATTTTAGAATTTTATTTCATAATATCTACTGATTTATGTTCACATGTGGTTTAGTTGGTGGGATATGGCACTATAATGCAAAAAAATCCATGTTTAAACTTTCTCACGCTTGGAAATCTATTATGTGTGTAATGAAAAAGAAAAAATGTTTAAACTTTGTCACGTGTAGAAATCTATTATGTGTATGATGCAAAAAAATCCATGTTTAAACTTTGTCAAGTGTAGAAATCTATTATGTGTGTAATGCAAAAAAATCCATGTTTAAACTTTGTTATGCATAGAAATCTATTATGTGTGTGAGCTAAAGTGTTTTCCTATCACAACAAACTTTCCTTAGTCGTTCTTGCACCTCAAAAATTGGCTAGTCACTTGTGTGTTCGTGTGTGGGCAAGTGGGGAGGCTAGGGAGGTGTTTGAATTCCTTGTCACTTGTACGTTTGTGTGTGGGAAAGTGGGGAGGCTAGGGAGGTGTTTGAACTCCTTGAGTTGGTTTTCCTCCATTAACAAAGAGGCTTAACACATGTCCAACAAGAAAATTTGGTCTAATGGAAATTAATATGGTACTTTATTTTAATATTGAGAAAATTATACAACCAAACCCATTCAAAATTCTTACCACACAAAAAATGTCAATATTATTTCCATAGCCAAATAAATTATGAAACTAAAATGATTAAGTAGACCATCCAATCTATCATTCTTAAAATTTTGTAAGTATATACTAAGATAAAGTATTTTAACATAAAACTATTTGAGAAAACAAAGAAAAAATAATAGAAATTATGGCTTATGGTCGGCATCAAGAAGAGACTCCACTTGGATTTCCATGTTGTCCAGTATCACCCTCATGAGGTTGATATTTTTGAGAAAAGCATAAGTATACAATCCTCAAAAACATTGACTGGGTCATGTGAAAGAGGGAGGTTGATATGAGCCGTGATGCATGCCACTAAATTAAAGAGAGCATGAGTCAAGAATCTGAGCTCTTATATTAAATGACCTTCTTCTACCTTTCCCATACTAAAATAGAGGAAGTAGTCATGCCCATGGACTTTGCAATGTCTTTTCACATGCAATGAAACATGGTGTCTATCTCAACAATCCCTCCTAATTTCTCATGTCCAACAAGACAAACTTTGCCCTTATACCAAGCCATGGTAACACACATAAAAGAGGAATGGATAAATATAATTTGGTTGTAAGAACCACCACCCAAATAAGGAAAATAGGGGAGCCAAATGGGTGAGGAAATTTAATACCCCATGTATACCACATGCGAGTGACATGAGAAATAGATTGTGCAATGCCCCTATTTTTGATGTCTACAATAACATTATCTATGGGTTTTGTTGCCTCAATTTTAAATGAAACCATGGTCAATAAAGAGAATGAAAAATACTCTTATATCTTAGTATCACACAAAACAAACATGCCTCAATTGAAAACCCTCAATTGAACATTTTCCATTTTATATACTTATTTATTGAGTTTTTCCTTAACCAAAATGTGTGAAACAAATTATGAACTTTAAATTAAAGAGAATGCTGTCTAACATTATTTTAACCACATGTCATTAATAAATAAATTGTCAAAACTTCTACTCCATTATTAAAAATAATATCTAACTCTATATTTTATTTATCAACCAAATATTACTTTATTTATATATTATTTAATTATTTTAAAGTTTTTAAAAATAAAATAACTTTAGTCTTTAAAGTACACATGTAATGAATCTTTCTATATTTAACAAGTCCCGTTTTCCAGAAGGGTCACTTTACCATGTTAATAACATGGGAATGGTTGTTATGTCAAATTGTTCACTTTAACCAGTCACATTTTCCATATTATATTTTAAGAAGGGTCATTTTAACATGGTAATGATTATTATGTAATACAGAATCTTACAAAACATATAAAATTTTTATTAAATGTTATTATAATGAGTGTTGTATGGTAGTTGCCGTAAATTTATTATAATGTAATAAAGTATCGTATAAAATATATTTAATTTAATTATGGATTTATAATTTATTGATTTTTTATTATTAAATTTAAATTCTTAATTAACCGTTTTAATGGTTACATTCATTATATTAAATTTTTTTATCTTGTTATTCTTATTTAATGTTAAATTAAATGTTAGATTTTAACATTGAAAAATTAATTTTTTATATGGTTATTTAATCATTTTTCTATATTTTTATTCTTATTTAATGATGCCATGATCTGATTTTCTATCTTGTTTTGATGATGAATTACTCTAAATGGTTCTAAACAAGTTGACAAATGAATTGTAAGGTGATTTTTTCTAAAAAAAATTTAGCAATCAACATATATATTTTATTAAAATATTATTATAATAAGTGTTGTATAGTAGTTTATTTTTGGTTAGAGAAATTATAAAATACATAATAAATACTTATGAATAATTAAATTTAATATGATTAAGTATAAATGCTCGTTGTCATAAGATAATGAAAATAAGAAAAACATGATTTACCATTGAATTGTTTATCTTAAAAGCCAAAAAAAGATTTAAATCTTGTGAAAAACAAGTGAATATGAATAACTGTCAATTGTGAATTAGGTATTGAAACTATCATAACATAATATATTGACAATATCCCATATATATTAATTATTGAGATAGTACAATTGGTAAAAAAGTAAAATTATAATTATTTCTATCATTAATGAGTATTGTTAACCTTATGTTATAATTAAGCTATCATTTTCCTTGTTTTAAAATTTTTATATTCCAACCAAATATTTAATCATTGACATTAATACATAATGAAAATTTTAAATTGAATAATATAATATAACATATAATTTACTAAAACATACATGCTTTTAAGTGTATTGATGAACTCATTGAATCATAAAAAGATAATTTTAGAATAAAAATCAAAGTCGCAAAACATGAAGTACTTCCTAAAATAATATTGATAAAATTTTTCATTAAATAGAATATATTACAATTCACTATGGAACATTCTAGTTGTCTGCGCTCTCTTATATTTTATTTAGGAATGCTTCTCTAGTCTTATCTATTTTAAGCTTTGGGTGAAAATGATTTGCAAAATTAGTGATTACAATCAAACCTTTGTCAAGTTAGTGAGTGAGATTGAACATACACGCTAAGCTATATCGATAAATCAATGTTCCCTAATTATAAAGATTTAGCAATTTCTTACATTGGAGATTGACATATATTAATTATATTAATAAGTGCTAGGCTATCAATTTAACATTTGGCCCATTACACCACTTAAAACAAATGTTGTTATGAATTTGTTCAGTGTTATTTGGTTGAAAAATGGATTTTTTTAGTGTTATTCGGTTGAAAAATGTGAAAATTTCCTTGTGTTGGGTCTTGAATATTCCCATATTTTTGTCATGCAATGTCACCATTCATGCCCTAAAACTTTAGGTTTTTAGCTCATTTTGTATCTTGATTCTATAATTTGCCGTCAAATACACTTTGTGGTTGATTATCACTAGTTTTCTTCACTTATCTATGATTAAAGATGATTATGATATGATTTAATGATGACGGTTTTGTTGAGTACATTTATCACAGGGTTCCATCACCGAAAACCTTCACAAACCAGTTGAGTGCGAAAATGCCTAATTTAAGGCTTTGACACTTCTGGCATGCTTTCGGAGAAACCTAGAGAGGTTATTGTAAAAAATAGTGTTATAATACATCTCCATAAATTGGATTCCACCCAGATCACTCATGTCGGTCTCTAGAAGTAAATTAGCCAATTTGTCCAAATTTACAATAAATTTTAAACTGCCAACTTCCGCTTCGATTTCTGTGCAGCTGAAAGATAATGGAGAAATTATAGAACATGGTTTTTGGTTTGAGTACAGCTAATTTATCACACCTAAAATATTTTTCCAAAATTCCTTACAGCTTGGGCGATAGTCAAGGTTCTTTGAGGCCAATTTAAATAAAAATCTGAAAATTCCAGATTTATAAAATCTCCTAGACAACCATGATTTGGACCTGGCGGTTAAATTCCAAATTCTTGGGGGTCAAATACAGTTGGTTATCTCAAAGATTGATGATGTTTATGAAGAATCAGCTCCCACACCTCTTCTACAACAAATTTCAGTTATTTACAAGTCATGATTAGTGTTTTGTTGAACCAAAGCCAAATTCGACATTGCAATCAGAAATTAGTAAACCAATATTAGTATAGACATCTCATGAATCTGATCAACATAAAACTTTTTGCTATATTGTAAAATCGAAGGCTGAGCTATCTATAAATCCTGCGTTATAGAATAGAAAAGTAAGTAATGATCATCCAGACATTAAGATTGCTTTGTTATACAAAATTGAGTTGCAAAGCTTTGTTTTAATTCAAGCTCAGATTTTATGATTCGGAGTATGTGTTTATCGTAGCCATTTGAGTGGAGAATTGATGTGTGATTGAGTTCATGTGCTATGTATTTCCTTACTGTTGTAAGTTTTACATCCCAGCTGTGGCAAGGGCCCACCACAAGCTGGGAATTTTATCCATCGTAGGTAGATTTTTCTTTAAGTTTGTTGTATAATTCAAGTTTGTTATGTAATTTCTAGAGTTTGATTTCATAATTACGTTTTCCTTTCAGATTAATTGTCCACACAATTATATTAAATTGTTTGCCATAAATTCAATTGCTCTGTGTATAAATGTGTTTCTGGTGTGCCTGAATGTGTTTCTCTCTTACCTTGAATACGATTTGTGTGACATCCCTACATAAACGATTCCATCAACAATGGTTCGATTCCTATTCACTAATGTTTTTTCAAATCCATATTGTAAAGCAACACTGAGATTTTAATTACTTCTCATTCACATTCATTATAGCACCACGATGTCCGCATTGAAATTAGTTGGACAAGTATTACGTTAGTTTAAAAAGTGAATCCTTTGTTTTACCTTTACATGAGAATCACAATGAACAAATCAAATTGAACATAGAGCTGTGCGTTGACATCTCACTTGTGCCATACTTACTCACGAATTTATTGAGAGCATTGCCAGAATTGCTGAAGTGATCACAAAAGTCGATTTCCCCTTTGAAATTGAATGCATAATCTCGGTTTCCCTATAACTCTAAGTGTCGTTTTACTACATTGATTTAAAATCGTTTTTGAAAACTTGGAGTGAATAGTAAATTTGAGTAATCACCATATTTTTGTATCTTGAATTACTTTCGAAAAAATACAAGGATTTCCATACATATGTTTAGAACATTTCGATTCAGGTGTGTTTGGAGAGTGCTTGTAAGTCAGTGAGTGTAATTTCGAACACTAGTAGAGTGTAGAGTGAGTCTTGTTTCCAGAGTATTGAGAGTGTATCAGAGCTAGAATTAATAGATTGAATAAGTTTGATTACAGTAAAAGAGTGTGAGTTTTGAATTGAATTTAATACTCATAGCTTACCTTTTGGATTAGATCTCAAATATTAGGGTTTGCTAGGTTTAAATTGATCATTTTCTGAAGTTTGCATTGGTAGTTAATAGTGTGATTTCATTCCTTAGTATTGTTTAAATTAAATCGTGAGATTTATTTCAAAGCATTGTGATTTAATTCCAGCAGTGTCATTTAGTGTTATCTAGTTTAAATTGAGTGATTCATTTCCAGCATTGAGATTTAATTTATTCGGTGAGAACTAGTTTAAAAAAATGATATTTCATTCAAATATTGGTGTGATTTAATTCAAGCATTATGATTTAATTTAGGATGAGTGCATTGTAATTAGTTCAAGCAGTGAGCAGGGTGATTTAATTAGTTCAAGTAGTGTGATTTAATTTAAGTCATTGAAATGTCATAGAGTAGTTGCTAGAACAATGGAATTAGTTTAATTTCCAAGTACATTAGCATAAGAATTGATTTTATAAGCAGTGTGACAACAATTTAATTTTGTTATAAATTCAGATCATTTCGTTGAGATTTCGTTTCCTCTAAACCTCAATAGATCGATTTTCATTATAAGTGTTTGCAGTAGCTAAAGTGTGGTTTAGAGTGCATTTTATTTCTAAGCGAAGAGTAGATTGGTTAGATTGAATGGATATAACAGTTTAAGAGATTGATTGCATTTTTATATCTCAAAGATATATGGTTGTTTGATTCTGCCTTTTCCACAGTTAGAATTTGAATTTCCTGTTTTAAGAGTGAAGAGGTTGATTCTTGTTCAAGATTTAGTGCTCAGATTGAATTCCATTAAGTCTTTTATTCCACTAGGGTTGCCCTCTTAATTGCTAATATGTCTACAGTAAATTAGAGTAGAAAACAGAGTATTATGGTTTGAATGGATTGAGTAGATTGATTTCCTTTGGATTGCTTCCATTAAATGAAGAATTCTTTTACGTCAAATGAGTGGTAGATTAGAGTTTTCTTCTGGCAAATGAATAGTGTGTTCTTTTAGAACAAGTCACTAGGGTGTTCTTTCATAGAAAAAACGAATATGTACTTATGAATTAAATTGATTTTATGCCCTTGTTTAGAACAGATGCCTCGAATCTTGCGTTACCTGCACTTGCACCTTGAAGTTTACGAGTTCCAGATTGATAATTTGATGTTGAAAACTATAAACATATAATTTCCCGAACACCTTGTCTCCTTGTTTAAGCATTCTCTCTCAACTTTACATTTCATGCGACCTAAATTATTGTCCTTAGCATCTCCCTCTGACAAACGAAAAAATGAAAACCATAATTAGAGGTATTAAACGATTATAATTATTGTGTTCAAGAATTTTCCCTCAACTTTATATCTAATGCTACCTAAGTCGTCGTCTATACCTATTCCTTGTAACTAGCATGCAAAATGAAACCTAAAATTGAAAATACTAAACCATTGTAGTTCTTGTGATATATCACCATGACTAACACTATACCAGCCAAATATTTAATGGTTGAAATTAATACGGATTAAATGTGTAACACATTTTTATCTATTGAATAATATCCATATAACATATAACATGTAGCTTAGTTAAGCATAGATATTTGCAAATTTAGTCTCGACATGAATGACCCATTAAATCGTATGAACAAACCATTGGAGAATAAAAATCAAAACCAAACACTACAAAATGAAGGGACAACATGATTTAAATAATATAATACTGATAATACTTTTCATTAATTCGAATATCCCAAACTATTGTAATTCTTGTGGAGTGGTTGTGTGGAATAACAACAGTTTGGTATCGCTACCATCTTCATTTGTTTTTAGAACAATGTTCAACATACAATCGAATAAACCACACATTTTAAAAACAATTTCCTACCACCTAGTGTCTATTAACTATGGTAATAGAAATAGACACATCACGCTCTTTGCCTCACCTTTAATAGTGCTGACAACATCATATGCTCAAGGCTGCTAGAAGTAGTTACCCAAATGGATTTGGCACCAACATTATACTTATTGTTATCCACATGTCAATTAATTATATATTGAAATATTACAATAAGACTATCAAAATCTTGCAATAGTGAAATTTTAGATGTTAAATCAATCATAAAAAAATTAGTCATAATCAAAAGGAAAATTGATTATTAAAGTCTTAATAGTGTTGCTTATATTTATATAGTTATAAATAGTAATTTTTATTTTAAATAATATTATTAATAATTTTTTTTAATATTATAAATTTTGTAGTTAAGAAAGTAAGTTTTTAGTGACATGTAGGGAATTTTGTTTATTTTTTAATGGAAAATTTTAAAAACTAATTAAAAATGAAATTAGTCTTTTTGATATTAAAATAAAAAGTTGGACTTTTTCATAAAAGTTGGGTTTTGTTTTTATTTTATTTTTCAAAGTTCCTTTGAGCATAATTATATTTTATTGAAAATATATTATTATGATAATTGAATATTTATTTTTTAATAGTTTATTAATAAAAAAATTAATATAAATACAATTTTATTTTAATTGAAAATTTGAATATAATGATACAAGATATTTAAAAATTATGTTTAAATGTATTTTAATTAGAGTGATTAATGGTGATGGATAGGTTGTTGGAGGTTACCTCTCTGCCTTAAGTGGTGATTAAGAGGGGTAGTGTGGTTTATCCCATATGTAGTTTGTATGTATTAGTTTTTCAAAGTGGGAGAGATGACAATTACTATTTTTGTTGTGGATTTTGTCTCCAAAGGGTTAAGGTTGAAGGTGGTAGTCAGGGTGAGATTGCACTCTTCGGTGCAAAAAGGTCTATGGATAGAGAGTTTTCTTGTTAACATCCTAAGATAGGCTCTACTTTTTGTAAACAGTGTGTCGCTCATTGCTACAGGTCTGAGGGTGGTAAGGAGGCTTTGCTAGGCATTTGTTATCGTCTCAAGGAAGAGATACAACAACAATTGCGACATTGGTATCCCGAGGGAAAATTCTCTTCAGAGTTGGAGGTCTCTAAGGCAAAGACATGTAAAATGGTTCCAACAGACTGTTGGTGCAGTAGGGGTTGCTTTGTTTTTTGCCACATTCGAGGCGACATATTTTGGTACATGTTCCAATTCGAGTTTGGTGGTGGGAATTGTGTTTATTCGAGTGACTCCCTCTCTCACGCTTGTTTCATTTGTTGGTTCTTTTGATAAGGAAATTGGAATTCTTTATGTGCCCAATGTTTTCAGTGCTAGTTTTCCATGTCTCCAAAGTTTTAGGTTTATGGTCTCAGTCTTGAATTCTTTATTGGACTCTCTTCACCATTATCTAATGTTGATTTTGTATTTGACCTCTCCTTTTATCCTAGTTCTTATCCTGCTTTGGTTTAGGGATTTTTCTTTCTTGGGTGTATAACCCTGTGTCCATGGTATTCAGTTGTAGGTTTTCATTCCATGGTTGATTTCAGAGAGAGCTCTCATCCTCGACAACACATGTGCAACCATTGAGGAGGGTGAGGTAGCCATGGAGATGAGGGTGGTCAAGGAGTCCACACTAGAAGTAGAGCCCAACCCTAGGCTACTGAGGTTGCATACATTTACCATGCTATTGCCCCTTTTGAAATTAGAGCTTAAACCCATCACCTTGAGTCCCAACTTTTGGATGACCATCTTGTTTTTTCAGATTCTGATACCATTGGAGAGGTTTCCTCCTGGGGTCCTAACCCTTCGCATATTAGGGGATGAAGAAAGAAATACTTAAACTCAATTACTCGCCATTGGAAAATTAAAACCCTTCTTAGAAGAGTGTTAAAGGAAAAACATGAGTAACAATATAACATTTTCTTTGTATTTTTAATATTCCAAAAAATTAGCCTTAAGCTAAATGGAATATTATAGTTTGTTTTATCACTGGGTAGGTGAATAAATGGGTGGGAAGGCCCATAAGTCTCCTAAGAAGTAATAAAAGCACTTCAAGTGTGAAAGGATACCCTTTTAGCAGCTAAATAAAGCACCTCCAAGTGTGAAAATGGGTTGGGTCATGTTGATTCAGTCAACTTTGACCGAGTCAACAACGTTGTTATGGAGGAGTGGAGATTAATTGAGGAATAACACAATTTTGGAGGGAGATGGATCTCATGAAGGAGATGACCTAATTGAGTGGGGCCAAGGGCAAGCAAGCTCATATTCTATTTAAGGAAGAGGATGGCAGCCATATGAACTCATGTTTTGGATTATTATTTTATGTTTGGTCTTTTTAGACTTTGCATTCCTTTGCTGTTTAGCAGTGTTGCTGTGCTGTTTAGCACCGAGTGTTCCTAAGAGGGAATCCAACCTCTTTCCTTGAGAGGTCTCTTGGAAGAGTATTGTATTCTTTTCCACATTCAGGTTTTTAGGCCAAGCTACAAATTTCTTCATCAATGCAGTTTCTGCAGGTTATTGTGCTGTGTTGCAGGGTGCAGCAGTGGAGGGGTTAGAATCCCACTTTCCGAGCTAGTTTCTCATAGGAGGAAGGTTTCCTTCTCTTGGGAGATCTGTTTGGAGAGTTCTTGAGCATATTTCAGATCTTTGGCATCAGGCCATATATTTCCCATAATTTCCAGTGCTGTTCCAGCTGGGAATTGCGTTATTTTGGAGGGCAGCTTCAGTGGAAGATCTTGTGGTTCCTTTGCAGTGTTTTCTTGTGATTGAGGGGTTCATCATTTCATGGGAGGAGACCTTTGAGGGGATCTACATCAGATCTGTTATATTTCAGCCTTCTACACTCTTGTTCTTTAGTTTTCAGTGAATCTTCAGTCATTGGGCTTTAGATCCCATCTTGTATAGGGTGTATTTCTGAAAACCCTTTCCAGGTTCTTTGTAGGAGTTTGTATTGAGCCTAGATCTGTATTGGGCATATCTTTTGAGGCATATAATAACCCTAAATATTTTGTACATTTTTTTACTGTAGAAGTGTGTTTTTAACTGCACTGTAGCAGTCTCCGACATTCTTGTATTGTCACAACAACTCATTTGTGGAGTGATTTCTCATGGGAGGCTTGTTCCTCATTGTATATGATTCATGCCTCACTATTATGTATTGGTTTGATGATATAATACATGATGTTATGCCTCCATATTGGTCTCCAATGTTTATGAGTTTATTTACACTTCTATTTCCAGTTTTGTGTTCATGTATTGTTGCATCCCCATTTTGGGATATTACAGTGGTATCAGATCATAATCTTGGCTCAGCCTGTGTGTTCAACCAATATGTCACCATGAGGAGAAGCTCTTCACCAGAAGAGGAGATGTACAGAAAAGACAAAGAGAAGACTCCATTACTGGGAGGAAGGAAGGAAGAGAGGCTCTCAAAGCTTATTTTTCAATCTATACAGAGCATTAAAGGAGATCTCAAGAAGATGAGAAGGGAGAGGGAATCTCCAAAGGAGTTTGGATCTAAAGCCAACTCTAGTTTGTCACTTGATGTGTGTGAGCATACAACTACACACTATGATTCACAATGCAATCATATGCCCAGATCTACTATTTGGGAGATGAAAGAAGAAGAAATGCCAAAGAAGGAGACTCTTAGAGATTACCTACAGGAATATGAATCTCAAACTAAGAGGTTTAAAGATCATATCACTTTCCAAGAGTTTTGAAAGATCAAGGTGGAGAGGAGCAAGAAGCATGACATGAGTAGATTTTTCCTATCTACTTTTGATGGGTCACCAACATGTTCAGTTAGAGCTTGGGTGAAGGAGTTACACACCTATTTGCAGCAGCAGCAAGTTTATGAAGAGGATGCTATCAAAGTTGCAGCGTTGCATTTCGAAGGTAAGGCCTATGCTTGGTGGATATTTGAGTCGTTTTCATTAAGAAATGCAAATATTTCTTCTTATGCAAGGTTCACTAAGAGAGTAGTGGAAAGGCTTGATAGAAAACATTCTGAAACATAATTGGTGGAACCAAAACAAACAAAACCTTTGCATATGATGGAGGAAACTATAAACTCAAATCCACTTCAGAAAAATGTTGGAGAAGCTCACATATTGCATACTACTTTACTAGAGGCAAGATCTCTATCTCATATCCTTGGACAAGAAGGCATCAAGATCCATTTTTCAAGAGAGGATCCTCTTATTGAGAAGGTGACTCCCATTCATGTTGAAGAAGAAGAGGAGGATGGGGGCAACAACACTGTCACATCTAGAGCATATCTAGCACCTCATGCAGAGGTAGATGGAGCACTTGCTCCAACAAGAGGGATTCTTGTATCATTACAAGGAATTCCCCAGGATATCATATATGGAGGTCAAGGCACAATAAATGAACAACATGATTGTGAAACATTGTAGATGGAAGGAGAAGGTAGGGAGGAAGGTCACCATCACCTGATGAGGAGCACAGACCCCTATATATTTCAGAAGGGTAATGCACAGAAGAGGTAGACTGATTTGCGTAGTGAGGGCAGGAATAAAGCTGTCCATCCATATGTATAGTCTACTCTTGACATTGATGTCTCACTGCATGGAGGCATTCCACCAGGGATACCACTAGATCTGGAGATTATGAGAGATGCTTCACATGGGGTTGCACCACTCTTAGATCCTGGAGGGGTGGATACTTTGGAGGGGTCCATTACAGCGCAGAGAGTTTGGGATAGCCTCAAGGAGGAGGGAGACATTCTCCCATTTTCAGCATTACCCACTCTCACTACACATACTGCACTGACAGAAGTTGCTGCAGTGATGGAGGATAGCACCTTCATGGTGCAAGGGAGCTACTCCATGGGTTTGGAGAAACAGAGGTTACTTCCTTTGAGGAAGGAATCCTCCATACATTGGAGTAGATGGAGGCCACTCATACTCACATTGGCCAAGATCAGAAGATTCTTTTTGGATGAGAGATTCTCATGGGAGGCCAACTTCAAAAGATCACCACTTCTATTTGAGCATGAGCAGCTGCATGATGGGCATGGAAGCATTTTTAAGGATGAATTTGGCATGAGGGATGTCAAAGGAGAAGAAAGCAACATGTGGGGAGCTTCACATTTCAGATCTTCAGAGCTGTCCCTTAGGAGGATTGATCCATATTGGAGGTCTCAACTTTTGGTAGAGTACTCCAAGGATCTTGGTGCTTGCATGATTCTTGATGACCCGGAGGGAGATGATAGATACATGGTGGTTGGATAGGTCATATATTCTCATGGGAGAGTCTCCTTCACTAGAGTTTCTGAGCTCAAGAAGAAGCTATTACATGCAGCACATGTGGACTTTCTTTCCATGCACTTTGATGCATTCCATTCTTTGATGGAGGATTTCACTTGGGAGAGCATTCAACAGGATCTATATCAGCATGAGGAGAGATGCATAGCCCAGATGATGATATGGAGGTTGTAACAACCACTTTCCTACTCATTGAGAGTAAGAGAGGATTTTCAGTTGAGCCATTTCAGCTCAAGGACCAAGGTACATGGTAGAGAATTACAATTCTTCATCATGATTTGTGCTTCTTTATTTTATATGAACCAAATGTTATATTAAGGAGGGTCATTCCTTATGAATTATATTATGATGTCCTTAAGGAAAAATGTGGCATTGAGATTGGCTATCTCATTGGTGGTTTGTGGGGAAGGCCACATGATTCTTTGTGTGCACCATTGGCACCACATTTTACTTTCATGATCCTATCTTGTAGGATGATTGTGGAAGAAAACAAGTGGCTGGGTGAGCACTTTTTATTCTTTGATTTGAGGTAGGCAGGGGGTGCACTACGCTGGTTCCATGAGTGGAACTATGATCCACTTTTTGGTTGTCATATCGCAACTTGTTTTCATTGGTTTTTGCTTCCATATATTGCTGATGTCTCTATGTTCATGGGAAGCTTTGTTTGGAGAGTGGGACAAGATTTGGAGATGCCCATTGGGAGTATGATTCTATCTACTTTAAATTTTATATGTTTTAGGAGAAACAATGGGAAAAACATGATTTCCATACTACATCCCTTTTCTTCATGTGGGGGGAGCCATTTGGAGAACTTGAGTTTTTGGAGGAGGCACTTCATGGATGATTTGTTTGGTGGGGTAGCTTGGGCCATTCTTGGAGGCCATGTCATTTCATCCCGAGATCAGCATCAGCCCCATACATACCATAAATGGAGAGAGAAACCACTTGGGTGGAAGAAATTAGTCTCTCCATGTAGCCCCAATACATTGCATGAACCGGGGGTTAATGATACTTTTGATGAGCTACCTAGAATGGCTCATTTAATTTGGATGATAGCATGGGTATGGAGTCTCTCATTGGGAATTAGGTTCCCCATGTTTGTCATCACTCCTACCTTGAGGAGGCCATTGGACAGCAAGAAGGTTTCCACTTATAACTTCCACCTTTTCATGATGTAAGCCATTTGGTTTTGCATACTTGGGAGGAAACATTGGAGGGCCAATTTATTGCATATTATTTTGAGCAGTGGTGGGGACTATTGATGAGGAGGCCACAAGAGGAGGAGGGGAGGAATTTTGCTCTCCTTATACAGTTTCTTGAGGACAAGCAACATTTTGTAGGGGAGGACTGTAATATTCCAAAAATTTAGCCTTAAGCTAAATGGAATATTATAGTTTGTTTTATCACTGGGTAGGTGAATAAATGGGTGGGAAGGCCCATAAGTCTCCTAAGCAGAAATAAAAACACTTCAAGTGTGAAAGGAGACCCTTTTAGCAGCTAAATAAAGCACCTCCAAGTGTGAACAAGGGTTGGGTCATGTTGATTCAATCAACTTTGACCAAGTCAATAATGTTGTTACAGAGGAGTGGAGATTAATTGAGAAATAACACAGTTTTGGAGGGAGATGGATCTCATGAAGGAAATGACCTAATTGAGTGGGGACAAGGGCAAGCAAGCTCATATTCTATTTAAGGAAGAGGATGGCAGCCATATAAGCTCATGTTTTGGATTATTATTTTGTGTATGGTCTATTTAGACTTTGCATTCCTTTGTTGTTTAGCAGGGTTGCTGTGCTATTTATCATCGGGTATACCCGAGCGGGAATCCAATCTCTTTCCTTGAGAGGCCTCCTGGAAGAGTATTGTATTCATTTCCACATTCAGGTTTTCAATCCAAGCTACAAATTTCTTCATCAGTGCAGTTTCTACAGGTTATTGTGCTGTGTTGTAGGGTGCAGTAGTGGAGGGGTTAGAATCCCACTTTCTGAGCTAGTTTCTCATAGGAGGAAGGTTTCCTTCTCTTGGGAGATCTGTTTGGAGAGTTATTTAGAATATTTCAGATCATTGGCATCAGTCCATATATTTCCCATCATTTCCAGCACTGTTCCAGCTGGGAATTGCATTATTTTGGAGGGTAGCTTCAGTGGAAGATCTTGTGGTTCCTTTGCAGTGTTTTCTTGTGTTTGAGGGGTTCATCCTTTCATGGGAGGAGACCTTTGAGGGGATATACATCAGATATATTATATTTCAGCATTCTACACTCTTGTTCTTTAGTTTTCAATGAATCTTCATCCATTGGGCTTTAGATCCCATCTTGTATAGGGTGTATTTCTGAAAACCCTTTCCAGGTTCTTTGTAGGAGTTTGTATTGAGCCTAGATCTATATCGGGCATATCTTTTGAGGCATATAACAGCCATACATATTTTTTACATTCTTTTACTGTAGTAGTGTTTTTTTAACTGTGCTATAGCAGTCTTCGACATTCTTGTATTGTGACAACAACTCATTTGTGGAGTGATTTTTTATGGGAGGCTTGTTCCTCATTGTATATGATTCATGCCTCACTATTATGTATTGGTTTTCTGATATAATACATGATTTTATGCCTCCATATTGGTCTCCAATGTTTATGAGTTGATTTACACTGCTATTTCTAGTTTTGTGTTCATGTATCGCTGCATCCCCATTTTGGGATATTATAGTATTGAACAATATCAAACGCGGTAAGAGATTTTAGCGTGCATGTTTGGAAAGCCTTGATGCTTGGCTAACACACTTAGAAGGCCACTTCCAATGTGAGCTTAGGCCACCTTCTCCATCGGATTCCAATGGTAAAAATCTAGCTCCTATATATGACTTTGTGAGATTCCTAAGTTAAAGTTCTTCAAAATGGCTTCTATTTTCACTAATGTATGATCGTGTTTTGATTTTCTAAAAAAAAAAAATCTTTAACTTACCAATATATATATATATATATATATATATTGAAGTTCAATTACAATTTCAAATCTATAAAAACTCATGTCCACGCCCATGTCCACATCCACACACACACACACACACACACACACACACACACACATATAAATAAATCTAGAAAAAATGAGCACCTATATAAAGTTTATAATATTGCATATCATTCACTCCTTCCACGCTCCTTCCTCACATCACATGAATCTTATGATCAAAGGCATACAATTTTAAAAATAGTAACAATATAATCTTCTAAAGCTCATAATTTCAATTAATGTTTTAATTAATTACTATTTTAGATATATTTATGATTTTAATGAATGGTTATTTAAAAATGGATGTATATTTATAAAAATTTATTATAAAAAACAAAATCATATAAATTAAATGTGAAAATAAACATTAATCCATAAAAAAAACTCAAAAGAATTACTATACCATGGGTCAAGATAGTAGATTATTAATACCACATGCCCAAACAACCATACCTCATTTCATATGACAAATGTTTTAATTAATCAATTTAATTAAAAGGGGAAAAATGACATACTACTTTGGAGACAAATCTCAACATTTCATTAGCATAGTCTTAAAAACCCACAAATTAGCGTGGAAAATAATAGAAATTTTGGAAAAATTATGACAAAATACGGTAGAAATTTTTGAAAATCAAGGTTAAAGTTGCCAAACTTCAGGATTTTGGGTTCTCCATGGGTTCTTGATGGCTTTGAATCCATTTACACCATAAAAAATGATTCAAAGCCATCAATAACCCATGGAGAACCCAAAATCCTGAATTTTGGCAACTCTAGCATTCTGAATTTTTGAATTTTGTTTTACCCTATTCCAAAAAGAAACCTTATGTCTAGGCAAATTTATGGTGTCAGTAGACAATTCCCTTTTGATTTATGTATACTACTATGAATATTCTAGAATATTCCTTGGAGGCTAAATCTCTACCATCTAATTAATTTATTGTTAATTAAATTAAAATTATGGAAGCCTTATTCCAAAATAAACATGGCTATCACGATAATAAAAAATGATTTAAAATAAAAATTATAATAATTTCTTTACCAGAATGAGAATATTATTTGGATAAAAATGTGTCCAATAGGTAGCATTTGCACTTGGAGATACATGGCTATGTGTCCAATATTACTTACTTATCCATATGATCTTACCAAAACTATACATTTCTCAATAGATACTTCATGTTGTACTGGGAAAAAGGGTGTTTTGTAGGCATATACCTTACAAAACTTGCCACCCAAAAGATAAAATTTACAATTAATATATCACTTTAAATACTTAGTATGTTATGTAGATGAGCCTACTCACTTCCTTGGAAGACTTATTCAAATCAGGACGCTGAACATAAGGAGCACTACAACTGGTAAAATCATCCTGACAATCCTCCAAGTTATTCACCTATGTCTTAACAACCTAGATTGGTTGTTTCATGGCCTCATTTTGTTGCCACAACACATCCAAATCACCATGTTGTCTAGCCAAACATACTTCCAACTTATATTTCTTTTCCACGAGACATGTTGCAGTAGTTAAATTATCATTGGACTTCGGTTCAACATGAGAAAATCAAGTTGAAGAGCATCCATTCTCTCAATCAACTAATTTTTCATCTTCATTAATTTATCATTCATTGTTCCCTTGTTTCTGAAAGGATTCCACTTCCTATTTCCACTCCACTCTTCAGTTGCACCTTTGCATACACAACATAAGTATCAAAATTATCTTTCTCCCTGGGTTTGTGAACGATACCAACCACCACCACCCCTACATGTGTCCCCAAAATTCTTCAGAAACCACGCTCCAATCCAGACATAATTAACAACTCCACCCAAGCATAGATAGTAACACTTTCCACCCAACACATCACCTTCATCACTCCTCTTTACTAATTTCATTTTATCTTCCCTCAACACTAATTTTTCCACACCTCTTCACACAAGCTTACTTAGGCTGAGAAGGACTTGGTCTCTTCCCTAATCAAGAGGATGGCTTCTATATCCCATGTCTAAGAACATATAATGGTCTCCTTAAAAAAATCCATTTACTAAGGAAACTTATTTCTTATTGTCGTAGATTCCTCTCGCTTGCCTCATATTCCCCCTTAATTCACTACACTCATGTGTGAAGAGAGGTGGCACTATCCTTCTATTAATACCACACCTATAGGTCACGCCCTTCCCACCCCCCTTCATAATGAGACCATAACTCGACTTGAAACAGAGCCACAAGACTTGGGTTATATTTGTAATGTACTTGGTAGAGAGTGTAAACTCTCTTTGTGCCATAGCTTCTCAGGTGCTTTGTGAGGTTAAATGTGATGAGTTGGTGTTATATTATTTGTTACATGCATGATTATCCTCTTGAGGGCACGCCATGTTTCCATCAGGTCCTCTAATTTCTTTTTTGACACATGCTTTCATATGGTTATGACTCATAGGATTTGTCTCTTTTTAAAAATACATAGTTCCGAGTCTTATGGGATTTGGGAGAACTTGAGTTGTTCATTTATGATCAAGTCGCCCAATCCTAGGTTGTTCCCTTCATTAGCGTATTTATTAGCCTCATTATTATGCTCACGAATTACATGGAAATATTATATTGAGGTTTTTCCTTCCACTATTTTCCGAATTCATTTCATGAGATTGTCCAATGCTTTATCTTTTGGAGAAGAATCTCTCACAAGTGTTGAATGTGGAGGAGAGTCCCCCGAGAATATACTGATAGGGGTCACCTGATATTCTTTAGCAATGTGAATCCCTTGAAGAAGGACATAAGCTTCAACTAGGTTGTTTGATAGACTTCCAAGGACCCATGAATATGTTGCAACTTTTTCTTCTTCAAAATCATATAACACTCCTCCCCCTCCTGCCACCCCTAATTATAATAAATTAAAAAAATAGATATTTAAAGTTTTTTTTAAATAATCATAATTATTGTAATGATTCATAATATTAATACTATTAAATTTTTTTTCATCCAATTTGATTTTAGGCCTGGTTTAAATTACTTCAACATATCAAGTCAAAAAATAATATTATTAAAATCAAGACAAACTACAAAACAATTATCTTTATAGTTTTGAAAAATAACTTATACGAAGTAATATTAATGTAAAGGTTAAGTCCAAGCGTATAATATCCATTAATGATGGAGGAGAGCACAAAATTATGAATTTCTCTATGGAAAGAGATAGGTCATAAACCTTATAAAGAAAAAAACTAACGAATTTCCTTTGAGGTCATAAACCTTATAAAGAACACAACTAACAAGTTTCCAATGAAAGGAGGTTGTTCATAAACCTTATAATTATAGGGGAAAAATTATTAATTTAAACATATTAGGTAGTATAAAACAATTCCAACAGGATTATTTGAATTGTACATATTAGATTTCAATTTTCCACCTAATTATTTGGGAAAATTAAGAAAGCAGGGTAGGAGATTATATAACTTTAGTATTTGTAGGAGATTATATAACTTTAGGATTTGAATATTTGTTGATAAACATGACATTATGGATGATTGATTTGATTTTAACATATTTAAAATGTGGAATGAAAAGAATTGCAAATTAACCATGAAATAAATGGTTAATGAAATAAGTTTTATTGATCACTTCACCTCATTTGATTTACTTAGTTAAATTTACTGAAATGAAGAACATGGTTTAAAGCAATATAAAAGATCAGTTTATGTTTTTTAATTGATCTCCCTTTAGAATTAACGAATATAACAACGAAAAATCGTTAATAATATTATTGCCTAATGTTACAGGTCATTTTTTCACATTCAACCAAATGGCCTTGAACTTGGATCAATCATTATCCATTCATACTTTGCAATCATCTCCTATAAAGCTAAAGGCCTTTCATTTCTAAAAGTTTCAAGAATCCTATATTACATTGGCTAAAACCCCTATTTTTGTGGATCATCCCACTTACCTTTAAGATAGATTGCGCTAACGCAGGTTGCGCACATGGAAATTTCACTGACCAAAGCAGGTTTATTTCCCAAAAAGTGCGATGATAGTGGGAAATGTGTAAAAAATAAAAAAATACTTTCAAAGTTTCTCTTTCTAGAAGCTTCAGAAGTGGTTTTAATCATTTACTTTTGGATCAGATCTCGCACTCTAATTATTGAGGTATTATCTCTTATCTCCTAGAACTTACCTCTGTCTAATGTGGATCTAAGCCCTAGAATGGTAATTCCCAAACCACCTCATTTACCCTATAAATTCACTGCCTCCCATAGAGTCTGGGTTGGCTTTTGGAGACTCTGAATTATGCCCTTATGCTGCTCATTTCTGTCTAGAGGTACATAATCCACCCATGTGCTTTAGGTGTGATTGAAGGCTTAATATTGTGACAAAAGAAGGACAAGATAGCTAGGAGAGATTCACAAGGATAGGGCCTATAAGGATTGTAATATTTTCCTTATTTTATTAATACAAAAAATGCATTATTTCTCCTATACTTATTCTTATTTAGGCATATGTAGAACATGAATCCTTGGCTTCTTGTTTAGAGTTTTTTGTATATGCTCTTTGTATTCTTTGGTTCTCTTGCTTGTTTTGGATGATTTCCAAGTTCCACTTATAGAGATTGGTGTTGGAGTTGGAACTAACAAGGAAAAGGGATGAATCTTGCATTGGGTTCCAAGTAGGCTTTCTTCGCATATTTCAAACATCTCTAAGGAAAACATTGCAATTTTGTATTGTTTGTTTCTAGATTAAGCCACTAGATCTAGGGAGATTTCTTCTATCTGTAGAAGGAGTTTATCCATAAAAAACCTATTTTGGATCTTAATTATGTAAATGGGATAGGAAACTTAAGTTTTATTTACCTCTTAATTGGATGAAACATTTAATCAAGTGTGGATCTAATCTAATATATTTAACTTAAATATAATATAATGCCATTTGGTTGGGCTTAGGGAAGAGATACAAAATAAGCACTTAAGAAAGGTTAATATTTTTCAATGTACTTGAAGATGTTTATTATTCCTCTATGAAAACAAACAAATAAGTGAACCACATATGCAAAATATTTAAGTGAATTATGTTCCCTAAGTAGGGAAGCTTACCCTCATCTTATGTAGGTTTTGTTGAAGCCTACTTCAAGGAAAAAATGAAGTTTCATTGAATTAAGGGATGGACCATGACCACAGGGGCTTCACTCAATGAACCTTTGGCATATCACATGCATTCATGGAATACTATACAATACCCTTAATTTGACTACATATAAGAAAATACCTCTAAAATTCACATTATTTAACCCCCTAGCAATATGAACCCAATACACCTTCCTAATTTAAAAAACCCCTCCTTTCACTAGATATGTAGGTAGCCATTTTTTCATTAACATTTTTTATATCTCTTTATATTTTTTCATTAACTTTGAGCTCCATTTTTTATACTTGCTAATATAAAAACTCTTTACCCCCTATTATACGTTCAATATATTATGTCATTTTTTTCTCAATATATATCCCCCTTATGAATACATATGGTATGGTTTTGCTCCCCCAGTGAACCCCCCATAACCATAACACCACAAGATGCAACTGGTCAAGCAAGGAAAGAAAATCCAAACTAGAAAGGAGGTGAAACCAATAGTAAGAAGCCTTTAATGGGTGAAGGAATGATGGAGATAGAGTATTGGAGCAAGCCTCAGAGAATTCCAGGTGAAAATATTTTATAAATTCAGGAGTGATATTTGACAAGTTGGTAGGAAAGGACACATAAGCAATATTGAAAGGTGCCCATATAAGTTTTAATATGTGAAAGAGACACCCCTAAAAAAAACACAAAAATAGTATAAATAAATTTGGGAGTGCTTGGATGGTGTTACTGTTCATTGCGCAAAAATATGAAGACATAATATTTCTATAATGGTTAGATTATGAGTTTCGATAATTCAAATTATAGGTATTCAAGGAAAACTGTCGATATAACTATGAAAACCAACCCTTTATTTGTAGGTATTTGTAAGCATTGAGTCATGGATGTTGTACATACAAAAAAACATGTAGTTTAGGTTGTGTGCTCAAACTATCCAAATAATAAGTGAATTTTATGAAAACAAATCATAAAATAAGCATGCCCATATGTACTTGTGGATGCAAAGAGTATTCTCTAACTAACTGTGAACATTTCGTGTACAAACCTGAATCTATCTTACCAACTACAAAAAAAAACCAATGAGGTAGTTAAGCAATTCATTAAGGCAAGCACATGGGACCATGGATAAAATAACTAAAATTTTGGCTAGGGATATCCTCCCCTAGAACTAAACATTAAGGTAGGCTAAAATCACATGTTTGAACCATGGAAAATACATTCAAAGTTTGAGTTTCAATATATATGAGTCATCATATAGACGATATAGATTAAATTTATGTTTTGATCCATGGAAATGACATCTGAAGGAGGACTTCCAACATATATGAGTCATCATATGGATGCTATAGATGACCTTTATATCATCCTAGGGTAGGTTTAACATACATTAGGGGAATTTTGAGGTAAAAAATGGGCTTCAAAATGAAAAATATATAAATAAAATCATATTAAAAAAAATAATAAGATTCAAAATGATGATGTCATCCCCGAGGGTAAATATTTTTGAAGGAAAAAGAAGAAAAATGTTTTTTTTAATCCTATTTTGGACTTAACTCATATGTTTATTCAAATTTCAAGTGCAGGGACTTGTTGGTGGAATTAGATTTTGCATCCAACAAATAATAAAATTTTCATTTATTTTTAAACTTTTTGGGTGTGAGTCTACCCAAAAGTATGCAGACTGGGTACTCGTTGGATGCAAGATATAATTTTTCATCCGATGAATATCTACACTTGAATTTGAGTAAGGATATAAGGAGATAAGTCAAAAATAAAATTTAAAAAGTAGGTTTGTTTCTTTTCCTTTAAAAAATCATAAATATTATTTTATTATTTTCTCATTTTTTTATTGTTTCCTTAGGAGGCCCATTTTAGACCTCAAACTTCCCCTAAGAGCTAGTCCTCAACTCTTACATTGAACTAGTACCAACATCCATGATTTTCATTTAATGTCAGATGTATGTTATTGTGTTGCATAGTTCATGTAATATTATATGATGCACTATGGAACTAGAAAAAAAGGAGGAGGTGTTTCCTTCTCCAATGCTCTTGATCATGGGGGCATAGGTGCACCCAAGAAGAGGGTGTGCTATCAAGATTTTTTTTTTTTTTCAAAAAGTATCTCATGTTATATTGTATAGTGTGCAATATTTCAAAGGGCACAACATGTACAATTCCCCACATCTCTTAGTTTGTTCATGTTGACAACAATGGAAATGACCCAATATGTGGCAACATTGAGCGTGGTGAAAATTCCCTTGTAAGTGTTGGTGTTAATGGTCGCATGATGATGCCCTAATAGATGAAAATTATAAGGGCATTGGATATGAAGCAACAATTATTAGGTTTTGTGTTGTTAATAGTAATGCTATTGGTGCTAGTGATCATAAGGCTCATAATTAAAAAATTATTCATATGGATTTTAACTTATAACACATAACATACTATTCGACTAAGAATGCTATTTTATAGATATGCATTCTTTTAATAATGGTTATCATGCTTTTGGGAAAATTATTACTCAATTTATACACTACTTTTAATTTTTCATATCATATATGTTTAATAAACATATATCATAATAATTCACATCTCTTAACCATTTCTACATTGATAGCATTAAACCATTCACAATACAGGGCATTGTAGTGATAGGTAACCCCATGACTATGTATCAAAGCCACATATTTCATAAATGCACAACCCCACAATAAAAAAAACATAACCACATTCGCATATAATATTTAACTTTATGGAATTTTAGCAATAAAACATTAATTCACACTCATTAATACTAGTAACAAGAATACATCACTTAAACATAGCATTTTTCATTCAACACTCTCATTTTATGTCTTTT
Organism: Pinus albicaulis; assembly: GCA_034641835.2. NCBI lineage: Eukaryota > Viridiplantae > Streptophyta > Pinopsida > Pinales > Pinaceae > Pinus > Pinus albicaulis. The sequence goes on along the minus strand of CM076580.1, from coordinate 307,153,082 downwards.
GATGATTTATTCATCAACACTACCTACTATATTTACATATATGGTCAGTAACTCTACCTTGTTAGGGAATTGACCAATGCATCCACACAAGGGCTCTCATGCCTTAAACTTTTATTCTTCTTCGTTGAGAGTTCTTTAGTCTTCTCTTATCACTTTTATTTATTTCTTTATTGTCTAGACTCTCGCTGGTGTTCATCGCATCCTCCACATGACACCTCTTAGTTCACCTTGAATCATATTTTTATGATGTCACGTAGACCTACCATGCTTATCAGTTAATATAAATTTGGGTCCTTATTTCATATACCTCACAAAGTTTCTTTTTGTATGCCTGTGTGTCCACTAGTGTTCTATGTATTTCTAACTTCTCAAAGGAATGTAGAGGATATTAACCTGTTTTTTTTCTAGCCTCCACCCAATCCTTGCTCCACCCAGAAATTTAATCAAAGGGATGTTTATGGTGGGGGTGATAAACAATAAAACTTCCTTTGCATTAGCTCTACCTCTATAGCACACCAACCTCTTCCCTAATGTTTTTTTCATTATGATGCATTATTACAACTTAAATTTCCAGTAAATCCTACCTTTTCACACCTATTCACTCATCCATGTCACCATATTTTAGCATCTCATCCATGTATAATATATCATGCATTGCCACACTATTATCTCTGTACCTATTTTTATTCCATAGTTGAATTCACCTCTTTGCCACCTCTCGTCATCCCACCAACTATGGGTCAATATAGTATTACTACACATTTAAAGACTTGTTGCATTAGAATTTAACATTCCACCTTGCTCTAACCCATATTACTCCACCAAGGATGAAAAGGCTAAGATTGTGAGAAATCATCCCCTTTGTCAACCTTCTCATGACTTCACTTGCTCTACATTACCATCCACTCCCTTTCTCTACATCACCAACTCTTCTTCCACTATCTTTCTACCATACCTCCACCTCATCAATCAACATTTTCCACATCGCTATGCTATCTAACTCATAGTTACATCATCTCATTACCCACTCTACCACTTCATATCAATCCTAAAGTTTTCTTCTCACTATATTTAATCATATTCTTCTCAAACTAGACTAGCCTCTACTTCATCTTAGCTCTCCAAGGGTTGTCATAAAATTGTGGGGATGCTAATGATTCAAACTCCCCATGTTATTAAAAGCATGACCTCATCCTTATGAGGCTCAGTCCAACTTCAACATCACCATTGCAACTTGTCACCCTCTTAATTTTTTTTCTAAGTTGGACTAAGTTTTGTTAACGTAACATAATATACAGGTTGAGTCGAGCCTTCGCAATTGCTGTGCTAGTCAATTCCGGAGGCATTATACGTAAAAAAAACAAAATAATGACTGCCCCAGATGGGGAACCCGGTCATGAAACAACTGCCCTCAATGGGGAAACAAGCTTCCGACAAAAAAGACTTAAAATATGAGAAAGTGTTATGGAAAGAAATATTAACATAGAAAATAAACAGAACAGTGAAAAAGGACCTCTCCTTGTTGTTGTTGTGCTCTATGCTAGGTGTCATTTTGTTGAGGCGGAGGATCCTCCACAATGAGGCACCTGTATTCGTTAGAGTAATCATCTACGTGCTTCGACTGATGGGCTGCTGGTTCAGGTGTTGTAGCGGTGCGAACTGTGCTGGCAATGCCCTTCCAACGTTCTTCACCCGACCATTCGGGACTCCCACTGCCACTATTGCCACTACCATTGCTGCTGGAGGAATTAGCATCAGGCTTGAATGGTAGGGCCTCATATTTCCGCGAGAGCTGCGGAGGAACTATGGCTATGGTGGATTTTCTTGGTCTTTTTCTGTTGCTTCGTTCTGCAGAAAAAGGGGCTTCTTCCTGGAAATTGATAGTAATGGTGGCCGTGAGACGGGGTTTGTCCAGTGCACAATTGTAATGAAATTGCACCATATTATCCTCGGGAAGCAGTGAGCGGGGCTCAGAGTGAATGGATTGAGGTGGTTAAGAAGCTCGACCCCATCCTTTGCCTCGGCCTGTGGAATGGCACTAGGTAGAAATCTCTTCAGGCTAGAGGGTGTAGGGCTCAGGATGAATGGACAAAGGAGGAAGAGAAGCCTGTCCTCTTCCTCTGCCACGACGTGTGGGAGGATAATGAGCTGAATTATCTTCAAGCGACGTAGAGTGAGACTCCAAGTGAATGGAAAGAGGGGGACGAGATGCCTCACCTCGACCATTGCCTCGACGACAATGGATTCTGTGCTGTCTAGGCATATTGGAGCAGTAAAAGTCTTTAGGGAGGCAATTGAGTGGAGGATGGGTGATAGAACGGGTGAAGGGACTATATTCTGGTGGTGAAGGAGCAAGCGTGAGGCTGCAGTAGAAACTGTGGGTGAAATGGAGATCCGGAGCTAGTGTGAGGCAGCAATGGAGGCTGCAATGCCTCCCTGTGTGCATTTGAGAGCTCAACTCTGAGACAGCAGAGGGGCAGATGCAGCGGGAGGGAAATGGAGGGATTATGAAGTGCTGAGCCATTAGAAGGAGAGCTAGGCGATATATCAAACTGAGATCAATAAAGAAGGAGTGAGTCAAGCTGCTGGCTGACTTAAATGTAGCCGGACAGAGCCCATGAGTGGCCATGTGGCATGGCCAAGTGGCGCATGCTGGGCCTGCCGTCTCCATTCTTCGACTATACACCCACATCCGGGGTGTCATCCTCTTATTAAGCACACTATCTACTTGTAATTGACACACTAATATGATATATAATGGGAATTAATACTCCCATATATACTAGCATTCGCTTTTGTTGTGTTTCCCACTTTCATAATTATTAAGTGTTTTTCTCTACCACATGATCAATCATCATCTAAAAAGAGCTGCATATCCTTAGAGACTCAATTTTATTTGGGTGCCACGGTGTAGTTAGCCTCTTTTGGTTGAAACAAAATAACATGTTGTTGTGGAGGTAAATCCCCTTTGCGGACAGAGGCGATCCCACTAGCCCTAGAGTGGGTCTAGCAAATTTGAAACACGCAAAGCTATTGATTCCTATTTAAAAAAGATAGAATCACGATAGATCACTTACCGTGATTACTTCGCTGCTGTTGTCGAAGAAGAAGTGGCGCTTCCGTTCCTAGCTGGATAGGTCACGATCCATGAGCTTGTCGCATCCAGATACCTGTACACATGCAAAGAAGAGAGACAACATGCATCGCAATATTTCACACTTTATAACTATCGATTAGTCAGAGAGGAACGAATGAAATTGCATTATATAATGGAAAAACACAATCATGGAACCAATAGCAGAGTCATGTATATTAAGATACGAGAGAACGATTAAAACCGATGCTCTGACGTCGTGATCTTCCTTCGACAGGGTTCCAGTGGGATGTGTCTCACAAAGCTCGTCTGGGATTCGACAAAACTCTCTCTCTCACAGGGTTCTCCTTAGCTCTACTCTTGATTGTCACTCAGCTATAATTTCCTTCCCAAAAGTTCAGCTAGCTAGCAAATGGAGAGGGCATGCTTTTATAGAGGGAGAAGGAGAGGTTAGGCTCCCTATAATCATGGGGGAGAGTCCTATCTCTTAGGAAGGTTCCATGAGAGGTGGAAAACCACTTCCTAAACAGGGAGATCCGGAAGCAAACAACCCAACCTCATTTTGATGATCCGTTCTGAAGTTGTTAGAATCAAACTTCCACCTTCTATTGTTAAAAAACATCCCTTAATAGGCTTGGCACAGGCATAACACAGGGACAGAGCACCAGTTGGCATGCCCACTAGTGTACATTTTCCCCATTGGCGAGAGGGATGAACTGGCTACTCGTGCCAATGCCAAAACATGGGTTTTTAGGGTTTTCAGAGGAAATGTTCTTGAGGAGAATTCTTGCCCTTATGTAGAAGGATGCCATCAAGGTGTTTTTAGGACATTTTACTGTTCACAGGTCATGGGAATAGTCCTCCAATGTACGGGACGAGGGATTGTAGGGGTGGTGACAAAATGTTGTGTAACAGATGCCCCCTAAAGCATGAGGTCTAAGAGAGAGGGAGGGGTGAAATTCTTTATGAGAATGCATTCAACCGAAAAAACTACCGTCGAAAGACCTGCAAATACAAATACAACTGTTATCTATGATACATGATATGTGGTATGGGCGTAGGCATCCATAATAGAGTGCACAAAAACCGAGATCCATGGTATGGATGCAGCCATCCAGAAAATAAGGTTCAACAAGTAGACTCAGGTATGGTTGTAGCCATCCAATCAAAAATTCATGTAATAAATCATAATAATCCACAAAGAACCTGCAGCCTGGATGTTATCAGATAAAATCCAGGGTCTTGCACTCCATCTCGACCCAAATAGAGTACAAGTTCGAGCATGCGAATATGTGAGCTGAAGTCGAACATGCAAGAACATCATCTGATTACCAGCCAATAATGAAAGCCGTTAACAGACGCGAGAGAAACCACCAATAATGACGATGGCTCTCAAGGTACAAAAGCTACAATCCACGGAAGGTGAACAGTGAGTTGGCGTCCAACACCTGCAGAATCATCCGATCGAAGGCCAATAATGAAAACCTTGTGTCGAATGCGAAGAACCTGCCATTGAGGCTTGCAGGCTCTAAGGCACTTGAAGGGAGTCTCTAGATCAGCTTCCTGGATAATGAGCTGAAGTCGACAGGAAGTGACCTTGATCAAACGTGGGCCATAATGTTTCCCACATCATCGACACGAGACAGAGGGATATAATGTTTGTGAATCAATACCAACAGAGAATCAGAGGGAGGTTGAAAACTGCAGAGGCCAACTTCTCTTGAACATATCGGCGGCACGACATTGGATTTAGAAGTATTTGAAATCAAGGGATCTGAGGTCATGGTGATGCGGAAAAGAGAAAATGAGCGGTAAAAAGAGATTACCCAAACCCATGAAGGCAAGCAGATAACGAGATGAGATGTCCCCAACCCGACACGAATGCAGAAAAGTGCCATGTTCAAGAGCAACATACTGCCGACATGACTATAATACTAGTTCCATTTCCCCCACCATTTCCGGCGAGTACCCCAATTATTTTTGGAAACAAGCTTGAAGGGGATAGCATGTGCTTGCGATATAAGTTTTTCCTTCGAACAAATCCAACCTAGTACATTTTATGAGCCCTAGGAAGGAGGAACTCGAGTAACGTCATTACGACGGAGTCCGATGTCATCAGATTTTAATGAGTCTGACAAAGGAATAACTCGACGTCTTTTCATGTTTAGAGAGTTTGAAAAGACAACAGAAAGTAAAACTCGAGCAGTCCCTTTTAGTAGATAGTCCCATAGATCCGAAAAGGTAGAAAACAATTTCCAAGAGAACCTCCTAGTCGCTATAAGCTAGGGTATTCTTTTTTCATAAATAATCCATCCCAACCAAAAAAAGGGGTAAAAGTATACTGGGTAGATGTTGTTTCGCAGCCAATTTAACGAGCTCAAAACGACAAGCGACTTGACAATCTTTTCAGTTTTAGAGAGCCAGAAAAGAGCTGAAAGATGACTCCAGTAGTGAGTTTTTCGTGTTTTTACCGAGTCCGAAAAAGTATAAAATACAACTCGTCTCTTCGTTAAAATCATGTGAAAACCTTTTGCTGCAAAAAAATATGCGTATAAAACATAGTTGATGAAAATAGTGCGAAAATATATCGAAAAACATGTTTAAAAACCCATTTTAGGACTTTGAAAAACTATAAAAGACCAACAGTGGTAAAAAATATTTACTTTTCACTTTTTACCTCTTTGCAGAGCAATAGTGACCTTTTTGTGCTTCGATCTTTAGGTGACGAGTGTGACCAATCCATCAGACTAAATCGACTTCTGTCCAGTTCAGGTAAGAGTCGACCTCGTTCTCCATATTTTAAGCTGCATTTCACTGTATTTAATCATGGTTTGAGGTCTTTTAGGGAGGGAATTTCAATTTTTATGGCTCTGCGGTTGGCGTGGGTTCCAGGCACGGACCCGTGCCAATCCACTTTGTTTTACACAGAGGCCGCGCCAGTTGGCGCGACTGTTAGCCAGACAGCCGCGCCAACGGCGCAACACAAATTCTGGCTAAAAAATCTCAAAAATGAACCAATGAAATACAATTTTGAATACTTGAGGAGGTTAATAATGCTCCTATGTTTGATTTGATGCAGGAATTTAGCAAAATATGGTCATTAAATGGAAAGAGAGAGAGCACAATGAGGAAGACGAATTGGTAATGAGAAATGAGCAGTGTATGAATGCTCTCCGGAATTGCGGGCTGAAAAAATTCTTCCTGACGCCATGTCTCTGGGCTCAACCCGAACTACTGTAGTATCTCATTAGCATTTGGGATGAGGATGAGGAGAAGTTCAAACTTTGAGATCAGGAAATTGAGCTCGAAGTGTCAGACGTGCACTTCATCACTGGATTGTCACGCAGGGGTCCAGTCCCTATCTTGACCGGCACCAGGCCTTCAGGTGAAAAAATGACACTGGTCATGGATAGGGTGTGCCGAGGGGCACACAAAAGGACAGGGAGCAGGAAGGTAGAAATTTAGACCGTCCCAGATCTAGCATTGAGAGTAGTGCTACATACCATTACGCGGGCTGCGGGGTCGCAAGCATCGCACGAGGCTACAAAGAGACAACTCCTTCTTGCATCAGAGTGCATGAACCCAAAAGTGTTTGACTGGACCACAACCATGACTATGAAAATTAAATGGCAATTGAAAAAATGCAAGAAGACCAAACTGAAACAGTTTGGATATGGGTCAATTTTGGTGTCATTCTTCCTGGAACAACTACCTATTTTCCAATGCCAGGGGGCCATAGTCCCAGAACCACCATTGAGAGAGCCACGGATGGCTCTATGGGTGGCATTGATGCCCAGGGCAGGGGGCAGCCAGCAGATGTCCTGGCGGCCCGAGTTCTTTGGCTGGCTTTGATGACAGTTGATTTTCGTGGAGGACTAGCCCTATGTGAGCATCGATTTCACTGGAGACCCAGACCTTCCACTGCCGGAAGGAGAGGACTAGGACGAGGAGCTTGGTAAGACTATTTTTAATTTTATGAGTTTTATGATGTTTTGGTATACATGCATGTTCTAACAACTGATCCTATATGTATGCATATGTTGGCCCAGAGAGGCCTAACGGAATGTCACTAGTAGCAAGGAGGACCCCTCTCGCTTATGACCCTCAAGGTGAGGGGGTGCGGGGGATGAGCTTGTACAGAGCCTGGAGGGGATCGCTCGCAGAGTTCCGGATTATGCTCGTTTAGTTGATGTTCCCTTATCTTATCAGAGGCACACCGTAGGGGTGCCGAGTCGTCTCCACCACTTACTGGGGTGGTTGGTGCGGGCAGTGACATGCTACCATGAGCACCATTCCGATTAGTCACCTAGGCTTTCTATTTGCATATTTTTTGAGAGACATGTCATCTCCGGATGTAACTGAAACAAACATGTATATTTTTGGTTTTATATGATGCACACGTTGCAAACACTCGACATATATATATATATACATCTATTTTCTACATGGGTCTTGCTTACATATGATAATGTTTTTACAAATTGCGTAAATGTGTATCTAATACCATGTTGGCTACTACATCTGTTAGTGTATTCATTCATCTTGGTATATGCTGATATGTAATGTAATCAAAATTTCTTTCAAGTAAACAAATACGTAGATACAGTCTTAAAATGCATGGGTTTCTAACTGAATAATGACCATTGAGCTGTAAAACCACAAGTTTTGAATCCATATGTATAAGTAATGCGTGAATACCGAGGTTAATAGCCTCGTTTAATAATTTCAAATCAGCACTATATTCCGCAACATTATTTGTAGCAGGCCCTAGACAAACACCTTGTAAATTAACCAACTCACCAGCAGGATTATAAATTACCTAGGCTACCGAAGAAAGGTTTCTGGTACTGCGGGAGTCATCCTCCGCGAAACCAACATAAGGAGTAATAGACATCTGCACAATCAGGAAGACCCAATAAGTAGAAAAATGCTTACAAAGAACACCACACCACACATGCACAAAAATGAAAAAATCACCTATGTACATATACTATGCAAGAATGATTCAAGCATAATATTTCTTCAGGTACAACCCATTTCTGGGCTGTGCCAAAGGAAGACCTTCATAATTGATCAGCTCATAAGCCCCATTTTTCAATACACGTTTAATGATATAGGGCCCATGCCACATAGGTTGGAATTTTCCTGGCCCAAGCTTGTCATGGGCTTGATCATACAAGAGGACGAGGCCCCCCTCGATAAAAGAGCGCAGAGAAACCGTTTGATCGAAATGACCTTTAACCTGCTTTTTCTGTGCCTCAATAACCAAAGTAGCCAAGCGGCGAGTTTCATCCAATCTCTCAAGATATAGGAGATGTTCTTCCTCCGGGGAAGTGTCGGATAGTAATTCCACAACCAATTTTAGTGAAGGGATCTCACATTCAACTGGAAGAGTAGCTTCTAGACCATACACCAACTGAAATGGTGTGAATCTGGTTGCACTCTTCACTGACGTTCGGTAGGCCCAAAGAGCTGAAAACAATTGGAGATGCCAACTTGATTTGTGTATACCAATTGTTCGTTGAAGCATCGTGACAAGTACCTTGTTCACGGCTTCAACCTGGCAATTTGCTTGAGGATAGTATGGCGTTGAGCTGTCATGACGCAAGCCCAACTTAGATGTCAGCTCTGCCATCATATAGTCTCGAAAATGAGAGCCATGATCAGTGACGATGGCTTGAGGAACGCCAAAACGAGTGATCACATGGTTGAAAATGAACTGTGCAGCTGTCTTACCACCCGCAGCCAGTGAAGGCATTGCTTCGGCCCACTTGGTGAAATAATCTACGGCAACGATGATATAAGCATGCCCCCCAGCCAAGTGAAGGTTACACGTCATAAAATCAATGCCCCATTTGACAAAAGGGCCGATGGTAATGATAGGATGTAATGGAAGAGGCGGCACACGCATCATGCGTTGGAAGATTTGGCACTCATGACACTTTTGTACCGCAACAATACAATATTTAAATATAGATGGCCAAAAATAGCCCACATGAAAGATTTTCTGTGTGGTAGCATAACCAGACATGTGACTGCCACAGGCGCCACTGTGATACTCATTCAGAACTTTCTCAGCCTCTTCTAAGGTCAAACATCGGCGAAGTACATAATCGACTCCGACACGATATAAGGTATCTTCGACAATGCGATATGGTTGCGACTGATGTCGAATGCGGCGTCAAGCATCCTTCGTTAACTTGGACCGGAAGATAGATGTCTGGAGGTACACAATGATATCACCATACCTTGGATCGAGAGTGTTGATTAAGAAGAGAGTTTCATCCTGGATATGATCCTCGGATTGAGACGGAACAGAGTCGGTAGGGAGAGAACAAATGAGATCAACAAAAACCAATGATTTCTTTGATTTGACAGTAGTGAACTCCAAATCAAACTCTTGGAGGATGAAAATCCACTTTGAGTACTTGCCCCCCAGCAATTTTCGAGACAAAATGTAAGTCATGGGGTTGCAGTTGGAAATCATGGTTACTGTGCGTAACAGGATGTAATGGCGAAACCGTTGAACGGCCTGGACCGCGGCGAGTGCCAACTTCTCGACGTGTGCATAACGCGTTTCAGTGTCGAGGAGATTCCGAGATAGATAATAAACCACGTGTTCATTACTGTCATCATCATCCTGTACCAGAACCATGGAAATCGTACTGAATGCGGCAACCAAATAGAGGGTAAAGTCACGATGATAATTTGGAGGATGTATTAATGGAGCGTTGACGAGAAACGTCTTAAGGTTATCAAAATATTGCTGAGCAATCTCATCCCAACAGAAAGGGATGTCATGTTTTAGAAGTCACATAAACCCTTTGGCTACCTCTACATAGTTCGAGATAAAACGACGTAAGAAATTCGATTTCCCTTGAAGACTCTGAAGCTGATGCAACGAGGATGGGGAGGGGAGATTAGCAATAGCCTCAACCTTGAGAGGGTCAAGGTGAATTCCGTCCTTAGAAATAATGAATCCTAAAAGTCGACCAGATACAACACAGAAGACGCACTTGTGAGGATTAAGCCTGATGTTGTAACGTCTACAGTGGAGGAAAATCTGGCGGAGATGTTCCAAAGGGTCTTTGCGTAGAGCTGAATGAGCCAGAAGGTCATCCAGATATTGTTGAACAACATTACGTATGTTGTGAAAATCGTAAGACATGGCACGCTGGAAGGTAGCCCCAGCGGTTTTTAAGCCGAAAGGGAGTTTCTTATAGGAAAATGTTCCCCACAGACAGATGAAAGCTGTCTTATGTTGATCGAATGGAAGGATATTGATTTTATTATAACTTGAAAAGCCGTGCATAAGGAAAAAGATCTCACTTCCTGCATAATCGTCAATGATCTGATCGATAAAAGGGGTGGGATAGTTGTCCTTAGGGCAAGCCCGATTGATATCTCGATAGTCCACACAGACTCGAATTGTGCCCCGCTTCTTACCCACAGGGAAAATATTGGAAACCCACTCTGTCAGAGGGATCAAATATATGAAACCTGCTTTAAGAAGTTTCTCAACTTCAACTTTTATAGCAGCGGCTTTCCGAGGATGCACTGGACGCAGACATTGGCGCACAGGTTTCGCATCGGGATAGGTGGGAATTTCGTGCATGACGATACTGGGATCAATTCCAGGCATGCTTTCGTAAGACCACGTGAAAACATCACGGAATTCACGGAAGAGACTAGTGTACACTTGAATCTCATCGGGAGAACAAGTGACTCCCACATGGATGTTCTCGATGACCCCCGGTTTAACGTTGATGTCGATAGGCATCGTTTCGGTAATATTACTCAGATTTCCTTTCGAGAAAACTTCATGAGTCAATATTGGCATTTGGAGCAGCGGAGAGGGAACCTGAGATGAAAAACAATCGAGACAATTAGACATTGCCCCCAGGCCGAGCATAAATGAGGAAAAATGATGCCCATCGCTCCACGACAGATCTTCGAGAGACATAGTATCCACAATAGCTTCGTCAGACGGAAAACCTTCTCTCAAAGTATCGGGCGAATCTGTGTCGCCGAGCCAAGGGGATTGAGAATAAACATCAAGAGCCATTCTCAAAGGAGCATTATCAGCAGGAGGAGGATTCGATGTGGCAATTATATCATAATAATTGATTTAAACTAGGGTCAGAGGCATTGATTCTCCAAAAGAGGTAACCTGTTCAGCAGAAAGGATGATCCATGGGTCATCTGACCTAGAGATCATATTGACTTGAACGGTGTTCGGTGGTGGAATGGGGAAAATACCCATGAGAACGAGGTCATTAAAAAGACCTGGTCCTATACTGTCGGGGGGATTAGGAATTTGATCCACGTATGACACGTTGTTCTCGGAAGACGAGGTAAAGAAAGACAGTTGATCGATAGTAATAATCTTGCCCTCATGTGGAAACTTCAAAAGTCGAAAGAGGGTGAACGGAATGCACAACATGGCATGGGTCCAACTGCGACCAAGTAGAAGATTGTAGTTGAGGTTGGCATCAACAACTTCAACTTCAACGTTGATTGTCTTTCCTCGTAATGTAATCGGTAGACTCGCGAGAACACCCAAGGGTTTTGATTCCCTTCCATCGAATGCCTCAAGGGCATTGGGAGATGAAGTGAGGGTCGGAGATCCAATGGCTTTCTAGCAAGTAGATGAAATAATGAAGGTAGATGCACCTTCGTCCACAAAGGCTCTATGAATATTGAGGCCTTTAATGTCGACTTGTATAACGAGCGTAATCTGGTGCGGAAGTTGGGGGACGAAATTCTCTAGATCGAAGGTGAGAAGGCTAGAATTGGCAGGATCAATTCTTCTGATTGTAGATAAAAAAGATTTCCGTTGAGACGAAAAAACTTTGAAGTACTTCCAATGCGGACATCGCGGAAGGCGCCTGTGCCAGATCCTCAACAATGCTATAATGCTGAGCAGCATGGGTGTTCGGATTATAGGAAGACTTTCGGAGAACACCCTTGGAAGGTGGTCGTACAACGGGTTCAGCACTGGGCCTTTCAATCTCAAGAGGACCAAAGGCAGGCGGGGGAGGAGGGCCATCAACAACTTCCTTCCCAGCTTCCTGGCATGACCTAGCATAATCCTTCGACCGAGTGGCTATAGAAACAAGTGCAGCACCATTCATCATGAAAACCTGAGACCCAAACGGTGTAGATAGCGAAGGCTGCTCAACCATTTGGGTCTGCAGAGATGGAAATGGTTCCTTAAGAACTGCTAGAGTTCCCTTAGAGCCCTTAGGAAGTTGACTAACCTCAGATCGTCTAGGACAATCTTTGGTGTAGTGGTCTTCATCGCAAATCAGGCAAAGGTACTTCAGTTTTAACTTTGAACCATCATCAGCACGTGGTTTGGACGATTCTGGTTTTGGGGCATCAGATTTGGCTTTGCCTTTGCCCTTATTTTTCCCTTTGGAAGTCTTGTCCGCAGGATTGGCCTGGACGACGTTGACCTCCATGGTCTTACCAGAATCTGGAGTAGCTTGAGGAGAAGAATTGTTGGAAGAATTCAATTTCTGCTTCCCATTGGAAGACTTGCGAGAAGTCTGAGAGATAGAACCAATAACACCGTCTACTGATGGAGTAGCTGGCGCTTTAGAGGTCCCTGGTCACAGGGCATCAGTCAAGATGTCATATAATGTGCCGGACTGAGAGTACACTAAATCGAGGTACTCGGCACGAGCAATGGCTTGTTCCTCGGTTACACATGCCCCCATAGCAATGTCTTGTGCAATCTTATTGAAAAAATAGGTAGTGAATCAGTGAGTTAGAAGCTGATTAGGAATGTCAAACTTGATCAGATGACGACGACGTCTCCATTCGTGAATGTGATATGAAATATGAGTAGCTTTGTCCTGTTTCAGAGATGTTAGGAGATGCGTCCTGGATTCGTAACTAACTGGTAACTAGAAATGCGTCAGGAATGCCATATCTAGAGTATTAAAATCTTGAAAAATACGACGAGACAGTTCTATATACCATTTAGCAGCAGCGCCGGTGAGAGTGCGCTAGAAAAGACGCAGACGAATCGAGTCATCCACCCAAGAATTCGAAGAACACCATAAATGGTACATCATGACATGTGCTTGGGGGTCTTCTCCAGATTTTCCCTCAAACTTAGGACAATCACCAGGCACCTTCATCGGAACCGAAGGCCAATATGGATTATGAAGAATCGGATCATTGGTCAATTTGGACACGTCCGGTAACTCCAATGTGGCGAGAAAAGGTAATTGAGGGTTAAAAGGGATGCCAGGTCCCTGATAAGGACCTGTACCTGTACTCCATCCTGTTTGAGCATAAATCTGCCCCCATTGATTCTGTCCTAAAGGATTCTAACTATAGGGGGTATAAGCCGGATAATTGGGTTGATATGGCAGCTAAAAACCAGGATACGGGGGTTGATAACCAGGGTACTGATTCTAATTATACACGGGCCTCGATTGAGCAGTGTACGGATTTTGATGCGGAGTATAAGTATAGCCTGGATGTTGAGGGTAATAACCAGAACCTTGAGGTGGGTTGTAAACCGATCGAGACTGACCTTGAGGGTGATATCCGCATTAGGGTTGAACGAGCTGCGGGTAAGTGGGGCCCTGCTGAGTCAAATAAGTTGAGCGCACAGGTGGATTTAGCTGTGTCGTAGAATAGATCGACGGTTGAGCAAGGTTAACACGCTGTGCAGGCTGCCCTGGTTGAACAAGTTGACCTAGATGATGAGGGGCACCAGGTTGAACAGGCTGAGCAGGTTGGCCTGATGGTGGGAGTGGGCCAGGTTGTGCCTGATAACTAGGTTGACCTGTGACAGGACCATAAGATGGCTTAGATGTGCAACATTTTGACCAATTGGAAAATTAGGCTGTTGAGGTTGCACCAAAGGTTAAGAAGGATGGGTTTGCCCCCCAGGACCGTATGGAGGTCCAGGTTGATACCCCGATTTCCTTGCTGGTCCTTGAGGTTGCCCTGGTTGGACCACAGGGTGAGGCTGCAAAGGTTGACCTTAAGGATTGTAAGACTGCCCTTGCGAGCCGTAAAATAATCCCTGCTGGACCGAAGGTTGTCCCTTGCGGGTCATACGCATACCGTGGCTGGGTTGAAGGTTGTCCTTGGAAGGGTTGTCCTTGTGGGCCATAAGCATATCCTTGTTGAAACAAAGGTTGTCCCTTAAAGGGTTTTCCTTGTTGGATAGAAGGTTGCATAGGTAGGGTAGATATAAAACTGTTAATATAATGATAAGCCTCAGGAGCATGAAAATGAATGGGGTTTCCCTGCTCATCATATTGATATGGAAATGTGTAGATCAGAGCACCATACACTCCATAATGAGAAAATTAAGGACAATTAAGATCCTGAGAGGACTAACCAACCTCGAAGATTGGCAGCTATAAAGACATTCGGTACTCCTCGGGAGAAATGTTCTCTGGAATGGCAGAAACTATATAAACGTCTTCAGGAATTGATGAGGTCCTAGTTGACTGAGTGGTGACAGCAGGCGTAGATGCAGCCACGCAGACAGTAGGTCTAACAAGTACCAATGTGACAAAAGGAGATGCCGTGAGAGGTGTCGATGGCAACATCCCTAACGAGGGAATGGTCGGTTCCGTGGACAGAGTCGATATTCCCATAAAGGAAATAGCGGCCATGACCTGACTTAAAGACGTATATCCAGCTGGAAGCGATGGAACAGGTGAAGATAGAACAGATGGTTCAAGGATGTCTTCGGGAAAAAGCTGGTAGTCTTCACCAGAAGTAGGAATTCCCTCACTAGGAGTAGGACTGGATGAGTCCATATCTGACCCTGCCATAAGATCTTCTAAAAGACGACAGGGACTAGGAGGTATGAAAACAGCCAAAATGGTGATCCTGATGTAAGAGGAGGGAAGTGTTCCCCAACTTCAAATCCAAACCAAGCGTTGGACAAGGGCCAATTGAACTCAACTGGTCCTCCAAAGGGAAGTTCAGATATAATCGGTCCCCCGTCGGGAAACTCGGATACAACGGGCTGCTGATACTCATCAGAGGACTAAGAGACCTCTGATGAATCATTTGTATAAGGAATACCAGTAGACGAAACTAATGGTTCTGCCACTGTGACTATAGAAAAAAAGAGGAAGAGATCAAAAACAAAGATATGCAGGCAAAAGCCAAGGCAAACAAAAACAGGCCGAAAAATCAATCTCTAAATGGGCGTGTGATCATAGGTGATTAATTTTACCACATTGAACTAGAAATTTTACTGTTTCATGTTTTAAGAGTCTAGAAACGAGTAAAAGATGACTCTATCACTTTCAGTTTGGAAACAAGTGTGAAAGGACAAGCGCTTGATGATCTTTTCAAATTTAGGGAGTTATTAAAGATCAAAATGATTTCTCTGGTAATCTAGGTAAATGGGTGTACCAGATATCCGAGAACTGCCATATACACCTTGGTAAAAATGAAAGAGAAATCAACCAAGGACTTAACGTAGTGTAGGTAATCTCTCCGAATGTTGTGTCTAGTGTATCACGGGTAAAAGACAGTAGACTCGGCTTCCTATGGATAAAGGATTTGCAACCTAATGGGGTCTCCCTTTATATACACGATGGTATAGGGAGCACAAGTCCGTACTAGTGCTGTCTATAGCCAGATGGCGAGCGACAGCTACTAGGCTTAAAGACGCCAGAACACGTCTCTACCTTAGACTACTAGATGTTTCGTTAAGTTTCAATGCTGCCTTAGGTTAATTTAGTAAATTTTAAAGTTGATCTTCAATTTGCGTTTTGATTTCAAGGCCCTATCGAATGTTGGATCTCATAAAACCTCTAGATGTAAACTACATGCCACAAAATATCATTTTGTTCAATGAAGAGCTATCTACGGGAGAGTTGAGAGCTTTCAAATGATAGCAAAATGAACACACAAAAACATCCACTACTGTTTTCAATGCAAGCTAATGAAACTAGAAAATTTTTCTCTAGAATTATACAATGCTAGTAATGCGAATTTTTTTTCAATTTTCACTATGCCAATCAAAATGCAAAAGATTTTGTTTTTGGTATTTTTCAATATATTAGAGAAAATGCACTAAATAGATGAAAAACTAATGAAAACATCAATTTTAGAATGATAAAGAGAGAGCTGAAACAAAATAAGTTCACCCAACTCAAACAAACACAATCAAGACTCAAACCGATGATGAAATCCCTCAAAGCGAAGAAGAATATCAAAAGAGACTCAAACAAACCGTGTGATCTAGGCTTGGAGCAACACAAAGAGAAACTGAATGAAAGAGAGGACAATCACTCAATTGATGCAATGATTTTCAACAAGATGAATGCAAAGAAGCAAAAGCAAAGTTGACCGGAAAAGCAAAGACCCAAAACTCCCACGGGAGGCTCAGCACACTGAAGCACCTAGAAGTCCTAGGGCTAAAATGCAAAACTGACAGAAAAAGGCAAAAAACCAGAGGACAAGGGCTAAACACAGTAAAAAATGACTTCAAAGTACTAAATGAATCAGAAAAAATGAACAAGGACCAAAACTCAAGCTCAGAGAGTCCAAAAATAGGCAAACCCTAAAACCAAGCAGGGTTGGCGTGCCTGTTTGGCTGTAATATACGCCAAACAGGGAATGGTGCGGGGGCCTAACTAGCAACAAGCGACAGTTGGCGCGACTGTTAGGGGTAGAACCGTGCAAATCAGGTTTACCCTAGAAAAATGATGAAAATGAACTAACAGAGGCTATATCTGGTCTTCTGGGGGTTGAACAAGGTTTTAACACCAAGGAAGGTGAACCAAAAAAGCAGACTAATCAAACAAAAGGACAAAAAAAACCTAATGGAGGAAGGACCAACTCTTACTGATCCCCAGCAGAGTCGCCAAGTTGTTGTGGAGGTAAATCCCCTCTGCGGACATAGGTGATCCCACTAGCCCTAGAGTGGGTCTAGCAACAATCGAAACATGCAAAGTTATTGATTCCTAGTTACAAAAGATAGAATCGCGATAGATCGCTTACCTTTATTCCTTTGCTGCTATTGTCGAAGAAGAAGTGGCGCTTCCGTTCCTAGCTGGATAGGTCATGATCCGTGAGTTTGTCGCATCTAGATACTTGTACACATGCAAAGAAGAGAGACAACATGCAACGCAATATTTCACACTTTATAACTATCGATCAGTCAGAGAGGAACGAATGAAATTGCATTATATAATGGACAAACACAATCATGGAACCAATAGCAGAGTCATGTATATTAAGATACGAGAGAATGATTACAACCGGTGCTATGATGTCATGATCTTCCTTCGGCAGGGTTCCAACGGGACGTGTCTCACAAAGCTCATCAGGGATTCGACAAAACTCTCTCTCTCACATGGTTCTCCTTAGCTCTACTCTTGATTGTCACTCAGCTATAGTTTCCTTCCCAAAAGTTCAGCTAGCTAGCAAATGGAGAGGGTAGGATTTTATATAGGGAGAAGGAGAGGTTAGAATCCCTATAATCATGAGGGAGAGTCCTATCTCTTAGGAAGGTTCCATGAGAGGTGGAAAACCACTTCCTAAACAGGGAGATTCGGAATCAAACAACCCAACCTGATTTTGATGATCCGTTCTGAAGTTGTTATAATCAAACTTCCGCCTTCTATTGTTAAAAAATATTCCTTAATAGGCTTGGAACGGGCACAACACAAGGACAGAGCACCAACTGGCACGCCCACTAGTGTACATTTTCCCCATTGGCGCGAGGGATGAACTGGCTACTTGCACCAATGCCAAAACATGGGTTTTTAGGGTTTTTTAGAGGAAATGTTCTCGAGGATAATTCTTTCCCTTATGCAAAAGGATGCCATCAAGGTGTTTTCAAGACATTTTACTTTTCACAGGTCACGGGAATAGTCCTCCACTGTACGGGACGAGGGATTGCAGGGACAGTGACAAAATGCTGTGTAACACATGTAGTCCTCACTCAAAATGTTACACCATATCTATATTAGGATTAATTATTATGCAATATACCTCGCATTTTCCAATTTGTTGGCATATTACTCTTCCTCAAAATTATTAGAATCACCTATCTCTTAGAAGTGTCCATTTTCTCTTGAAACACCTCTTCAATTCGATTATTTTCTTATAGACATCTCTCTATTTTTCTCTTTCCAACGTATTGTCAACAACAATATTCATGTCCATCTTTAGTAAATTTTCTATATATCTCATATCTTGAAAACTTGAGCTACTTTTAGGAGTATTCATCTTCAACCTTTGTAACCATTCTCTCTTCTTCATCATCTCAATAGTTTCTATCTTCTTCTATAGGGTCATTTATCTCTTCAAGCACCATCTTCTTCTTCTTTCCCTTGGTATTTTCTTCTCATATGTTCATCACCTCTTCCTTATCCTCCTAATGTTATTACCAACTGTAATACCATCTAATGAAGTGAGGGACAACCACAACCAAGTATCAAATC
This sequence comes from Pinus albicaulis, assembly GCA_034641835.2. Taxonomy (NCBI): domain Eukaryota; kingdom Viridiplantae; phylum Streptophyta; class Pinopsida; order Pinales; family Pinaceae; genus Pinus; species Pinus albicaulis. The sequence goes on along the minus strand of CM076580.1, from coordinate 307,134,542 downwards.
CACACAATTGAAAACTTGCACTTCACATTTAAAATATAGGTAACATATCATCCACTAAAAAAATATTCAACTTTACAGGATTATGATAAAAAAAAGAAATCTCAATTAGTAATAATAGTGGAAGTAATATATCATTCAAACATATTCTCTCAACCTTCTACCATACTCTTAGTTTTGGCTCTTAGCCATTTATTCATTAACACTACCAATTGTATTCCTATAACTACTCTACAACTCTACAATCTAACGTATAGGTCATGGAAACCACATAATAGCTCTCATAACTTCAATTGTTATTCTTCTTCTCCTAGAACTCCTTGGTCTTCCTTGTTCATTTGTATTTATTCCCTTCGTTGCTATAACTTAATTTTTGATGGGTAGCCTATTTAAATCTTGATGGTCTCTCCATATTCCTAAACTTCATATAATTTCTACTCTCCTTTTTGTTTATTTCATTTTCCACATGACAAGTTCCATTTTGTCCTCCATCATCCTCATATGCCCCTCACAAACCTATTGTATGTATCAATTAATATAAGCTTCAATCCTCCATTCTTCACCATAGGTCTTTCACAAATGGACATGGATCCATTAGTGCTCAATAAGAAAGGCGAGGGAGAGGACCCCATCCTTTCTCCTCTCCAAACTCAATGGAAAGGGTGTGGAGAGTGTGGTGTGAAGCATCCAACACTCATCTAGACCACCTTTGGCTCCATTTCACACTAACCATCTTAAATCCATTAACACCGGATCTATCATGCGCCGAGAGAGATCAAATCCCGTGAGGTGAAAACTTTCTTTTTGAAGCGTAGAACTTGAAGAAAATTTTGCACTCGAGAGATTTGATCCCTCTTAGTGCATGATAAATCCAACAGTAATGGATCTAAACTGATTGTATAAAAAATATTCAAATTACCTTATTTTTAATAAAAGAATATTTTTTTAAGCAAGACAAAGTTCCAACCTCGTTACTCAATTTTTTTTTTTAAATTTTCATCTTAAAAAAAGTCAAAATCAGGTAAAAACCTCTAAAAACAAAATTTCATTATCAAAATTTCCAATAATAAAATGAAACTCTAACTTTAAACGAAGTTCTTACGAAATTTGATAATTTAAAACAAACCATGCAATATTAAAAAACAATATAAAGCCATATTAACTTTTGTGAACCCTACAATATTGGTATTTGAGGCAACCATACAAGCAACATGCAAGGACATAGGGAAACATGCTCTGTCCCTTTGCTACATTACAAAAAAACTTCTAGCGTGTCTTTTAAGAAACATTGCAAGGATCTTCGGTGGACACTCAAATGATCATATACCGTAAACGTCTTGTCACTTATTTCTCAATGAATTGAAATGAAGCTTTGGATCCTTTATTTATTCCATGGGCAAGTTAGGGACAATTTCATTGTGGAATCAAACATGCTTGTATCTTCTAATATTTGGTAATTTTTACAAGGAAGAATTTATATATATAAAAAGAAATCCAAAAAAGAAAAAGCTTCTTATCTTCGAGGTGGATGATGCTTATATATATAAAAGTTTTAAAAGAAAAACAAATTATAATATTTTGGGTTATTTGTCTCACATCTAACCATTGATTTGATAATAATTGATAATTAATAAACAAACAAATTTGTAACTATTGGAAAATTGTTTAACCCAAAAAAATCTTATTTTCATATGGCATGGCATGAACTCTAAAAATATTGTGAAGTCTTTAATGAATAATATTGTGAACTTAAATAACAAAGAAAATAGGAACACCAATGGGAAGGGTGAGAAATGACGGGTACTTTTCAGCAATACAATTTAACAAAGAGTGAATTTTTTTAAGAGCTTTGTATACTTTTGGATGGGATGGTTTTTTTTGAATTGTAGTTGTGTTTTAGGTTAAAGAGTTGAATATTATGGTTATTTATATGAAGAACATGTTGCGTAGTACTTTAGTATGTTTTTATTTATTCAAATATGTGGACAAATATCATAATAAATTTGATAATTATAAGGTTTTTTTATTACATTGTTTAAATTGGGTGATGGTTCATCACAAGTTTAATTGGATTTATAGTATTAAAAAAGGATAAATGAATGGCGGAAAACTTATTATGGACTTGAAAACAATTGTAAATTAATGGACCCTTGGCTATGGGATCAAATAAATTTTTTTTTGAGATAGTCACAACTACTATTACCTTATATAGTTGTGAAGTTTGGGATTGCAACATTTATAGAAAATTGCAAAGAAAGAGAGGAAAAATCCAAAATTGTTTTATGTCTTATATTCTCAAAATTAAAGGAAACACACCATATCCTATCTACTTGATTAAAGTAAGTCTTTCCTCCTTTGAGAGAAAAATAATAGATAAATGACATAAAAGATTAGAAGCTTCCTAAGATTGATTCAAACTCTAGTCAAAACCACCTATGGGTTGTTAGGGTAAACTTGACTACATGAAAGAGTCAAAGTTGTTAGGTCCATAGTGGTGGTATCAATCACATGGTTTTGGTGGCCCACGGTATTAGAGCCCATGGATTACAAGTGATGAAGCTTTTAAAAGGCTCAAGGATTCTCTATTGTAATGTGTCTAAGTTGAGAGGATAGCTCAATTGGGTAGACTAATAAATTTCATCTTCATAGTAATTTTTAATTTTTATGGTTATTCGACACTATGTTTCCATTCTCTAATGTATACACATATTCTCACACTAGGTGTTCTCCTCGCCAGATCTTGCTTCTATGGCTACATCTCACCCTTGTTGGACCTCTATTTCCTTTTAAGCATTTTTAATGTATGCTATTCAAATCTCAATTCTCTATGTTAGTTTCAACCTCACCATACAATGTGATGGAATTTGAAACCATCACCTCCTTTTATAGGCTACGATCCCTTGGTTTGGATACTACTTGGTAAAAGAAATGAAAAATAAATGAACCATTAATAAATGCATAACAATTAATAACACATGAACACCATATTTTACACGGGAAATCCTTGCAAGAAAACTGGTTATGAATAATAGATCAATTATTCGCCATGACTTAAAAATTAGCCATGTCTTGACTTAAAAGCATCCAAGTCTGCCAATATCTCGACTTACCCAAGTGAGTTGTCTGATTGACATAGGAAAATTACAATGGAGAACCCCTAAGCCTTTTCATTACATAACTTTTGAGGTCTAAAATGGTTCTCCTAAGAAAAATGTACAATCAGAATAAAATTTATAAGAACCAATAGATTTCAAGATGATGATGTCAACCATGGGGAATGATTCACCATTTTTGGGATAAAAAAGTAAAAATATTAAAAAATAATAAAATAATAAAACTATTTTTCAACTTATCTCCCTAAGATTTTACTCAAATTTCGAGTGGGAATACTCGTTGGATGCAAAATTTAAATACTCGATAGAGCCTGCTACATGAAAAATGAGAAATACATTGAAAATGTGATTGCAATCATGTTTTTCATGTATTTCTCATTTTTAATGTAATAAGGTCCATCGAAAGTATGAAACATGGGTACTCCTTGGATGAGGAATCAAATTCTGCATCCAACGAGTGTTTTCGCTTGGAATTTGAGTAAACCCATAGGGAGATAAGTTGAAAATACGAGTTGAAAAAATAGTTTTTTCTTTTTTCCCTCTAAAATTTGATGATGTAATCTAATATTATTTTATTATTTCCACTATTATTTTATAATTTCCTGAGGAGGCCTGTTTTATATCTCAAAATTCACCTAATGAAAGGCTTCATCGCATGTAATCCATGAGCTCTAATGTCACGGACCACCAAACCGTGTTGACATAAAAATACCAAGTGTTGGCTAAATCATTGGAGAGTTAAGAAATATGTCACTCTATGAAATAAGATATATATATATATATATATATATATATATATATATATATATATATATACAGTAAAATGAAAATTTATATTATGATAAAATTGTGGCTAGCACAACGAAAGTAAAAAATAGTTACAAATTCATGGTCCATGACTTGAGGACTGTGAGGCTTTAAGAGATTTATTCTTCACCTTCTGATAATTTCTACAAAGTGGCAAATCATTCTACATCGGTAAATTCTAATGAAGGATGATGCCAAAAAGTTTTATTTAGCCTTGATTACATTCTAGAGAGAGTTTAGTCATTAATTACAATGACTTCATCATCAACTACCATATGGTTACGACTAGGTATGGTAGGAACCACTGAATTAGTAGAGGATTGTTGAGGTGAGGAATCATCTTCCTAATTAGTTGAAAGAAAAGTTGTAATTTTCTCCCCAAGCTTATTGACATCCACTCATAACTCATCGATTTTTCCTCCATCCACACTCAACATGGTAATAGTATGATCATACTTGTTTGAAATCTCTATGATCAATCTGATGATTTACATACATCCATGGTTACCTTCCTTCATTTTTCCTCTAGAACTACTCTAAAGTATGCCAATTCCCAATTAAAACAACATTGTTAACATAAATAAAGACCCTATGTGGGGGGTACATTACACTGCTCAAAGGGTGCTGGTAACGAACCACCAATTCACCAAATGTGCCAACTCACCACTAGTTGGAAAAACTCCCCACCAAGCAAAAACAAGGCCAATAAAAAAAACCGCTATACCACTGACATAATCACCTAGAGACCAAACCAACAGGTCTAGAAACAAACAAACAAAATCACACATAGCATGACACTCAACCCACTCAAAGGAAATAAAATTAGTAGAATGAAACTCAAACCCTCGATTAGCAAATATTCAAATTGAAATACTGAGTGAGAACACAAAAAGCCCTTGAAGAGGGTTGTGCCAAAAGAGCCTAAATAAAGAAATTTGAGGAACACAAAATCCAAATTGGGAGCTTGAGAACATAGTACCTTGTTAAATTGCTTGATAGCGCACAAGTCCAATTTCCCTTGCTGTTGGATAGACAAAGCCAAGAAATCCCTAAGACACTAGAGAAATGCAACATGGTTTGGCTGGGAGTCCAAGGTGGCTTTCAACCATACCAATGACAATGTTTAGAGTGCACAAGTGAAACATGATAGATGAGCTACAAAACTAAAATAAATAGAAATTGAACTTGGACGAGTTAAGACTTGCTCATTATTATCTCAGGTGGTGATTTCTCGCAGAGTAAAGCCTCACGTTTCATAACAGTCCTCCAAAATCATCTTCCAACACATTCAACTTGAGCCATAAATGCCTAGACATATTTATTTGCATCAGAGTGTTCTGAGCTCATCTCACAAGTATTGTTTCACCCCTGAGATCCATCATATACCAAACGAACTATCCTCTGCATGGAATCATTGCACAATTAATCACATGATTGCTTAGGGGTGGATGGAGGCAAGTGTTTGCAACATTACATTCTTTGTTACATGTTGCATATAAAGGAATCACCCACCCCCATTTAAAGCAAATTGAATTAAAATTATAATTATTACTCGTAAGTGATAAATAAAGGTTAGGGGTTCTTCAACAACGAATCCATTCACCACAGGAGTTCCTAGTCGTAAGTGATACACCTCGTTAGCCCTTGATTCCACAAGGAATTGAGCTCTTTGTATATATGGCAAACTTGATACTTTGAGAAGGAGGAGAGATGATGCTTGATCTTGGAGAAAATTGAATTTAAAATCATATCGGTAGGAGAGATGTTCAACATAAGGTCTTCGATGATGTTCTTAGAATCCTCGTTAATTGTTATAGAACTAACTCCCTTTTCCAAGGCTAGAGCTAGTCCTTATAGGGCACGTATAATTTAGCCTAGTTATTTGAGGCAAGCCCTAATCCCTAAGAGTAGGCTAAATCTAATTGCCCCTAAGGGAAAAACTTCCCCCCCATCACTAATTCAATAACAATAATGTTAAAAACATATTACATCTAAATTCAAGGAAAAATTGTGGTCTCTGAAGATAAAAATATTAAGATATTATAAAGATGTGATAAACCCTAATCTAAAAGGTTAAAGATATCTATTTATTTTGACAAATAAAAAAATAAACATTACTAAAATAAGAGCGAATTCTCATAATCTCTATAATAAAATAATGCATTCAACCATTCCTTGTAAATAATTTATTATTATTATTTTTATTAAACTAAATTAAATATCATTTTTTTTTACATTAAATTATAATTTCAAAATATTATTACAATATCAACCTCTTAGCTTTTAACTCATTAAAACTACTCCTCCTAGAACAACTTTTAAATAGAAATTTAAAATAAAAAAATAAACTGAATGAAATTTAATTTTATAAACATTAACTAACATCATCATCATTATTCCTTAAAGTTTCTTCCTTACTTCGAAAATAAGGCCTCAATCACATCACCGAACCGCACGGTAAGGAGGGAAAAACATTAGTTTTCAATTTATTTTTCTTATAATAATTAGAAATTTTGGATAAAGATACATATAATTTTTGGGTCAACCAAAAGTAATAAGTTGAAGGCTAAATCTTTGTGTGCAATAGGGATAATAATGTTTCTTATAGATAATTTTAAAATTATAATTTTTTTATTAATAATTTAGATATTTGTCACAATAAATATACAAACTATCATTAAATATAATTTTTAAATGATAAATATATAATATTATAATATAAATAATTTTTTTTAATAAAATTGTGTTGAAATATACAAATTATTATTAAATATAATTTTTATATTATGAATACATAATATTATAATATGTTGTAGATATGTTTATGTATATATTATATATTTTTGAAGTTAAAAGTTTTTTTTTTAATAAAAAGTAATTATGTAATTTAATTTAATTTAATTATTTATTATTATTATTTTTAATTTTATGTTTTGGTTTTTTAAATTAAATTTTATAATATAATTTTTAGTTAGATTATAATTGTTCATTATTTAAATTTTGTTTTTAGATGTATTTATAGTTTGAACTTCTTTAAAATTCTTTAAACATTTAAATACTACACGACTCAAATTAATAAATTTCTACATAAATTTAAAATCAAATTAATAAAAAAAAATTCTAAAAAATCAAAACACAAACAATTAAATAATTTAATTATAAAAAATATATATTTTTAAAAATAAATATCTTAATTCTTAATATAAGTAATTGACATTAGATATGAAATGCTACGTTAGTGATATTCATTAATTACCCAAAATCCTTCCATTAAGGGATTTGTTATCATGCACAAACGAAATGATTTTCAATGTCACCAATGTCACAAACGAAATAATCTAATTAATTTTTGAATTTAAATTTTTCAATAATCTATTAAGTTTGTATTGAAGTTAATTGTAAATATAATGTATAAATTATTATCTTTACTTGTTAATTTTGTTCTCCATGAGGCTATGTACCCAGGACAATCTTCCTTATGTCTTTATTTGCTTCCTTATGTCTATGTCTGTTGCTCTTTTCTCCAAATTTGTTTCTAATTTATGAGCATGTGTTCAAAATTGTGATGTTTAAACAATCTCATGTAGTTAGAGGTCAGTGAGCTTTCATTCCATTTGCTTGACTTGGAATTAGTGGGGTTATGCCCAAATGAATTACAAGTGAAATGATATCCATGAAACCATGTTTTATTTTTGGGAACCGATCTTGAAGGACTTGATACAATTTTTTTTGATCTTGAAGTTTTCATATTTGATGAGTGACTTGATTCATTATTTTGTGGGTCCTTATTATCTTGTGGATCTAAAACCTTGGGGTTGTATCCAATGTATGTCTTGATTAGAGGAGAGTGTTGTTCATTAATAATATTTTCTAGAGATTCATAAGCCTTCATCTGTTTGTTTGTTTTCTCATAATCTTCCCTTAGAGTCACAATTTCTATTTCTAAGTTTTCACAAGGCCTTTTCTTTTACTAAAGTTGTTTTGTGAAATCTCATGTTCTTCTACTGGCTACTTCTATTTGAGACTTTAACAAGTTCATTTCCTTGAAAATACTACATTTTTTGCTTCTATTTATTTGTCTGCATTCCTAATTCTATCAATTTCTTTCAATGCTTTCATTAAATCATCTTCTTCACGACTATTTTATTCACTAGTTGAATAATCTTCAAGAGCCATACATATTTTGTAACTAGTGTTAGAATCTGAATTTGAATCTTCATGATCATCATATTGACTATCTTCATTAGAATAAAAAGATTTATTGGAAGAAACCTTCTTTTTGGATTTTTTCTTGTCAACATCCTTTTCCTTTTATTTCTCATTATGATTTTCTTTATATGGACATTTCTATGCATAGTGATCAATTCTTCCACAATCAAAACAGTGAAAGGGAAGTTTACCTTTGAATTTACCAATTCTCACTTGCAACTTCTTCTCAAAATTTTCTTTTTCCTCATCTGAAATGTAGCTTGTATCTTTTGGTTCTTCCTTTTATTTTTCTTTGAATGCAACTTCTCTGATTTCATAAGTATTCCCTTTCTTTCTCATATCGTAAGAAATCAAGATCCCATTAAGTTGTTCCATAGTAAGACTTTTAAAATCCCGCATTTCTTCAATGGAAAATACTTTGGAATCAAACTTTGGGGTTAATGATCTCAAAATGTTTTCAATAATATCAAAATCCTCTATCTTATCCCCAAGACCTTTCATAGTGTTAGTAATATCATCTCTCATAAAGAAAAATCTTGCAATGCTTTCATCATCATGAATTCTAAGGGACTCATACTGAATTCTATATGATTGGAGTTTGGCACTCTTTACCTTAGTATCACCTTCATAACTCTGAATAAGATTATCCCATATTTGATTTTTGGTGTACAACAAAGTGACTTTCACAAACTCATATTTTCCTAATCCTCCCAAGTTAGCATTTACTGCCATTGCATTGTTCTCATACTTCTTCTTTATTACATTATTTATGGGAATGGAGGTTGGGTATTGATATCCACGTTCAACAAATCACAACACACCATCTCCTAATGACTGCGAATATGCTCACATCACCTTGCAAAACATGAATTTAGTACCATTTCCCAGAATAATCTTACCACTTTGTTTTTTGAGATAGATGAATTTGTCCTTATTTCCAGACATGTGATGAGAGCATCCACTATCTATGTACCATTGATCTTCTTCTTCAAATGCACACAAAGAAATGCAACACCTTACTTGTTCTTCTTCCGTCTACATAATATGAGTAATGTTGGTGGATCCAGATTTCTTGTCTGGTTGCTTGCTTTGGAGGGAGTCTACTTGTTGTCTGAATAAATTCATTGTTTTATTCCTACATTCTTTTGCTACATGTCCAAACTTGTTACATGTGTAATGCCTTAAATAACTAGAAAATGGAGCAAGATCATAATATTTTTGCTTCATGTTTATCATATTGCAATTAATAGCCTTGTGACCAAATAAATTGCTTGGAAAACAATACCCTTTAAAGAAATATGAGTACCTGGGAGATGGTGATATTTGTGTGAATTTGCTTCCAAAATTGGCCGCAATGTGTCCAAAGTTATGATAGATAAAGTATTAAAATGGATTTTTATTTTTATAGCTAGGAGAAAATGATTTCCTTTGAAAATATACTTTTCTTGGTTACTGGTTTGGTTGAAATTTTGATACTTTACCAGAAATTTCTTTGTTAACATCAAGATTTCTTGCACAGGCTTGTGAAATAGATTCTCCTTTTACAGTTTCATGAAATCCAAGACCAGATTTAATGGAGGGAGACCTTTGAATGTTAAGAAGATGATCCAATATCTTTTATCTATCTTGAAATCCCAATTTCTTGTTCTTTTATTCTAACTTAACTTCTACTATACTTACCTCAACCACTTTTTCTTCTTTTGTCTTTTCCAATTGAGTTCCCTTCTCGATGACCTTCATTTTAAGCTCATTTTATTGTTCCTCAAATACTTGAAGTATATCCTCATATCTTTTATTTGAATTTTCAAGATTAGATTTGAGAGAGATGATATTTGCTTCAAGTCCTTCATAGTAACTGGTTCTTTATTTAAGTCCTTGATTTTTGCATCTTCTTCAGTTGTTGTTACCTCGTATAACTTGGAGATTTTATTTTTGAGTTCATTTCACAATGAAGCTATTTAATCCTCCTGTCTCTGACATTGATCTTCCTTTTCATTATAATTATTTCTCATTCCTTCTTCAATTTTCCTTCCTTCTTCCAATTGAGTCTTTAACTTGATGACCTCATCTTTGTAGGTACAATCCCTTTCATAAAAAAATTGTAGTAACTTTTGATGATCTCTATTCTCATCTGAGATCCTTTTAATATTTTCTTCTAGAGCCATTATTTTTTAATCTAATTTCTCTGTATAATGATTATATTCACTTCTATCTAGGAGAGAAATTTAAATTGACTTACTATCATCATCACTACATGTAAGGAAACATACTACAATTAGAACAAGATTCAATACTCGATGATTCTTGATCATTATCTTCACTATCCTCTTCATTCTTGACCAACAGAAAATGAGGTGCTCCTGAATTTGAATATTTTTTGACATTTTTCAATACAATTTGTCCTTGATTTGTAATTGTTGAAACTGCCCCTGCATATAATATATCTCTTTCATTGCCACATTTTTCCTAAGCTGACTTCCTCCTTTGAGCTGCTTTGTTCTTTTTCTTCTTTCCCATTGTCAACATAGTTACTGATCAAACGAGAACTATTACCTCAAAACGATAACTCTATCCCAACAAAACTCAAAAAACGTGAAAAAACAACCCAAAAATGAAATGTGTGTCTTCCAGAACACACTGTTTTTTTTAGGGTCAAATTTCAACATTTTTTAAAATTATGCTAAAAACCAAATTTTTTCTTGAAAAAAGGATTGAACAAACACCCTCAAAATAAAAAGTGTTGATGGTGGAATAACATTGCTAATTTTTTGTGTGCAAAAAACAACTTGAAAAAAAAAAGTGTTGATGCTGGAATAATGTCACCAATTTTTTGTGTGCAAAAAGAACACTGAAAATGAAAAGTGTTGTTGCTGGAATAACATCGTCAATTTTTTGTGTACAAAAAACTCCTTGAAAATGAAAAGTGTTAATGTTGGAATAATGTCTTTTTCTTTTCGGGGTAAATTGTCAACAAATTTTAATGACATTAAAGATAAAATATCATGACTCTAAAAACTTTAAAATTTCACGATAAACATGACATTAAAGATAAAATATCACAAGTCTTAAAATTGCAACAATTTTTCCGCATCGTATTAAAGATAATCTATTATCGCGTCTCTGAAAAGCCTTGATAATCCAAGGATGACATTCAGGATAAAATATCACCTTTATAAAAATAAAATTCCAACGATTTTTAGGCATGTTATTAAAGATAAAATATCACTTGTAAAAAAAAAACAGACAAAAACACAAAAAATTTCAAAAGAAAATAAAAAAGGAAAAATTAAAAAAAGCATACAATTTAAAGAAAAAAATTAAAAAAAAAACAAAAAAAAAACAAAAACAATAAATATATATATATATATATATATATATATATATATATATATATATATATATATATATATATATATATATTTTTTAAAGTTGTAAAAAAAAAATAATAAAATAAAAACCACATAATTAAAAAAAATATGAAATAAAATAATTAAAATAAAAATTTAAAATTAGTTAAAATAAAAAAAAATAAAAAAATAAAATATTAAAATAAAAAAATTTAAATTAAAAAAATTTAAAATTAAAATATAATTTTAAATAATAATTTAAATTTAAAAAAAATGAATGTAAATTTATGAAAAGTACCTTTTTTAAATAAGAAAATTAACAAAATTCAATTTTCAAAAAAATAAAAAAAATAAAACATATTAACAAATATAAAATATATTAAAAAAATAAAAAATAAAATAAAATAAAAATTAATTAAAAAAAAATTGATAAAAAGAAATTATTAAAAAAAAAAAATAGAAATCACCGCTGCCACCCACCCTCGCCGCCCTGGGGGCCGCAGGGCTCGCTCGATGGGCGACAGAGAGCTGGCAACTCTTTGTCGCCCATCGGCCGAGCCCCGCGGCCCCGCAACTCAATGGGGGTCGATTCCCTGAATCGACCCCCGCAGCGCCCAAGGCTGTGGCGGTGATTCTCGGAATCGACCCTCGCCACCCTGGGGGCTGCGGGGCTTGCCCAACAACGGTAGAGAGTTGCCCAGAACCGACCCCCGCGACCCCCAAGGCAGCGACGTTGATTCTCGAAATTGACCAAGGACGACAATGATTCTTGGAATCGACCCCCACCTCCCTAGGGCTGCAGGGCTCGGCCGACGAGCGACGGGGAGCTGGCCGAAGGGCTCGGCCGATGGGCGGCAAAGAGCTGGCAGCTCTCCGTGGCCCATCGGCCAAGCCCCGTGGCCCCAGGGCGGCGACGACCAATTTTATTTACTTTTTTATTATTTTTCTTCTATTAATTTTTTTTTTTTAACTATTTTTTTTTTATTAATTTATTTTCTATTTTCTATTTTATATTTATTTTTTGTTTTTAAATTAAATTTTTTATAATTAAAATTTTGTTTTTTATTTATTTTCTTTTAAATTTTCTTGTTTTATTAATTTTATATTATTATTAATTTTTTCAATTCATTTTATTATTATTATTATTATTTTTAAATTTAATTTTTATTTTTTTAATTTTAATTTTAAAAACTTGTTTTTTGTTTTTTATTTTTTATTTTTTTCGATTTATTTATTTTTTTAAATTATTAATTTAAAAAAAGTATTATTATTATTTTTTATTTATTTGTATTATTTTATTTTTTTCAAAATTATAATTTTTTTAATTTAAAAAAAAGAATAATTATTAGTTTTTATTTGACTTAATATTTTTAATTTGTTTTGTTTTTTTTTTTTAAATTTAAATTTTTATTGTTTTATAATTTTTGTTTGAATGTTTATTTATTTATTTATTTTAATTTAAATTTCCGAATTTTAGTTATTTTTAATTTTTGTATTTTGATTATTTGAATTTTTTTAAAATTTTAATTATATTTAATTTTATTTTTATTTTTATTTTTATTTTATTTTATCATTTTCTTTAATTATGTTGTTTTTCATTTTAACTTAAAAAAAATTGTTTTTTTGTCAAGTTTTATTTTTTGTCTTTAAATTATGAGCTTTTTTGAATTTTTTCCTTTCTTTTAATTTATATTTTGAATTTTCTTGTTTATTTATTTATTTATTTTTTTGTTGCATTGACCACTCTAAACAAAAAGGATTGATGTTGCATTAACAATTTTCAAAATTAGCATGAAAATCATTAACATTTTAAAATAAATGTTGATACTTGATAAATACAAAAATTTAAAGTGCTAAGAAATGACCATTTTTTCTAAATCGGCATGATATTTAAAAATAAAAAAATCAAAGAAAATTTAAAGTTCCAAAAATATGCTAAAAAAACAGGTTATTCTACATCACCACTTTTCAAAATCGACATGAAAATCATGACATTAAAAAAAAAAGTCATAAGAAAATTTAAAGTGCCAAAACTATGCTAAAAAAAAGGAGTGATTTTGCATCACCACTTTTCAAAATTGGGTGTTTTTTTTGCTACCTCAAAAAAACATGTACCAAGTAATTTTCTCGTTTAACCAATAATTATGTTTGTCCATGATCCACTCTCAAGCACTTAAGCTTCTACTAGAGTGACATGCTTTGATTCCAATTGTTAGGAAATATATTGATAGGGTGGTGAATCAATATTTTTATTTCACTTTAAACTTCAATTCAAATTCAGAATTTTGTATTCTACTAATATTCAAAAAACCAACATGTATGTGTACGTGTCGTTAGTGAATTAAAACCACGTATATACAAATTACTATTTTTTCATAATTTCCATTAGTGATTTAACTTAACCATCATATCATTATTTCTCTAGTCATTCATTATGCAATTACCATAAGTAGCAAAGAGCAAATAAATCATCAAAACATAAGAAACACAACAACGCATATGAACACGAGGATTATGTGGAAACCCAATGTGGGAGAAAACCAACGTTGTTTTCTTCTTTGTCTTCTTCTCTTATTATAATGAAAAATAATTCATTACATCATGCTCTTGTACTAGCATAGGCTCTTTCCAGCATGTAGGCACCCACCTATATGAGCCTACAACATCCACTCATTCTCTGGCACCCACTGGAAGGGAGTTACAACCCCTTAATCTCATTTACCGGCTCCTACTAGAAGGGAGCTCCTACCCCCTCACTGAAGGCTACAACCCTCAGCACCTTGCAGACCATGTTTCACAATATTTCATACTGGATCCACCTGTCTCAAATACATATCAAAACAAGTATACCACCTTTCATCATATTTTCAAACTACCCACACCTAACAATATTCTCAATACCAAGGTAACAATCAACCAATCATTGATACTAATTAACCAATCACACTGTCATCAATACACAAATATTTTGCAATCATTACAAACCCTGATCAAATTTACCTCAGAATATATGCACAACTAATCTGAATCATATGTGTGTATATACACGCTTCATGTGCATAAAACTTGCGTACATATCTCAAATCATTGAATAATGAAACATTTTCAAACTTAATCATTGTATCAAACATTGAATCACTACAATATCAAGTCACGGCAACAACTAATAATAGATATACCAATACTGAATCATTGAATACCCAATCACAATTCTGCAACATCATCACTGATCAATATACCAAGACACAATCAAATCAATCCAATCAACAATTCCAGACACAAACCAATCTTAACCAAGATATCATTGACAAATAACAACAAATAGAGCATACATCATCAACTGCCATCACCAAGAAACAATTACAAACCCTAGAACATATGCGCAACTTTCATTAAAAAAATCTATATATATACGTTCTTCCCATATATAAAACCCACATACAAATTTCAATATACTGAATAAAGACATCAAACCCTAATAATTAGAATGTATACACGACTAATCTAAATAATATCTACACATGTACGCAATATTGTTGAGGAAACCCTATGTACAGATCTTAAATTACTGAATCAGATCTTTGTTGCAAGCACATCTCATGTCAAATAAAAATCTTTGTGCACGTGCTATCTAAAACTACTAATCTCAAAAAATATATATTTATACCATAGTTCCACCTACATTGTTAGCCACTTAAACAAATCAATCAATTATATATTTCAACATATATTCAGATCTTTCATATATGAACCTTCTCCTTGCTCCCTGGTGGACACCTGTTCCATATAAGATCTCACATGAAATATTCCTTTTCATTACACCCTACACTCCTTGATATCCATATCCTTATATAACTTTTTCCTTTCCCAATACCTTAGGGAAATCCCTTGGTAATGTTGTTGGTATTCGTTTGACAGGATCAAATAGACATTGTCGACATAATACTATGGAAAATTAGCATGATAATGATCTCTTGTTTCCTATTTTCCATGGTTCAGATTATGTATGCAAATTTTTTTCATAGAACCTATGTATGTATGCGACTCTTATTCACAGGGGTAACATATACTTTTCAAACTTCACAATTTTCATTTACTTTATAGCTAAACTACCAATTCTCTTTCATACATTCTGTAATATTTTTAGCATCAACCAAGTCATCTACAATAGTTCCATAGACATCATATTATAACTAATTTGACATCATTAACATATTTGTGAAGTAAGTTGTCATCAAAGAAAAAATATTAGCCATAATGCCAACATTGTTGATTCTAGGTGAAGGAAATCTAGTTTACTGTAAACCATTCATAATTACAATACCTAGAACAACCATTATTACCTTTGAATAACCAAAAATAGTTGGATGAAACCTTTTAATAATAATATATTCAAAATTAACACTATTGCACTCTCAATGAATAAAATTACCTCAAGTTCCATTAATGAAAAGCTACATCCAATCTTCAGAAATTTGTGAATTAAACTTACGATTGTTAAAGTAAAAAAAATATAAGATTATTAAGAAAAAGCAAAAAGAGAAATATACATTTGTAGAAATAAAATAAAACAACAACTAATATGATCTATTAATATAGGGGATTCAACTACTAACTGTATCTTTAGTGTAGTTTCTTACTCCATACCGAGAAAGGGTTAAAGCCCTCAACGAAAAATACGATTAAAAAAAAGTAAATTAAAACCAAAATCATTATAGTGTTAGGAAATTTGAAATTATTTCTTTTTCCACTAAAAGGAAATGAATTCTTCCTTTTTCTATCTAATTGGTCAGAGATCTTATACCTTCCTTAAGTAAAAAAATATCCTTGGGTTCCTTTAGGATGGAGTCATAGGTTATCCATTATTCATTCAAATGTTTCCTACAATACACGAAGTAGTTTCATACGCTTAAAGCCTTCTCAAGTTAGGAATTCGTCCCTGAGTTGTGGAGCTCTAAAATAACTTGAAAATAGTGCCCATTCCACTTCATGAAGGATCCAAGGTCATGTGCCCTCATTCGGGTAACATTTCCTCACTAATTTTGTCTTGAGCTATAATGAATACCTAATGAATCTACAATACCATAAACATGTCTCTTGAAAAACATTAATCCTACATTGGCAATATTAGCATAGAATCTCAATATAAATGATTTCAAATGTATCATATTAAGTAACGCATGCATTCATCTCATTTTCCATTAAAAAAAGTCCAAAATAATTTTCAATTAAAAAACAATTATTATAAAATATTGAAATGACTTTATTAATAAATTGGGAATAAGTTAAGTACATGAAAGGGGATGTTGGGTAGTTATAGGAGGAAAAATAGATTACAAATGAAAGGGGGAGATGGGTAATTTTAAGGCTCATCACTGATTTTGGTTATCAAATTTTGCGAAATATTAATTTCTAGATGGCTTCTAGAACAATGGATCTCAAAAGTTTGGTACTTTTGATGGGATGTTTACTAGGTTTTTTCAACTTGGAAAAGGGTTGGTTAGCATTTACTGTTGTGAAACCAGCTCCAAAAATAGAAGAAAAGAGATATCAATGCCTTATAAATAAGCCACTTTGAGGGGGAAACCTCCAATACATTACATAAATGAAAAATTCTTGGATGATTCAAATTACAAAACCTCCTTTCTATATATAGGAGTCCATGGGGCCACAATGTAATCCTAGCCGACCTAACAATAATAATTTAAGGGCACAATAATAACAATATGGGGGTTATAGGGGTACAATAATAACAATAAGGGGGTTACACTAACAACAATAAGGGACTATGCTAGTAATATAGGGACCTAACATGCCCCTCTCCTTAAAAAAAGTGTTGTCCTCAATGCTTGAGTAGCTCTGGGTGCTTCTGTGTAAAATTATGATCCTCCCATGTAGAATCTTCAGTGGGTAAGTTCTTCCACTCTATGAGATACTCTGAAATTGATCGATTCCATAGCTGTCGAGTTCTTGTTTCTGTGACTGCTTCAGGTTCCCATATGATTTTTCCTTCCTCATCAGGTTCTGGAAATATTGTTTGAACTGGAATATTCTCACCTATAACCTTCTTTAAGCATGAAACATGGAAAATTGGATGCACTTGTGAAGAAGCAGGAACCTCCAATTTGTATGCCATAGTACCAATATTTTGCAACACCTTGTAAGGACCATAGTACTTTGGCGATAATTTATTATCCTTCTTAGCTTGCTTGAGGGACATTTGTTTGTATGGTTGTAGCCGTAAAAATATCCAGTCTCCTACATCAAAACTTCTCTCGCTGTGATGTTGATCTGCCTGTTGTTTCATTCGATTTTGTGCCAAATTCAGGTTATCCTTTAAGAGTTGGAGAACTTCTTGTTGATGTTCGATGTGATCTTCCACTGCTTGAACCTTTGAATTTTCTCTTAAAGATGATGTGATGGATGGTGGATGATATCCATAAAGTGCCATAAATGGGGTCATTTTTGCTGCAGTATGGAAGGAAGTGTTATACCACCATTCTACGAGAGGTAACCACTTGACCCATTGTGTTTGTTTATCAGATACAAAACAACAAAGATATCCTTCCAAACATTTATTTACTATCTCAGTTTGACCATCAGATTGAGGATGATAAGATGAGCTATGAGCTAATTGAGTACCCAAACAAGAAAATAACTCTATTCAAAAATTTCCAGTAAAAATGGGATCTCTGTCACTCACAATAACCCTTGGGCTTCCATGTAGCTTTTGAATTCTGTCCATAAATGTAGTAGCAACTGTACTTGCTTTAAATGGATGAGATAATGCACAAAAGTGTGCATACTTGGTAAGTCTATCAACTAACACCATGATGACACTCTTTCCTTCGGACTTAGGTAAACCTGTGGTAAAATCCATTGAAATCTCCTCCCAACGTTGACTTGGAATGGATAAAGGTTGTAGAAGTCCTGGGGTCTTAATTGTTTCCACTTTATTCTGCTGGCAAACCAAACATTCCGCCACAAACTTTTGAATATCGGATTTAAGGCCATCCCAAAAAAATTCTTTCTTCACCCTGTGGTAAGTTTTTAAAAATCCTGAGTGTCCTCCTAAAGGAGAAGTGTGCAATTCCAGAAGAATCTTTTGTTTTAGTTGGGAATTCTTGCTAAGATATAAGCGATCTTTGTACCATAAGGAATCATTTTTCCAACTAAATGTATCAGATGTACTAGGATCTTGCTGCAACTTTTGAATGAGTGTCCATACATCTTTGTCCTTCTTCCATTCATCTCTTGCTTCGGTTATCCAATCTGGTTGTATAATAGAAATGGCACAAAGCAATGCTTCCACCTCTTCATTCTTTCTTGAGAGTGCATCTGCAACAACATTTAGCTTCCCTTTCTTGTAGATTATTTCAAAGTCATAACCCAACATCTTTGTGACCCATTTTTGCTACTCTTCTGAAGATAGTCTTTGTTCCAAAAAGTGTTTAAGACTATCATGATCAGTTTTTACCTTGAAGTGTCTTCTCATTAGGTAAGTTCACCATTTCTTTAGTGCATGCAGTATTGCTAACATTTCCTTCTCATAAATAGGTTTCTGTAAATACTTTCCTTTGATTGGACGACTTTCAAAAGCAATAGGTCTTCCTTCCTGCATTAAAACCGCACCAATTCCATTTCCTGAGGCATCACATTCCACAATAAAGGTTTTTGTGAAGTCTGGCGTAGCTAAGACCGGTGCTAGGCACATTGCCTCTTTAAGACGTTCAAAGGCCTTAGTTGCTTCAGGAGTCCATGAAAATGCATCTTTCTTCAATAATGTTGTTAGAGGTGCCGCTATTCTCCCATAATTCTTAACAAACTTGCGATAATACCCTGTTAACCCGAGAAATCCTCGCAACTGCTTTATGGTTGTGGGGACTTTCCATTCCTTAATGGCTTTAATTTTTTTAGGGTCTACCTTAACACCTCGTGAGATACAATATGACCCAGATATTCCACCTCTTGTACTCCAAAGAAACATTTGGATGTTTTTTCATATAATTGTTTCTCCTGCAATAGTTTGAGCACCCCGTCAACATGTTGAACATGATCCTTCCAAGACCTGCTATAGATTAGTATATCATCAAAAAATACTAGCACAAATTTTCTAAGGAAGGGTTTGAAAATGGAATTCATCAACCCTTGAAATGTAGAAGGTGCATTGGTAAGGCCAAAAGGCATGACCAAAAATTCATAATGACCTCATGAGTTCGAAATGCTGTTTTTGGAATATCTTCAGTCTTCATTCTAATTTGATGATATCCTGAACGAAGATCCAACTTGGTAAAATAAATTGCTCCATGTAATTCATCCAATAATTCATCAATCACAAGAATGAGAAATTTATCTTTAATGGTGAGCTTATTGAGCTCCCTATAATCCGGACACATTCACCATGATCCATCCTTCTTGTGTACCAATACTACAGGAGCAGAGAAAGAACTTTGACTAGGTTTAATTATACCCGCCTCTAACATTTCTGCAATCATACGTTCAATTTCGCTCTTTTGGACATAAGGATATCTATAAGGCATGATGTTTGGAGGAACACTTCTTGGAATCAAATGAATAGCATGATCATGATCACGAATAGGTGGGAGTCCTTTGGGAGTTTCAAAAACCTTGGAATGATTGTCCAAGACTTTTTGGAGATCTGCAGAAATAGATGATTTTGATGTTGGAACTTCTAGTGAGAATAATTGTGAAATTATGCCTCGTTGTTCTTTCTTTAGAAGCTTTGTCATGACATTAGAGCTTATTATCTTTCCTGGCTTCCCTGCAATACCCCGTAATTCGACTTCCTTTCCTTCTGAAAAAAATTTCAAGAAAAGTTCTTGAAAATTAAAAGCTACCATCCCTAAAGATTGTAACCATTGTACTCCTAGTACAACATCAGCACCTCCCATAGGAATGGAAAGCATTGGACTAGTCAATACATATTCCCCCATGGTTAGATTGATATTATGGCATTTTCCAGAGCAATTTATAGTTCCTCCATTTGCAACCATCACTTGACATTCTGGTGCTGGGTATAGGAAACAATTTAATTTTTTGGCTACCTTACAATGAATAAAATTATGGGTGCTACCTGAATCAATCAACACTATTACCTTTTTCTTCTTGATATGTCCTTCTATCTTGAGAGTTTGAGGAGTGGTAATTCCTATCAATGCATTACATGATATGGTCGGATTCATTTCTTCCTCTTCTAGGGCTGGTTCCTGGTGTATATCCTCTTCTTGTTCATTTTCTTCTTCCTCTTCACAATCTATGTAAAATAATTTCTTCTCAGCACACTTATGACCTTTAGTGTATTTTCTATCACAATTGTAGCAAAGCCCTTTTGCTCTTTTTTCTTCCAATTGTTTTGGTGTCAACCTTGCAGGTTGTGGAAATCTAGGAGTAGCAACACTTCCCTCTTTATAGAAGTGAGTGGTAGGCTTCCTTGTCACCATAATTTTACATTCAATTTTTCTTGCCAACCTGAATGCCTTCTCCAATGAATCAGGTTCCAAAACGCGAACTTCATGTTGGATGTTATCCTTTAAAGCACCTATGAAGAGATCAATCCTGTGTTCCTCTAGAATATCAGTTACCCTTATATTCAATTTTTGGAAGTCCTCAATGTGCTCCCCCACTAAACCCTTTTGTTTGAGATTTATCAATTGGCTAAAGAAGGTGTTGCTCTTTGTATCATCATAATGTGCTATCATTTCCTCCGTAAAAATTGACCAAGTGACAATTTTTTTACGGGAGCAAAGCCATCGATACCATACAAATGTATTTTGTTCTAAATGTAAAGTTGCAATGCATACCTTTTGTATGTTTTGCACATTATGGAGATCAAAATATTGCTCCATCTGTAGTATCCATGTTACAGGATCCTTTCCATCAAACTTCCTCATATCCATTTTTGGAATATGGTGGTTCTTCCCGCCAACATTAGAGTTTATGAAATCACGATTAACATTTATTTTGTTCTCATCATGAGTTTACTCTACTATCTTTTCACCATTAGGAAACATTTCTTGTATCAACTTTGTCAAACCTTCCATGTCTGCTTTTAGATCATTCTTCATGTTTTCCATTTTTTCATCGATATTAGCTTCCATGTCATCCATCTTAGATTCCATGCCAGCTTCCATGCCATCTATCTTAGATTCCACGCCTTTCTTCAAACCATCCATCTTAGTTTCCACACCTTTCTTCAAAAATTCCATGTAATTTTTTGTTGCTCTTTGCGAGAGAGAAATTTGTTGCACTTGCTCTTGTAATTTTGATATGTCATGTTGCCATTCTTCATCTTCATGAGTCATAGTAGAGCCTTCTAAAGGCTTAATGGGTGTTGAGTTATTTTTAGGGGCCATTTTAGAAACCAATACTGATATCTATTCTAGAATATGCCCTTGGAATCAATTCAACTTGATTCTTCAAACAAGACTTATGCAATTCAGGAAAAAAAATACACGTCTTTTAATTGATTTTGCAGAGCTCTATATTAAAATTGAATTATCTCTATAATTGCATATCCTCAATATCTAAAATTTGGCCCTGTAGTAGTCCTCTGAAGCATCTTTCAAATGCCACAGGTCTGATTTGATTTGGATTCTTCAAGACAACGTTATTTCCAATTTCCCACAATGACCTAATTATGGACTGGTTCAGTAGAGCGAACTTGTATGACTTGCCACATGTCATTGTTTGCTCCTTTGGCTCTAAAATTTATAGACAGGAAACTACAGCCCGTGTACTTCTAGTAACTGTTTACAGAATTCCAATCCAATGCTCAGAGCGAGAGTTATGAATATTTTCCCATGATCACCTCTTTGAGATGAAATTAGGGAGCCTGAAAAAGACCTCACTTCCACAGATCATATTTCCGAAAATATTGTGATCCAAGCTTTGAAATTTTGTGATGATGTTCTTCAGGATCTCAGCTTCGCGCTCTAAAAATTTCAGCTTCTGAACCTTCGTAGAAAACAAGTTATTGTTAAAATTCTGCAGTGACCTTTTTAAGTGAAATTATGGAGCCTGCAAAATGCCCTACCTTCCACAGATCATATCTCCGAAAATATTACGAATGAAGCTCTGAAATTTTGAAAATATGTTCATTAGGATTTCAGCTTGATACCCTAAATTTTTTAGCTTCTGAACCTTCATAGAAAAAAATTTATAGAGAAATGCCACGATGATCTATTTGGAGTAGCGAAACCCTAGAATCCAAAGCTCTGATACCAAATGTTTTGAAACCTGCTCCAAAAATAGAAGAAAAGAGATATCAACGCCTTAGAAATAAGCCTCTTTGAGGGGGAAACCTCCAATAAATTACATAAATGAACAATTCTTGGATGATTCAAATTTAAAAAACTCCTTTCTATATATATGAGTCCATGGGGCCACAATGTAATCCCAGTGGGGCCACAATGTAATCCTAGCCGACCTAACAATAATAATTTAAGGGTACAACAATAACAATATTGGGGTTACAGGGGTACTATAATAACAATAAGGGGGTTACACTAACAACAATAAGGGACTATACTAGTAATATAGGGACCTAACATTTACATTTAAATAAATGGTAAAATAAATCAATGTAAATTATGGAGTTTGGTTATGGGGAAACTTGGTGCTATATTTGAAGCATTGTTAACCAACGTTGATCCTAGCATGGACAAAGACAACTTGTAGCTACTATGGTTCAAAATCCTTGCTCTTCTATAAGGAAAGAACCAACTATGAAAATTATTGGATAAGGCCTATATAATTTCAGAAATGTCGACAAAATATCAACTAAGGTAAAGGTAAAATATGTGGTGAGTGTTTGTGTTCAAGTGGACTTAATCAAGGGACTCCCAAATGAAATGGATATTGGAGTAGGTAGATAGTATTACAATCTGCAACTAGATTATTTAGAGTTCCATTTCGATACTATTTATATAGAAATAATAGGCATTTTAGGATGCATTGTGCTATTTCAAATATATCTATCAAATGTGCAAAGAAAGGCCAAAAAATACTATTTATTCTATCATTTGGTGAATCTAGGAATTGCTCATTTGAGGTAGGAAGTAGGAAGGAAATACATACATACATATATATATATATATATATATATATATATATATATATTGATTTTTTTAAAGAAATCCCTAAATATAGTTCAAGAATATGAGGCCCAAAATATTAAATATAACCCAACGATAGTATCATTACACTATTATCTTCCTTTAATAGTATATAAGAAATTATAGGTATTAACATATTGAGAGGAAACCCATTTGGGCATAGATACCTCAAATATATCCCAAATTTTTGCTTATTCTCATTCTAGTTCCACGGTAGTAGTAGGATTTAAAAAAAAATGAGATCCCTAGTGTTAGAATACAAAGGATCTTAAAACCCCTCAATCTCCAATCCCAACCAAGAAACAAATCTTCTTCAACCTAATAGTGCTCTTAGAAACAATTCCCTAAAATATTCCTCAAATTCCTATCCTTATCAAGGCCACCAATACGCCCATCCCCACATTACATATATATATTTTAAGGTTATTTAGACCGCAACCTAGAGAAAGTGAAACTTTTTGGGTCATGGGTGGGATTAGTCAAGATACCATGTACATCCATTTGTGAACTTGTTGGTGGGAAGAATATTGTATTTATTGATAAAATAAGAAAAATTAGAAAGACATGGTTAAAGGAAAACAATAAAACATTTATGGGGGCCTTAGAGCATAGGCATCCCTAGCCGTGGTAAAAGGAAAAATATACTATCATATATCATTATGGTTGGGGGATTCTTACAAAAAAATCCTTAGAGTTTTTGGTCATTATCCAAAATATGGATGTTCTTTTAATTCAAGAAACAATGCTTGTAGGGGAGAAATCCATTATAATTTTGTTTATTAACTAAAAGATTCATCATTTTTAGCCAATGATATTGTGGGTAATTTTATAGGCTAGGTGTTTAGTGGAGCTTAAAATAATATAAATAACACTACACTCCCTAGCTTAATACTCTTACTGTTGGTTTGTACAAGCTTAAGAGGTATTTTTGATTCTATATGAAAACTCCACACGTGCATTTATCTACAATAAGAGTCTAATTCTTCCATGGACCACCTTAAATTACTTAATAAGGGATTGTGTCAATTAAAAAATAAATTAAATATATGTGTTGGAAAAGATGTAAATTAAATGAAGAAAATAACCACAAAGTAAAGTTCAAAGATACGTTATAAGCCAAGTTGCAACTATCTATGTAAGCCAAAAAAAGCAAACCCTACATACAATTTATTATACTACATAAGATGAACTAAAGCATAGGTTTTATGCAAAATTTACGATTTCGGACAAAAGTAATTTCCCTAGACCTAGTGGACTGGTCTAGAACAACAAAATACAAAGAATACACAGTTTTTCCTTAGAGAAATTGAAGAGCCAGAAAGAAGCCACTAGTTATAGAACAACAAAATACAAAGAATATAATGTTTTTTCATAGAGAAATTGAAGAACGAGAAAGAATCCTGCTTGAAATCCATCACACTATTTTCTTTCCTCCTTGCTTGTGAGGTCCAATTATAACTCCAGACGCTATTATTAGAACCTAAAAATACAAGAAAAACAAGCCAAGTATCGAAAACATCTACGTAGAATAATTCAATTACCCTATTAAATGAATCAACAAGACATTGAAATACATGAAGATAATAATAATAAAACACATATGGGAAAACAAGGTACTCTTTTTATTAAAAGAAATAGGAGATATTTAACAACAAAAAATAGTAGTTGATGTTGTAAGGATCTCCCCAAGTTTACTTTTCTTTCCTTATCACAAAGCGCGCCTCAATGTCACCCTAATGCATGAAGATGATGTCTCCTTTAGGTTCAAGGAAGCAACATGAGGCCATAATCAATCTCCAAAATCAAACTCTGAAGTTATGGATGGAAGTATATTTATAGGAGAGGTAGTGTAGTTTAGGATTTACCATAATGGTCTTGAGATCCACATATGATGGGAGGATGAACTCAAGGGATAAGAGGTTAAGTTTCCAAGGTATGATCAGATAGGATTTGAGTTCTTATCCATGTTAAATGGTTAAAGCAACCCCTGGAAGCTTGTGGAAGAGGAAGCTTCTGAAATATTATTAATTTTCCTGAATTTCTAGAATCAGTGCACCTAACGAAGGGAACAACCAACTTTGATCAACGCTAGTGTAGAAAGGAGAAACTAGCGTTGGTGTAGAAAGGAGAAAACAAACATAGGTGTCTAAAGGGATATGGTGCGATGGGGTTAAAAACTTTGATTTTTAGAATTTAATCCCAAAAAATCAAACTTTTTGGAATGTTCATGATTAGGGCTTTGTGGAATGATGACAACATGTTCACGAATGTTGATTGAGCTAGTTTGCAGGCCTATTTATCAGATGCGAAAAAATGTTCTTTAATAATAGGCAAGGCAATAAATCCCATAGGAAGTGAAAATTAAGTAGTTTATGGTCTAATACAATTATGTTGATGCTTACAAAGGTTTATGAATGAAATGAAATACAACTAGAAACAATGCTACCAAATTTTTTATGTTTTCAGATGAAATTCTAGAGCAATACAGCTAGTCCTAAAGAAAACTCTAAATGTCTACATGAATTATATAATACCTTAATAACCATAAAATGCAAGTAATTTCTATTGAACGAAGTTAGTTATAAATTAATTTTTATCATAAAATAAATAATAACACCATAAAGTGTTTCCACAACGTTGTTATAAGAAACAATTTGATAAGTATGCATTATCTCTTGTACATGAAAAGAAAACTAAAAATGACAGTGGTAACATAAGTAAAGTATATAAGATACAAGGAATTTATGAAAAACTAATAACCACCAGCTATGAAATTATACTTTCCCATTATCATAACATTGCAAATGGAGTTACAAAATCAGAAGATCCATGTTACTTTAATACTTGCACAATGGCTTGTGAATGACTATAAAAAATACTAACTCCCTCAAGGTTGAGCCTAAAGTTCTTACTTAGAGAACTAGCATCAACTAAGCCCTCCAATTACCCCTTAATTAAAGGGCTATGCTCCCAAAATTCCTAGAATTAAGGCCCTTGGTTTTAGGAATTGGTTGCTTTGATAGATTATATTCCGTAGTGTTTGGTTGGATTTGTCAATTGATTTAGAAAAATCCAACTTGTTGTAGAAGGAGTTGCACCAACACAACACAATAGGTATAGTTAAGGTTAGCATAGAGCAAAATATAGATTTCACAATAAAGATTAAATGGATAAAATTTCAAGTAAACAAAAACACATAAGGAAAAAAATAATGTGAAGAAAACTCTTTATTATATTTATAGCTGAGAAAAGGAGACATTGTTATGAAACCAGCTCCAAAAATAGAAGAAAAGAGAGATCAACACCTTAGAAATCAGCCACTTCGAGTGGCAAACCTCCAATACATTACATAAATGAACAATTCTTGGATGATACAAATGACAAAACCTCCTTTCTATATATAGGAGTCCTTGGGGCCATAATATAATCCTAATCGACTTAAAAATAATAATGTAAGGGCACAATAATAACAATATGGGGGTTACAGGGGTACAAAAATAACAATAAGGGGGCTACACTAACAACAATAAGGGGATACACTAGTATTATAAGGACCTAACATGCCCCTCTAATTCAAACAAGTGTTGTCCTCAACGCTTGATTATTTTTGGATGCTTATGTATAAAATTATCATCCTCCCATGTGGAATCTTCAACGGGTAAGTTCTTCCACTTGCTAAGATACTCTAAAATTGATCGATTTGGTAGTTGTTGAGTTCTTTTTTCTCTGATTTCTTCAGAACTTCTTTCACTGTGATGTTTATCTTCTTGTTGTTTCATTCGATTTTGCACCAACGTTAGGTTATCCTTTGAGAGTTGGAGAACTTGTTTTTGATGCTCGATGTGATCTTCCACTATTCTATCATTAATATTAGCTTTCATTTGATCCTTCAAACCGCCCAACTTAGCCTCCATTTTTTATTTTAAACCATCTATGTCATCTTTGGTTGCTCTTTGTAAGATCAAAATTTGTTGCACTTGGTATCGTAATTTTGATATCTCATACTGCAATTCTTCCTCTTCATGCATCATGGTATATATTTCTGAGGGATTAATGGGTATGGAATTATTTTTGGGAGGCATTATATAACTCAATACTTATATCTATGCTTCAATATACCTTTGGAATCACTTCAAACTGGTTTTTCAAACAAATGTTATTCAAAATTGTTTAAAAAATACACACTTTTTTCTTGCTTTTGAGGAGCTCGATATTGAAACCGAATTATTTCTATTATTTAAGATTTTCAATATCTTAAATTCCATGATGTAGTATCCCTCTGAATATTATTTCAAATTCCACAGATCTGACCTGATTGGATTTTTCAAGTCAAAGTTATGTCCAATCTCCCACAATGACCTAATTATGGACTAGTTCAGTAGAGCGAACTTGTATAGAGTTCCACGTGTCACTGTTTCCTCCTTTTTCTCTCAAATTGATACAAAGGAAACTAAAGTCCATGTAATTGTGGCCACTTTTTACAGAATTCCAATCTGATGCTCAGAGAGAGAGTTATGATGATTTTCCCACGGTCACCTCTTTGAGATGAAATTAGGGAGTCTGAAAAAAACCATAACTTCCACAGATCATATCTCTGAAAATATTGGGAACCGAGATCTGAAATTGGTACACAACGTTCCTCAGGATTTTTAATTTACTTTGTAAAATTTTAAACTTCTGAACCTTCGTAGAAAAAAATTTATAGCAAAAATTCTAGGATGACCTGTTTAGGTTAAATTTGGGAGCCTGAAAAAACCCTAACTTCCACAGATCATATCTCCGAAAATATTGCAAACCAAGATCTGAAAATTTTACACAACGTTCCTCAAGATTTTAGCTTCAATATTTAACAAGTTCAGCTTATAAACCTTCGTAGAAACAAATTTATGGAAAAAATTCCACAATGACCTATTTGGAGTAGCTTAACCCCAGAATCCAAAGCTCTGATACCAAATGTTATGAAAACAACTCCAAAAATAGAATAAAAGAGAGATCAACGCCTTAGAAATCAACCACTTTGAGGGGGGAAACCTCCAATACATTACATAAATGAAAAATTATTGGATGATACAAATGAAAAAACCTCCTTTCTATATATAGGATTCCATGGGGCCACAATATAATCCTAGCCGACCTAACAATAATAATGTAAGGGAACAATAATAACAATATTGGGGTTACAGGGGTACAACAATAACAATAAGGGGGCTACACTAACAAAAATAAGGGGATACACTAGTATTATAGGGACCTAATATACACAAAATAGGATTGGCTTGAGCAAAGTGATCCTACTCCAATCCCCTTGAGGAGGGGCATTATTATTTCCCTTTTTTCTTTGTTTGTTTAGCCTCCAAGTCAAGAAGTTCACAAGAATATTCAATGGTGAAAATATTTCCAAATGGTAATGTCAACACATAAAATTACTTAGGAGTTATGGGAAATCTTAGCAGAAATTGAACAACATAACACAACATTTACTTCTCTTTTGAAATGCTAACTCATGGCCTAGTATTTATAGATTATTTTTAACTTCATTAAAACTAGCTCCAACTGTGAATGGAGCTCAATATAATTAAGAATTCATATGCATGAAGAGATATTTTGGCTACCAAAGCACCATCCATCAATGAAATTGGGCTTTGAACTAGCCTGGTTCGAGTTTTACCTTGAATTTTGATGTGATGTGGGTATTTATTGTGTCAAAATTTGGTGATATTTCTTGTCTTATGGATCCATGTGGTCATCGAAGGAAAAAAACGTGGATTGCAAAAAATCCTCAATATTAGTTTGCATAAATGGAACAAAATCCAAATTTGTATATTTTTTTCACTACTTTTGAGTGATTGATTTAATTTCCATGGGTAAACTTTGTCTTGTTATGATAATGAAATTTTCGATGATAACCTATGTCACATTATGAGAAATTTTTAAGTGATAATAATTCCCCCCTTATCTGTGAGGTTAAGAGAAAACATATATCAGAGATACATTATAAATTTCTATATTGAGTATTTCTTGAGTGTTTTTTTGATGGAGAGAGAGCGACCAAGGAGAAAAATACATCTTATAGGGGATGGAGAAGGGACCACTTGCAAAACATGTATCCTTAAAATATTTACAAAATACAAACTAGGAAATAATGTCCCATGTCAATCATCATGATCAACATATATGATTAAAATGAATGACAAGATGTTGGATGATCTTTTTAGATATGCCTGAAGGAACTAAAACTGGTGTAGGGTGACATAGAAATCTACATATCCCTTAGAAGTTCCAATGAAAATAAAATATTGTTCTAAGGAGAACATTCCCTTATAACTTGACATGACCATATGTGGTCATGTTTATGTCCATGGAAGGATTCCCAAGCTTAAAGGTATCCCATTTACATTGGAACTATAACTTCCACTAGGTAAGATCCACCTTGATGCCATAATGGGTTGATGTCTAACATCAAGAGGGCCAATAGACACTATTGGGTCCTTCGTTTTTGGGGGATCAAAAATTTGGAAAATTCTGACTAGGTCTGACTGAAAAGTGGTTGAATAGAAGACAACCGAAGAAAAGGAAAGGAATAAGCCAAGAACCACCATATGCTGAAGATGAAGAGAGAAATGCATGAAAAAGAAGAAGGAAAGATAAGTTAAGGCAGATTTTGCAGAGAATTCCAAAG
This sequence comes from Pinus albicaulis, assembly GCA_034641835.2. Lineage (NCBI taxonomy): Eukaryota > Viridiplantae > Streptophyta > Pinopsida > Pinales > Pinaceae > Pinus > Pinus albicaulis. The sequence goes on along the minus strand of CM076580.1, from coordinate 307,104,256 downwards.
AGAGATAAGCGCGTGAAATGAGAAGTGAAGGTCAATTTTACAGAAGCCATCGTAGAAGAATGTGCATGGTATCCAAGGTGACAATGAGCAGATTAGGTGAGTGGTATTGTAGAGAAAAATCAATGAAAGCTTGAGGGAAGATAACAAAGAAGGATAGAAGAGGACCCATACCGAGATGTTGTCGTCGTGTCAATTGAGACCTCTCTCATTCATTTATTTCTATATGAGATTTATTATGTAATGTGATCCATGGGTATTAATGTTCTTTCTTTAATGATCATGTTACTTTGATGTAATGATGAAATTATCTGTGATTTATAAAAGGGAGTTGCACGAAGTTTTTGTGTCCATGACATGTGATGAAATGATTGGTCCCTTTTAAAAAAAAATTCTTTTAGTACAAGTCTGAATGCTCTCGACTCTTCCTATTTATGTTGTGAATCTATACTTTACGCACGATGCATGTCTATTAATGGGGAATTTTGTTATGAATGTGTGAATTGGATCGTTTGTTGCGTTTTTCCTTGATGCCTCTCCATCATCCCTTATCTTTCTAAGTCTCATAACGCCTTTTGTGAGATGTATTTATTTCTTACTAAGTGAGGTGAGAATTCTAGTGTGGTGCTAGAATATTGCGGACCTCTTTGTTGGCACCCTGTGTCTGAACCCAGAGTCTTACCCCATTAAACTTTCGAGCCAACAAATGGTTTTGTAGATGGGACTAGAAGTTTATTTAAGGGATACGGGTAATGGAATCAAGGATCCTTAAAGGATATATTCAAGATTAGCAGAATGAGTAGGTTAATCTCTTTGTTTCCAAGCAAGCACAATTATTCCAAAAAAAATATGAGGCAGGTGAAGGAAGAAGTTTTATATGTTAAACCTGCTAGTGACCACTACAAAATATTTTGGTGCAATTTCCCTAAAGAGATTTATAATTGTTTACGGAGGATGGATATAAAAGGGGACCTGGAAATCAACATGGATCTCCTTGTACTTAGACCACTTTTGACTTAGCTGAGTTACACAAGCTAGATACTAAATTGACAATAGCCATCAATTTCTGGGTATAAGCAACTTTAGAGAGCTATATTATTGAGTTTGTTGCATGAGACCTTATTTCCTTCTCCAAAGATAAAGTTGTGTTCAAATATGGGTTGTGGGGCAGGTTTCTGAAGGAGACCCCCCTATGGGTTAAAATTTTGATTGTAGAAGAGAAATTGTAGAGAAATTTGGGTGTTTAATTTCAATTTCTCTTCTTGATAATTACTTGTAAACTTGTTATGCTTATTTTACTAAGATCTTATCTTCGTTAAATTATTATGTATTTCATCATGTTATGAAACCATCTTCAAAATAGAATAAAAGAGAGATCAACGCCTTAGAAATAAGTCACTTCGAGGGGGAAACCTCCAATACATTACATAAAGAACAATTCTTCGATGATACAAATGACAAAACCTCTTTTCTATATATAGGAGTCCATGGGGCCACAATGTAATCCTAGTGGGCCACAATGTAATCCTAGCCGACCTAACAATAATAATTTAAGGGCACAATAATAACAAAATGGGGGTTACAAGGGTACAATAATAACAATAAGGGGGTTACACTAACAACAATAAGGGACTATACTAGTAGTATAGGGACCTAACATGCCCCTCTCCTTCAAAAAAGTGTTGTCCTCAACACTTGAGTAGCTCTGGGTGCTTCTGTATAAAATTCTCATCCTCCCATGTAGAATCTTCAGTGGGTAAGTTCTTCCACTTGATGAGATACTCTGAAATTGATCGATTCCGTAGCTGTCAAGTTCTTGTTTCCATGACCGCTTCGGGTTCCAATATGATTTTTCCTTCCTCATCAAGTTCTGGCAATATTGTTTGAACTGGAAGATTTTCACCTATAACCTTCTTTAAGCATGAAACATGGAAAACTGGATGTACTCGCGAAGAAGCAGGAAGCTCCAATTTGTATGCCCTAGAACCAATCTTTTGCAACACCTTGTAAGGACCATAGTACTTTGGTGATAATTTATTATTCTTCTTAGCTTGCTTGAGGGACATTTGTTTGTATGGTTGCAGCCGTAAAAATACCCAATCTCCTACATCAAAACTTCTCTCACTGCGATGTTGATCTGCCTGTTGTTTCATTCGATTTTGTGCCAAATTCAGGTTATCCTTTAAGAGTTGGAGAACTTCTTGCTGATGCTCGATGTGATATTCCATTGCTTGAACCTTCGAATTTTCCCTTAAAGATGATGTGATGGATGGTGGATGATATCCATAAAGTGCCATAAATGGGGTCATTTTTGCTGCAGTATGGAAGGAAGTGTTATACCACCATTTAGTGAGAGGTAACCACTTGACCCATTGTGTTTGTTTATCAGATACAAAACAACGAAGATATCCTTCCAAACATTTATTTACTATCTCGGTTTGACCATCAGATTGAGGATGATAAGATGAGCTATGAGCTAATTGAGTACCCAAACAAGAAAATAACTCCGTCCAAAAATTTCCAGTAAAAATGGGATCTCTGTCGCTCACAATAACCCTTGGGCTTCCATGTAGCTTTTGAATTCTGTCCATAAATGTAGTAGCAACTGTACTTGCTTTAAATGGATGAGATAATGTACAAAAGTGTGCATACTTGGTAAGTATATCAACTACCACCATGATGACACTCTTTCCTTCAGACTTAGGTAAACCTATGATAAAATCCATTGAAATCTTCTCCCAACGTTGACTTGGAATGGATAAAGGTTGTAAGAGACCAGGGGTCTTAATTGTCTCAACTTTATTTTTCTAGAAAACCAAACATTCGCCAAAAAATTTTGAATATCAAATTTAAGGCCATCCCAAAAAAATCTTTCTTCACCCTATGGTAAGTTTTTAAAAATCCTAAGTGTCCTCCTAAAGGAGAAATGTGTAATTCCAAAAGAACATTTTGTTTTAATTGGGAATTCTTGCAAATATATAAGCGATCTTTGTACCATAAGGAATCATTTTTCCAACTAAATGTATCAGATGTACTAGGATCTTGCTGCAACTTTTGAATGAGTGTCCACACTTCTTTGTCTTTCTTACATTCATCCCTTGCTTCAGTTATCCAATCTGGTTGGATAATAGAAATGGTACAAAGCAATGCTTCCACCTCTTTATCCTTTCTTGAGAGTGTATCTGCAACAACATTTAGCTTCCCTTTTTTGTAGATGATTTCAAAGTCATAACCCAACATTTTTGTGACACATTTTTGCTGCACTTCTAAAGATATTCTTTGTTCCAAAAAGTGTTTAACTCTATCATGATCATTTTTTACCTTGAAGTGTCTTCCCATTAGGTAAGGTCACCATTTATTTAGTGCATGCAGTATTGCCAACATTTCCTTCTCATAAAGAACCTTTTGTAAATAATTTCCTTTGATTGGATGACCTTAAAAAGAAATGGGTCTTCCTTCTTGCATTAAAATGACACCAATTCCATTTCCCAATGCATCACATTCCACAATAAAGGTTTTTGTGAAGTCTAGCGTAGCTAAGATTTGTGCTAGGCACATTGCCTCTTTAAGATGTTAAAAATCCTTAGTGGCTTCAGGAGTCCATGAAAATGCATCTTTCTTCAATAATTTTGTTAGAGGTGTTGCTATTCTCCCATAATCATTAACAAAATTGCGATAATACCCTATTAACTCGAGAAATCCATGCAACTACTTTATGGTTGTGGGGACTTTCCATTCCTTAATGGCTTTAATTTTGTTAGGGTCTACCTTAACACCCTCGTGAGATACAATATGACCAAGATATTCCACCTCTTGTACTCCAAAGAAACATTTAGATGTTTTTGCATATAATTGTTTCTCCTGCAATAGTTTCAGCACCGTGTTAACATGTTGAACATGATCCTTCCAAGACCTACTGTAGATTAGTATATCATCAAAAAATACTAGCACAAATTTTCTAAGGAAGGGTTTGAAAATGGAATTCATCTACCCTTGAAATGTAGAAGGTGCATTGGTAAGGCCAAAAGGCATGAAAAAATATTCATAATAACCCTCATGAGTTTGAAATGCTATTTTTGGAATATCTTCAGTCTTCATTCTAATTTGATGATATCCTGAACGAAGATCCAACTTGGTAAAATAAATTGCTCCATGTAATTCATCCAATAATTCATCAATCACAGGAATGGGAAATTTTTCTTTAATGGTGAGTTTATTGAGCTCCCTATAATCCGGACACATTCGCCATGATCCATCCTTCTTGTGTACCAATACTACAGGAGCAGAGAAAGAACTTTGACTAGGTTGGATTATACCCGCCTCTAACATTTCTGCAATCATACGTTCAATTTCGCTCTTTTGGACATAAGGATATCTATAAGGCCTGATGTTTGGAGGAACACTTCCTGGAATCAAATGAATAGCATGATCATGATCACGAATAGGTGGGAGTCCTTTGGGAGTTTCAAAAACCTTGGAATGATTGTCCAAGACTTTTTGGAGATCTGCAGAAGTAGATGATTTTGATGTTGGAACTTCTAGTGAGCATAATTGTGCAATTATGCCTTGTTGTTCTTTCTTTAGAAGATTTGTCATGACATTAGAGCTTATTATCTTTCTTGACTTCCCTGCAGTACCCCGTAATTCGACTTCCTTTCCTTCTGAAAAAAAATTCAAGAAAAGTTCTTGAAAATTAAAAGCTACCGTCCCCAAAGTTTGTAACCATTGTACTCCTAGTACAACATCAACACCTCCCATAGGAATGGAAAGCATTGGACTATTCAATACATATTCCCCCATGGTTAGCTTGATATTATGGCATTTTCCATAGCAATTTATAGTTCCTCCATTTGCAACCATCACTTGACATTCTGGTGCTGGGTATAGGAAACAATTTAATTCCTTGGCTACCTTATAATGAATAAAATTATGGGTGCTACCTGAATCAATCAACACTATTACCCTTTTCTTCTGTATATGTCCTTCTATCTTGAGAGTTTGAGGAGTGGCAATTCCTGCCAATGCATTACGTGATATGGTCAAACTCATTTCTTCTTCTTCTAGGGTTGGTTCCTGGTGTATATCCTCTTCTCTTGAATTTTCTTGTTCATTTTCTGACTCCTCTTCACAATCTATGTAAAATAATTTCTTCTCAGCACAATTATGACCTTTAGTGTATTTTCTATCACAACTATAGAAAATCCCTTTCGATATTTTTTCTTCCAATTTTTGTGGTGTCAACCTTGTAGGTTGTGGAAGTCTAGGAGAAGACACTTCCATATTTATAGATGTGAGTGGTAGGCTTCCTTGTTGCCATAATTTTACATTCAATTTTTCTTGCCAACCTGAATGCCTTCTCCAATGAATTAGGTTCCCAAATGCGAACTTCATGTTGGATGTTATCCTTTGAAATCCCTATGAAGACATCAATCTTGTGTTCCTCTAGAATATCAATTACCCTTATATCAATTTTTGGAAGTCCTCCATGTGCTCCACCACTGAACCCTTTTGTTTGAGATTTATCAATTGGCTAAAGAAGCTGTTGCTCTTTATATCCTCATAATGTGCTATCATTTCCTCCATAAAAATTGACCAAGTGGAAATTTTTTACAGGAGCAAAGCCATCGATACCATACAAATGTATTTTGTTCTGAATGTAAATTTGCAATGCATACCATTTGTGTGCTTTGCACATTATTGAGATCAAAATATTGCTCCATCTGTAGTATCCATATTACGGGATCCTTGCCATCAAACTTCCTCATATCCATGTTTGGAATATGGTGGTTCTTCAATCCAACATTAGAGTTTATGAAATCATGATCAACATTTATTTTTTTTTCATTATGAGTTTCCCCTACTATATTTCTACCATTAGGAATAATTTCTTGTATTAACCTTGTCATCAAACCTTCCATGTCTGATTTTAGATCATTCTTCATGTCTTCCATGTTGTCTTTCAGTTTTTCATCAATCTTAGCATCCATGTCATCCATCTTAGCTTCCATGACTTTCTTCAAACCATCCACCGTAGCTTCCACGCCTTCAAAACTTCTATTTCATTTTTTGTTTCTCTTTGCGAGAGTGAAATTTGGTGCACTTGCTCTTATAATTTTGATATGTCATGTTGTGCTTCTTCCTCTTCGTGAGTCATAGTAGAGCCTTCTTAAGGCTTAATGGGTGTTGAATTCTTTTTAGGTGGAATTTTAGAACCCAATACTGATATCTGTGCTTCAATATGCCCTTGAAATCACTTCAAGCTAATTTTTCTCACAAGACTTATGCAATTCGAAAAAAAATATACACACAATTTTCTTGCTTTTGAGGATATCGATATTGAAACTGAATTATCTCTGTGATTTCAGATCTTCAATATCTTAAATTCGGCCCTCTGGTATCCCTCTCAATCTTCTTTCAAATGCCATAGGTCTGACCTGATTTGGATTCTTCAAGGCAAAGTTATGCCTAATCTCCCACAATGACCTAATTATGGAATGGTTCAGTAGAGCGAACTTGTATGACATGCCACGTGTAACTGTTTCCTCCTTTGACTCTGAAATTGATATAAAGGAAACTAAAGTATGTGTACTTGTGTCCACTATTTACAGAATTAAAATCCGATGCTTAGAGAGAGAGTTATGACGTTTTTGCCACTATCACCTCTTTGAGATGAAATTCGGGAGTTTGAAAAAACCCTAAATTCCACAGATCATATCTCCGCAAATGTTTTGTACCAAGCTCTGAATTTTTTACAGGACGTTCCTCAGGATTTTTGCTTCGCTCTGTAAAAAATGCGGCTTTTGAACCTTCGTATAACAAAATTTATAGTGAAAATTCCTTGATGGAATTTTTAGGTGAAATTTGGGAGCCTGAAAATCCCTAACTTCCACAGATCATATCTCCGAAAATATTGTGAACCAAGATCTAAAAATTTTACACGACATTCCCTAGGATTTCAGCTTCACTCTGTAAAAATTTTAGCTTCTGAAACTTTGTAGAAAAAACGTTATTGCGGAAATTCCATGATGACCTGTTTGGAGCAGCGAAACCCTAGAATCCAAAGCTCTGATACCAAATGTTATGAAACCAGCTCCATAAATAGAAGAAAAGAGAGATAAACACCTTAGAAATAAGCCACTTTGAGGGGGAAACCTCCAATACATTACGTAAATGAACAATTCTTCAATGATACAAATGAAAAAACCTCCTTTATATATATAGGAGTCCATGGGGCCACAATGCAATCCTAGCTGACCTAAAAATAATAATGTAAGGGCACAATAATAACAATATGGGGGTTATAGGGGTACAACAATAACAATAAGGGGGTTAAACTAACAACAATAAGGTACTATACTAGTAATATAGACCTAACACATCAAGTCAATTATCAAAACACAAGAGACAAAAATTTTAGGCTCTTTAATCCAGGGCGAAAACCTCTCCCTCTTGGAGAGGAAAACCCGATAATCATTCTTATTATAGATGATCAATTGACGAGTACCAACGCCATGACATATACCCATGACACTAGTATTCTTTCGAGGCCCTTTTCACTGCTCCTCTAGGCTTCTCATGATGAACTTATTTTTTGGACTGCTTTGCACCATCCATAGGGAAGCTTAGGACCTAGCCCTCTATTCTTCCTTCCTTTATCTATCCTCGGTCACCTAGACACTTCTCTTCGGATTAACTTCCAGTACCCTTGTTTTTCTAGTATGAGACTTCTTTCATAGTTGTGATGCCTTCTAATTCATGATGTGTATATCCGAGAGAGTGGGATCAATGACAGAGGCTAGCACTACCTCTCCTCTGCATTGATCTTAACCTTCTTAACACTGCTTACAGCCTTCCTTTTTTCACTGCCAAGTTACCAAATTATTCACTATGTAGACATTCCTTTTCTTCACTGTATAATCTCCTCCTTATGCACTACAACTTTAGACCCTAGTTGCAAACCTTAATTGTGAGGATTTACCCAAGATAGAAAATCCTTTATTATGCTGGAATTACTCTTCTTCTTGTGTTGTATAGCCATATTCCTCGCACCAAATCACAGTCCCTTAGCTCGCATATAATTTTAGAACTAATACGAACTGACTGTCTCCAAATGATACCGCAGTCCTTCCTTTATATAGCGATTGTCTCTAACTATTAGGCCGACATGAAGATAAGTGTGTAATCCGACTTCTTTAAGGGTGTAGGCTGACTTCTCCAAGGAGATATTTTCGTCATATTTGAGCTGACTTCAAGGAGAACATTGATAAGGTCTTGGAGCATATTATTACATCAATAAATTTTCTTTTTCAAGTGTAATAACACTTCATATACAGGACTCTAAATTATATATAATTTTGACAAGATGAAAAATCCTAAAGACATCAAGAATAATTCTTTGAGCTATAATAAAAACTCCTTGCTCATGAAAACCGTGATGCAAGTATTACAAAAATAAATTTTATTATATTTTTCTTCTTCATCACATCAATTCATAATTACAAGTCATTATGAAGATTGAACCTAGTTACACTTTTCAACACGCCCTCTTAACTAGGGAGGTATTCATAATGGTACATAGTCACTCTCAATATGAAGAATCTCTTAAGAAGGATCTGTTGGTAATCCCATATGTATAGCATCATATCAACCAACGTTGTCATAGTGCAAGGCCTTGACTAACAAATCTAAGCTATAATGTTGGCAATACCAATGATGAGTAGACACCCTCATCATTGTCTCTTTTAGATCATACCCCACATGGGTTCATTCAGGATATGTCAAATTCCTCAAAGAATATCGATCCTTCCATGACTACACTTTTTGTGGATTCCCTAATACATCCCCAAAAGAGTATCAGATTCCATATGATTACCAAATCCTCCATTCTATCTTACCCAGGTGAAGACCATAATAACCTGTCTATCTATCCCTCTCAACTAGGGAGGACATACTTCACAAAGGAAGGTACTCATTCCTATACAAGGAATGTACCTAATATCCCTCTTGGCTTAGGAATTACCAAGTTTCTTCCAGGTAAGAAAATCATTACCAGGCTCCCTATTAATTAGGGACCTACAACAACAATGATGAAAACACCCATCTTCTCATGAAGAACTCCTCTCTTCAACGTCACAAATTTTCTTTGTTGTTGAGGAGTATTCATCCTTGGGATCTCTCCATAGGGCACATATCATCCGTCACTTTCATCCAATATTCATGTCTTCTATCAAAAAGTGATCCATCAATCTTCTCATATGGTGAAGCTTCATGCCATGCTTCTTTCCTTCAAACCACACTTCTTCCAAGGATATTCCATCATCCCATACGGTTATCAACTTGTGGAAGGTATATGCTTCCTTTTGGCAACCATCATAAGCTCATTAGATATTATTTAATTATTAATATGAACTTTTAAATCAAAATTTACCTTAGTGATGATCTTTCACCATGACATATTCTTGTAGGCATTGAAATCCTTTGTTACAGATTGAAAAATCTCCTAAAGATATGTATTTTCAAGGGTCTCTATCTTTTCTAGACTTCGATCAGATTCTACATATCTTCCTAGGAGATTTCCTAGTCAAGTATTCTTGGCTTCCTTGGATGTTGACTGATTTTGATCATGGTTGCACTTCTCACGATCTCTTTATTTATTTTTCCACACAATTTTATTTCATTCCCAAGAGCTTCAGTATGAAACTCCTTGATTATGTACAACCACCTCATATTCTATGTGAGGAAATATTATGTTCATTTCACCTTGTGTGGATCACGCTTTTCGGAAACCTATGCATTGGAGGGAATTCTATTTTTCATTTGATCATAATTCTAAAGATAGAAGTATACTACTTGCAACCATATGACATGAATGCATAACATCGAGTGTCAGCATATATATACATGAACCTAATTTATTTTGAGTCATCCTGCAATAATTTTCCTTATAATGAAAAGTTTCATTCTCTTGACCTGCTTCATAAATATGTCATCATATCCTAATCCCAGAATTCAGCAAGTTAGAATTCTTGATGAAACCTTTTTCTTTTTTTCTAACTAGTGAATCTAAAGAGGATTCCATTATAAAATGTCAGCACCTGTTTCCATATTTATTATTTGAATGATGACCCTTGATCTTGATTACTACCTTCTATAAATATTGTATTCAGTGAGGTTCCTAAGAGCCACTTATAACTCATAGCATGGGTGCCACATAAGTGTTTTTAGACATCCTCCTATGACATGTACTCCTACTTTAATGCTTCCATCATGATGCCAATTATAAAGTGATGTATTTATCTATTATACAATGCTTCCTAGCATACTATTTTACAACTGATAGATACCTCTTAAAGAGGAAGATGATCTCAATCATAGTATAAATCTTTCACTTCTTATTTCTTAGGTTTCTTTGAATCTGGTTCTTCTATTTACCCTGTAACATGGGATTATTCATTATTTCTCTTGTCCTTATTATATTTGGGACAACACTTCTTGTAATGTCCAAGTTCATAGCATTGTATCTTTTCCATGTTTCTCCTTTTCTTCTGAGGACCAAATTTACCAAATCTTCCATTTCTCCTTGACATGGCATCATAGGCTTTATTCTCTTCATTTGATTCTATATCCACTTTAGCTTTTAACCTCATATATTCTATCTTACATAGAGACCATAGATTCTAGAATGATTTTGCTTCTTTCTTCCCATATATACTAGAAGTGAAGTTTCCCCATCCCTCTGGTGGAGCATTCAACACCACTGTAGTCATTTCTCTATTAGACATTACTTCTCCCAATTCCTGCAGTTGATCTCATATTTTGAAAATATTCATAAAATATGAAGTTATTCCTTCCTCTCTTGACATATTTAACTTGTATAGTTCTTATCTCAAAGATATTACTTCCCCTTCAGTACTCACCAAAAATAACTCCACCAATTTGTCATATATTTCTTTTGAAGATTCTAGTTTTGATACATAGAGGATGAGAGAGTCCTTTATGGAATATATAAGAATCCTATCGGCTCTTATGTCTCAATTCATGTATTTGACATGAGCTTGAGTATATTCTTTTGAGGGTTTAGATACTGACCATTTGATATAGTTCATGAATTCATTCTCAACCAGATTTAGATTTGTCCTTTTCTTCCATGTAAGAAAGTTTGAAACCCAAACTTGTTTGTTGCTTTCTTTGAAAAAATACATTTTGGAAGATTTAGATGAAGTCATAAAGATACTTAATTGAGTATATTCTTCTCTTATTCTACCATATTCCTTGTTGATGATGTTGTAGATAGCAACAAGAGCTCCCTCATAGATTGGCTTCTTCAAGGGTGGGGAAAAGAGGCAGATCACCTTTAATCCTTAATGATGATGATGATCAATGATGACTTGATGATGAATTATGTTTACTTGGCTTGAATCATGAGATATATTTATATTCCTTGAATATAAATATCACTTCCTTGATCATGCGTTTCCTTTTGTATAAGTTCTTTGAGTAAGGTTCTTTACTCCTTGAATGAGTGGAAATATTCTTATATCTAAAGATTGACTCTTCAATGTAGATTTCTTTAATTTGCTTTGATGTCTTCTAGAAAAATTGATCCTTGTTGTTTCCTTTGAAACTTGAAATTTGTGCCTTCTTGCTAAAATTTTCTTTCTTTTCTTCAACACCTTATCTCTGATACCATGTTGAGAAATTAGGGTGTTTAATTTCAATTTCTCTTCTTAATAATTAATTGTGAACTTGTTATGCTTATTTTACTTAGATCTTATCTTCATTAACTTATTATGTCTTTCATCAAGTCAATTATCAAAGCAAAAGAGACACAAAGTTTAGGCTCTTCAATCTAGCGACAAAACCTCTCCCTCTTGGAGATGAAAACCTCATAATCATTCTTCTTATAGATCATCAATTAACGAGTACCAAGGCCATGACACATACCCATGACACCAGTATGCTTTCAAGACCCTTGCCACTTCTCCTCTAGGATTCTCATGATGAACTTATTTTCTGAACTGATTTGCACATGCCCTAGGGAGGCTCAGCCCCTAGCCTTCTATTCTTCCTTCCTTTATCTATCCTCGGTCACCTAGACACTTCTCTTGGGTTTACCTTCCAGTATCCTTGCTGCCTTAGTCCAAGACTTCTTTCCTAGCTGTGATGCCTTCTACTTCATGCCGTGTATATGCGAGAGAGTGAGATCAATGACAGAGGCTAGAACTTCCCCTCCTCCTCATTGATCTTAGCCTTCTTAGCACTCCTTACAACCTTCCTTGTTTCGTTGTCAAGTTACCAACTTCTGCAGTGTATAGACATTCCTTTTTCACTTCAAAATCTCCTCACGCACTGCAACTTCAGACCCTAGTTGTAGACCTTAACCATGAGGATTTACCCAAGACAAAACCTCCTTTCTTACACTGGAATTCCTCTTCTTCCTTCATTTTATAGCCATATTCCTTGTGCCAAATCATAGTCTCTTAGCTCGCATATAATTGTAGAACTAATATGAACTGATTGTCTCCAAATGAGGCCATAGTCCCTCCTTTATATAGAGTTTTTCTCTAGCTATTATGATGACATGAAGATAGGTGTGTAACCAACTTATTTAAGGGTGTAGGCCGACTTCCCAAAGGAGATATATTCATCATATTTGAGCCGACCTCAAGGAGCACATTTACAAGGTATTGGAGAATATTATTACATCAATAAATTGTGTTTTGCAAGTGTAACAACACTTCATATACATTACTCTAAATTATATATATTTATGACAAGATGAAAAACCCTAAAGACATCAAGAAGAAGTCTTTGAACTATAATAAAAACTCCTTACTAATGAAACCCATGATGCAAGTACTACAAAAATAAATTTTATTAGCTTTGTCTTCCTCATTACATAAATTCATAATTACAAGTCATTATGAAGACCAAACCTAGTTTCACTTTTCAACAGACCCTACTATTGTTTCAAGACCAGATGATGGATTCTTAAAACTCAAAGTATCAGGGGTAGGTTCTAGGGGAGAAATGATACATGCTTGTGAGAGATGAAGATGTCGTCACGATGGGCACAAATGACTTAAATAGAGCTTGATATTTGAGGGCACAATAGAGGGCTCAAATAGTTAATGAATCGCGAGAGAAAAATTTGCATGAGATCTGAAGGCAACAAAAAGAACTATACCAAATAGGAGAAGTGTTGAGTAGTTCGAAGTTGCGGGAAAGAGGATCAAGTCAGTTGAAGTCACGATGATTCGAGGGTAGCGACAAGGCGAGTTCTGGCCAAATAGGAGGGTCTAGAACTAGCGTTGTGAAATGGGTGGAGGGAAGCAGTGGATATGGACATGTACCACCAAGAGTGGAGATGCCAAATGGATTAGAGCCTACAACCAGAGTAGTGATCCAGGATACCTCACCTGATGAAGACATGTATTTTGTGATGAGGAAACTATTTTTAAAAGATGATGTGTCCCCTATAAGTAACACTTCATTTCCCAATAGCGCAGGTAGCGGCATCCCTAAACTCCCCCTGGTACCTTATGAATACCTTGCACAGCTAATTTCAAAGTTAGCTAAAGTTATAAATTTCAGAAGGTATATATTATGTACACAACTGGTGCTTCTAATGGTGGTGGTAGTAGTTCTAACTCAGGTTCTTCAGGGTCTTTAAAACTTGGTTCTCAAGATTTTATATTTTTGTAATGCTTGGTTAGTCAACTATGATCAGTATTGTAGCTATTTCATTCACTCGATATACTGAGTTTTCAGGTGAGGGAATGAAGGTGTTGAAAAAGATTGGTATTTGTGTGAAGCCATATGGAGGGTTCGATAGACACCAAATGCTACCAAGATTATTGAGTTCTAGACTAACCTGAGGGAGAGAGCACTTCGGTGGTTTCTTAAATTGTATTCTATGCATTAAAATCCAATGATAGATCAGGTCCAATGGGATTTTTTTTGGAGAATTCAAGCTTCCACTGACCAATAAACTAACAATTATTCTCATTAGAGTTTTAAACATCGAAATAATCTATTTCTTGATATCTCCAAGAAGTATTGGAAAATCATTCCAAGGTATTTGTGACTCCCAAAGGCCTCCCACCTATTATTGATCATGATCTTGTTATTCATTTGATTCCAGGAAGTTTTCCTCCAAAAATCAGGCCATACAGATATTCCTATGCCAAAAAGAGTGAAATTGAATGTATGGTTGTAGAAATGCTAGAGGTTGGTATAATTCAACCTAGTCAAAGTTATTTCTCTGCTCAAAAAGTATTGGTGCACAAGAAGGATGGATCATGGTGCATGTGTCTGGATTATAGGGAGCTCAAAAAGCTCACTATTAAAGAGAAATTTCCCATTTCTATCATTGATGAATTATTGGATGAATTGCATGGATAAATTTGATTCAAAAAGTTGGATATTCATTGAGGATATCATCAACTTATAATGAATACTGAAGACATTATGAAAACAACATTTAGAACTCATGAGGGTCATTATCAATTTTTGGTCATGCATTTTGGACTTACCAATGCACCTTATACATTTCAAAGTTTGAAGAATTCCATTTTCAAACCCTTCCTTAGAAAATTTTGTTAGTATTTTTTGATGATATACTAATCTACAACAAGTCTTGGATGGATCATGTTCAACATGGTTACAAGGAGATAAAACTATTGGAGGAGAAGAAATTATATGCAAAAACCTCAAAATGTTTCTTTAAAGTACATGAGTTTGAATATCTAAGTCATATTTTATCCCATTAGGGTGTTAAGGTAGACCCGAACAAAATTAAATGCATTAAGGAATAAAAAATCCCCAAAACCATAAAGAATATGCGAGGATATCTCAGGCTGACAAGGTATTATCGCAAGTTTGTTAATAATTATGGGAGAATAGAAGCACCTCTAAAAACATTACTGAATAAAGATGCATTTTCTTGGACTCCAGAAGCAACTAAGGCCTTTCAACATCTCAAAGAGGCAATGTGCCAAGCACTGGTCTTAGCTATGCCATACTTCACAAAAACCTTTATTGTGGAATGTGCTATCTCAGGAAATGGAATTGGTGTTGTTTTAATGCAAGAAGAGACCCATTTATTTTGAAATCCGTCCAATCAAAGGAAGATATTTACACAAACCTATTTATGAGAAGGAAATGTTGGAAATACTACATGCACTAAAGAAATTGAGACCTTACATAATGGGAAGACACTTCAAGGTAAAAAAAGATCATGACTTAAATGCTTTTTAGAACAAATATTATCTTCAAAAGGGCAGCAAAAATGGGTCACAAAGATGTTGGGTTATGACTTTAAAATCATCTAAAAAAAGGAAAGAGAAATGTTGTTGTAGATTCACTCTCAAGAAAGGATGGGGATGTGGAAGCATTGATTTTTTCCATTTATATTATCCATTCATATTAGATAACTGAAGCAAGGGATGAATGGAATAGTGACAAAGACGTATGGACAATCATTCAAAAGTTGCAGCAAGACCCTAGTACATCTTATACATTTAGATGAAAAAATTATTCATTATGGTACAAAGATTGCTTATATATTTGTAATAATACCCAAAGCAAACAAAAGATTATTTTGTAATTGCACACCTGTCCCTTAGGAGGCCACTCGGGATATTTAAAAAATTACCACAGGGTCAAGAATGAATTTTTCTAGGATGGCCTTAAATATGATATTCAAAATTTTGTGGTGGAATGTTTGGTTTTCCAACAAAATAAAGTTGAGACAATTTGTTGATTTTTAATGTACCTTGTATAAGTGGTTTCCCATGGGTTAGTCTATAGCTAGGGAAAAGTGTCCAAAATAATTCTTTCCTAAGTGTGACTTTATAAAGTGAAAGTGACTTTATAAGTGGTAATATCAATGTTAAATTATAAAGTGAAAGTGACTTTATAAGCGGTAAAGTAAATGTTAAATTATAAAGTGAAAAATGACTTTAGACATAAAGTAAAATGTGGGTACTTTATTTAATGGGTGAGTTAAAAAATAGAAAGTGAGAATTAAATGAACATTTATTCTCAGCTCTTGATATAAGTGAATTTGAGTCATTAGATCTTAGGGTTGCCCAAAAATCATTTAGGGAACCAGAAGGGGGGAAAGAAAAGGGAGACTACATTCATTAATTCATTCTTCATGAGAAGATTGAAGAAAGGAGGCTGAGGGCTGGAGAAAACTTATGAAGAAGAAATTTGTGGCAGCAAGCTGAAGGAGTTATTTCCAAGAAAAGTTGGGCATGGAAATCGAGGCACAAAAGACATCAGAAGGTACAGTATGAACAAAATTTAATGTTGTGAGCTGCACACAGTTCGAGAGAATTTTTTGAGAGAAAAAAATCTGTATAGTCCGTACATCAGTACGTAAATCCATACAGTCCATATCTGTAAAGTACCTATTTTCGATTCAAGTGGGCACGAAAATCGAGGCAAAGTGGGCACAGTTTTCAAGGAGTTTTGGTTTGAAGAGATAAATTGTACTTTGATGTTTTGTTTTGTCTGCAAATGTATTTTTCAGGAACTCGAAGGATAAATAAATTTGAAGTGCTCTCTAACAGGTTTTCCTCGGGGAATATTGAAGGGGATTTTCATAGGTTTAAGTTGACCAAAAATCTGTGTGTATTTTTATGTGTTGCTGGTTTCTTTATGTCCATATTTATTTTCAGCATGTGTTGATAGTCCCATGTGTTTTAATCTGAAAATTTCATTTCCAGAATTATATATGTTGAATGTATGTTTATGGGAAAGAGAATTTAATTGAATGGGAGTGATAAGGTGAAATTAAAACCAGGTTGGGACTGCAAGAATTTTTTTAGTAATAAAATTTCAACATGGTATTAGAGCTACAGGCTGAAAATTGTAGTTTGAACAACAGACAATAGTTTGGGACAAAAAATAGTGGTTTGGACAACAAACTGAATTTTTGGACAAAAGACTCAGTTTGGACAAAAAATTGATATTTTGGGACATCAAGGTGAAATTTCACACAGACTGAACTTTTGGGACAACAAGGTGTGTTGGAAAGTTCATTTCTCCATTTTCTTGGTTCTGAAAATTTTGGACAATAGTCATGTCCATGTTATTAAGGATAGTGGAAAAGCTGGATAGGATATCCAACTATGTCGTTTGGAAGGACATAATTCAGATAGGGTTTGAGGAGGCAACAGTTTGGGACATAGTGCGGCAAGTGGTTGTACCTCCTACTGTTTTAAATGAACTTGTTTAATTCACAAAAAATAATGCAAAGGAAAAAATGATTTTGATGGATAGTCTAAAGGATTATGTGGTTCCTCAGGTGAGAGGAAACACATATGCATATCAATTGTGGACAACTATAACCACTCTCTATCAGAGTACCAATGAGATTAGGAAGATTGTACTCAAATAACAATTGAAGAACATTAGGATGATAAAGGCTAAAAGTGTAGTTCATTATATTGGCAGGGTCAAACAGGTACGTGATGATTTGACTGTTATTGGTGAGGCAGATGCACCCACAAAGTTAGTTAGGATAGCTGTAGTGGGGCTTCCTAAGTCTTGGGAGGTCTTTGGAGATACTTTTATCTCTAGGGAGAATATTACCAATTGGGACATATTCTAAGATGATTATGTGCAACATGAGATACGAAAGACTGGCAGTGGTGGGGTGAGGATAACAAATAAGAAGGATGTAGTCTTGATAGCTAGGGGGAAGAACAAAGGGAAGGCCAAGAAAGGGGCCTCATCTGATGGGGCTAAGGGAACGGAGAAGAAGAAGAAGAAAGATACACATATGTCCAAAGTCAAATGCTGGGCATGTCATAATATAGGACACTATGCTACTGCATGTCTCGAGAGGAAAAACAAGGGGAAGAAGGGTACTATAGTTTCAGCAAAGGTGGAGCAGTTTTCTTCACAGTTTGACAGAGACTTTGCATTTATTAATTCTACATATAGTAGGAGTACAACATCTGATGTGTGGTACGTATAAAATGGAGCTTCCCGCAATAAGACGGGTGAACAAGAGTTATTTTGAGAGCTTGTAGAGAGGTCACTTGATATTGAGATTGTACTAGGAGATGACTGCACTGTGAGGGTTGTTGGTGTGGGGACTATGACCTTTGAGAGGGAGTATTTTCCACCTTTGAAGGTCATGGATGTTTTGTATGTTCTAGGGATGAAGAAGAATTTGATTTCACTGCATGCTATGGAGGAGAAGGGGCTTGACGTTGCTTTCTTGGGAGGGCAGGAATTGAGGCATCCCAGGGGAGCTTCCATCACTTTGACCAAAGTGATTGCAGTCCGCTCTGGGAAACTATATAGGTTCAATTTTCAGTCGGCAGGAGCATTAATGAGTAGCACATCTGGTAGCACTCACACTAGTACCACCAATAGTAGAGACTTGTGTGAGTTATGGCATTTGAGGATGCACATATGCATCATGGAGCTTTGAGAGTTCTAAGGAGATCACTGCTGGAGTTACTGATTTTAGTGTTGAGAATTATGAGGTCTGTATAGGGTGTGATTTGGGAAAGTACACCAAGTTACCATTCCAAATGAGTGACAGCAGATCTAAAGGTATACTAGATTTGATTCATACTGATGTTAGTGGTCGTATGTCTCATGTGTCTTTGGGTGGTTATTACTATTATGTTATATTAATTGATGACTAATATAGGAGGACTTGGATATATTTCCTAATGACCAAGGGTGAGGTCTTTAGTCACTTTAAATATTTCAAAGATTTTGTGGAAAATCATATAGGTAGGATGCTTCAGGTCTTGAGGTTAGAAAATGGGGTGGTGAGTACACCGATGGTTAGTTTTATGACTTACGTGCACATGAGGGCATTAGGAGAGAGTTCACAGTTCCTTACAACCCACAATAGAATGGGGTGTCTGAAAGGAAGAACAAAGCTATTGTTGGGGCTGCTAGAGTGATGATTCATGATAAGGGGTTTCCTTTGTTTTTATGGGTTGAGGCTTGCAATATTGTTGTTTATCTTCAGAACAGGAGTCCTCACAGAGTATTGGGGAATATGAATTTGGAGGAGGCTTTCACTGGAGAGAAGCCTCATGTGGGACATCTTCATATCTTTGGATGCATCACATATTCGTATATCCCCAAGGAGCAGAGGACGAAGTTGGAACCCATAGAAGAGAAGGGTATATTTATGGGTTAAAGAGAGAATTCGAAGGCCTATCGGATCTTCATTCCTTCTAAATGGAGAGTGGTGATTAGGATGGATGTGAAGTTCAAGTAGGATAGGTCCTATAGGATATCATAGGAGTATGATGAGAGAGAGTCACAGGCTTCTCCTCAGCAGGGAGGTCAGGCACAAGGAGCAAGACCTCAGGGTTTTGGATCGACTGGTACAAGAGGTAATTCAATGTCAGTGACATTTGGGGCACTAGTGGTGAGTTCACCGAGAACTTCTTTATGGAGTCCATTGGTATAGAATTCAAATGGAACTTCAGCTGAAATAGGCACATGTGTTGGTATAGGCACACCAGGGTCAGTTGGTAGACCTCCAGGTTCACTGGACTAAGGGCAGAGGAGGAGGTTCCATATGGGGAAGCTTCTTCACAGAAGAGGAGGCCCAAGTGGCTTCAATACATCTTGAAGAAAGAAGAGTCCATTGTTCCTTTCAAGAGGGTGAACAGGGAGAGTGTGCCACCTGAGCATTTTTTTAGTTATGTAGCCAAGGCTACCAACATTGTTGACTATGATCCTACTAGCTATGATGAGGCTGGTAGCCAGGAGGTATGGAGAGAGGCTTTGGTGGAGGATTATTCCTCTATAATTAAGAACAATGTCTAGGAGGTGGTGCTTAGGCCTGAGGGCAAGTTAGTTGTGACTTACAGGTGGCTCTACAAGATTAAGCAAGTTGTAGATGGAAACATTGAGAAGTTCAAGGCGAGGTTTGTGGCTAGAGGGTTCTCATAGATAGAGGGAGTTGACTATGATGAGACCTTCACTCTAATAGCTTATTACACTTCTATCTGGACCCTTAGATATATTTCTATAGAGATGGGTTGGTAGATCCATCAGATGGATGTGAAGATCACATTTCTGAACAGAGTGATAGAGGAGGAGGTGTATGTTGAGCAGCCATAGGGCTTTGAGGTACTTGGGCGGGAGACCCATGTATGTCAGTTGAGGCGAGAACTCTACGAACTTAAGCAAGCTCTGAGATCTTGGTAATCGAGGATTGATACTTACTTGCAACATATGGGTTTCATGAAGAGTGATGCAGATTTGAACCTATAATACATTGTTGGAGGGGATGATCCACTCATTCTCGTGATATATGTTGATGAATTGTTCATTACTGGGGAAGAGAGGCTGATTAGTGGTTGCAAGGAGGATCTTTTTATGGAGTTTGACATGAAGGACATTGGGCTGATGCATTAATTTTTGGGGCTTGAGGTGTGGCAGGAAGAGGGGCATATCTTTTTGGGTTAGGGGAAGTATGATGTGGATGTGTTGAGAATATTTCACATGCCAGACTGTAGACCCATGTATACACATATGTCCACCAACTGGAAGAAGCTTCATTCTTCAGATTCTAGTTTGGTGGATCCCACATTGTATAGGCAGCTTATTGGGTCCTTGATGTATTTGGTCAAAACTAGGCCAAATATATGATTTGTAGTGAACACACTTAACTAGTTCATGGTTGAGACAAAGAGGGTGCACTAGGTAGATGCAAAGCACATTATTTACTACGTGTAGGGGGTTTTTGATTATGGTTTGGACTATAGGCAAGAAGATGGAGTGATGTTGGAAGGGTACACAGATTCAGATTAGGCAGAGTGTGCTTTTGACAGGAAAAAAACTTCAGGGTGTTGCTTCATATGGGGTTCGAAAATTGTGTCGTGGTTCAGTCGAAAGCCAAATTCATTTAATTTGAGCTCTTGTGAGGTTGAGTATATGGCTGCTATCCAAGCTAGTTGTGAGGCCATTTGGCTTCACAAGTTGTTGTATGGCCTATTTGATCAGGAGTTTACCAATAGTTATTCACTGTGATAATCAGAGTTGCATTAAACTCATGAAGAATCCAGTGTTTCATGACAGGTCAAAACACATTGACATCAGATGTCATTTCATTAGGGACTATGTTCAGAAAGTGAAGTTGGAGTATATATCGACAGATGAGCAAGTGGCCAATGTTCTCATGAAGTCCTTGTCAAGAGGAAGGCATGTCCATTTCAGGGACAAGATGGGTGTGGTGAGAAACACCTTACTTGGTAAGAGGGAGTGTTTATTTTTAATGTACCTTGGACAAGTGGTTTCCCATGGGTTAGTCTCTACCTAGGGAAAAGTGTCCAAAATAATTCTTTTCCTAAGTGTGACTTTATAAAGTGAAAGTGACTTTATAAGTGCTAAAGTCAATGTTAAATTATAAAGTGAAAGTGTATTTATAAGTGGTAAAGTCAATATTAAATTATAAAGTAAATAGCGACTTTAAACATAAAGTGTAATGTGGGTACTTTATTTAATGGGTGAGTTAAAAAATAGAAAGTGAGAATTAACTGCACATTATCTCATCCCTAGATCTAAATGAATCTGAACCATTAGATCTTAGGGTTGCCCAAAAGTCATTTAGGGAAACAAAAGGGGGAAAATAAAAGGGAGACTATATTCATTCATTCATTCTTCATGAGCAGATTCGAGAAAGGATACTGAGGGCTAGAGAAAAGTTCTGAAGGAGAAATTCGTTTTAGCAAGCTGAAGGAGTGATTTCTAGTCAAGGCTGGGCACAAAAATCAAGGCATAGAAGACAACATAAGGTACAGTACAAATAGCATTCAAGATAATTTTTTGAGAAAAAAAATGAAAAAAATCCGTATAGTGGTATAGAAATCCATACAATCCGTAAAGAATATGTACAACACAATCTGTACAATATTTATCTGTACAGTATATATTTTTAGCTTCAAGTGGGCATGTAAATTGAGGAAAAGTGGGCGTGGTTTTCAAGGAGTTTTGGGCCAAAGAGATAAGTATTACATTATTGTTTTGTTTTGTATGCAAATGTATTTTTCCTGAACTTGAAAGATAAATAAATTTAAAGAGCTCTCTAACAGGTTTTCCCTGGAGAATATTGAAGGGTTTTTGCCTGGGTCTAAGTTGACCAAAAATCTGTGTGTATTTTTATGTGTTTCTTCTTTGTTTATGTCCATATTTATTTCAGCATGTGTTGACAGTCCCATGTGTTTTAATCTGAAAATTTCATTCACAATATTCTATAGGTTGAATGTATGTTTATGGGAAAGGGAATTTAACTGAATGGGAGTGATAAGGTGAAATTAAAATCAGGTTGGGATTGCAGGAAAATTTTTAGTCATAAAATTTCAATACAATTAAGACCCTGGGTCTATTACAACCTTTATCCATTCCAAGTCAATGTTCGGAGGAGGTTTCAATGGATTTTATGACAGGTTTACCCAAGTCTAAAGGAAGGAGTGTCATCATGGTGATATTTGATAGACTTAACAAGTATACACACTTTTGTGCATTATCTCATCCATTTAAAGCTAATACATTTGATATTTCATTTATGGAAACAATTCAAAAGCTTCATGGAAACCCAATGATTATTGTAAGCAACAAAGATCCCATTTTCACTGGAAATTTTTGGACGGAATATTTTCTTGTCTTGGTACTCAATTAGCTCATAGCTCATCTTATCATCCTCAATATGATGGGAAAATTGAGATAGAGAACAAATGTTTGGAAGGAAATCTTCGTTGCTTTGTATTTGATAAACAAAAAAAATGGGTCAAGTGGTTACCTATGGCTGAATGGAGGTATAACACTTCCTTTCATACTGTAGCAAAAAGACCCCATTTATGGAACTTTATGGATACCATGAACCGTCCATCACATCATCTTTAAGAGAAAATTCTAAGGTTCAAGCAGTGGAATATCACATTGAGCATCAACAAAAAATCTTCCAACTCTTAAAGGATAACCTCACTTTGGCATAGAATCGAATGAAACAACAGACAAATCAACATCATAGTGAAAGAAGTTTTGATGTAGGAGACTGGATATTTTTATGGCTACAACCATCCAAACAAATGTACCTCAAGCAAGATAAGAAGGATAATAAATTATCACCAAAGTACTATTGTCCTTACAAGGTGTTGCAAAATATTGGTACTGTGGCATACAAATAGGAGCTTCCTACATCTTCCCGAGTGCACCCACTTTTCCATGTTTCATAATTAAAGAAGGTTATAAGTGAGAAGCTCCCAGTTCAAACAATATTGCCAGAACTAGACAAGGAAGGAAAAATCATATTGGAACCTGAAGCAGTCATTGAAACAAGAACTCAATAGCTATGAAATCGATCAATTTCGGAGTATCTCATCAAGTGCAAGAACTTACCCGTTGAAGATTCCACATGGGAGGATGATAATTTTATATAAAAGCATCCATAACTAATCAAGCATTGAGGAAAATTTTTTTTTTTAAGGAAAGGGGCATGTTAGGTCCCTATAATACTAGTGAATCCCCTTATTTTTATTATTAGTGTAGGCCCCTTATTGTTAATTTTGTGCCCATGTAGTCCCTATATTGTTATTATTGTACCCCATAAAGGCCCACTATTTTTATAGTTGTGCCCTTAGATTATTATTGTTTGTAGGCTTTGATTATATTGTGACCCCTTAGACTCCTATATATAGAAAGGAAGTTTTTTCATTTGAATCATCTGAGAATTGTTGATTTGTGTAATGTAAAGGAGGTTTCCCCCTCGAAGAGGATATTTTTTAAGTCGTTGACCTATTATTTCTACTTTTTGTGAGTTGGCTGCATATCATTTGATTAGTTAAAAAATTCTCTCATGTTGGTGAAAAGAAACACAACATAAGAACATGATGTCCTATGAGACTTAGTGTCCTTCCACTCAAAAACTAATTGGCCATTCCAATATCTTTCAATAGTTAGTCAATAATTCACCAAAAGAAATATAGTGAAGATTAAAAGGAGGGTTATAATGAAGGGCATTGGGAGCACATTCCGAAATGGCTAGAAACATTTTTTAGTAGTTTTTCAATATCTCTTCCAGGTGTAGTTGCATCTCTCACATGCCACCTTAGGTAAATGTCTTATGATTTCGCCACCAAGTTACCTTAATCAATGGAAACAAGAGAATATATGCTTCTAGGTGTCAACATTTTATCTAGAACCCTAACCAAGAATTGAGAGACTTAAGAAGGTTTGAAAATTTTCATATCTAATTATTGAATATGGCAACAAGAAATATTGAAAATGGAATCAAGAAGGAATTTAATTTAATTTTCCCTTGAATTAAATTAGAATAAAATTCTAATTCCACATCACATGACAACTTGTACGAGTTAAATAAGTTAGGATTTCTTAGTTGGTTTAGTTAATTCGATTCGATAGAGGCATGTAGAATGTCTCTTACATTATAGGAGCCCTGGTTGAGTTTATATTGAGTTTTAATTAGTTAACTAGTTCTAACTGATGGAGGAACTAGTGAGAGGTAAAGTGAATTAAATTAGGTTTAATTCACATGGAATGATCAATCAGATAACTGATAATTCACTCATAAATAAATCATGCATGCAAGTTCCGAGAAATACCTAGTTGATATTGGAGTTAAAGGGAATTGTACTATTAATTGTATAATCATCCAATTGTACAGGTGGTGCATGGATTCAAAGGAAGAGCTGGGATGTATTGCACAATCATTACTGGGGAGTTTCCTTGCTAATAGGGCCTAATTACCCAAGGAAACTTTGCGAAGAAGTATGGATTCCAAAGGCCAAGAAATTGGTTAAGTATTGAACTAAGATTGCATAGGAATCATTGAGACAGATAGCGATAGTGCAGAGGTTTCTCAGCTTGGAGAAAAATATTGTAATATTCTCATATTTTCCGAATTATGCAATAAAAAGATAGTGGAGTTTCTAGTTGAGGGTTTTCCCTGATAAATATTTGTGTTGTGCGATTGAAATTATTTCCCTTTCTTGTTCATGTGATTGTGCAATCGTAATTGGTTTATGCTATTTGTAGAGTATATTCAAGTATTTTGTTTTATCATATTACAAATATCAGTTTGAATCTACGTGGATTTTCTACACTAATCCTTACCCCATTCATGGGTTTCTTCTTACCAAGGGTATTTTTACAATAAATTATGAAGGATTTTAAGCTCCTTAAAATTAAAACTTCTATGTCTCAAATGAAAATGGCGAATGGGGGTTTTTTATATGCCTACCCACAAAGTAATAACCAAGCTAAAATATTATTTTGTAGCCTCACAAAAGGTATCTTAGTTATTTGAATCAACGTTGTTTTTAAACAGGTTTAGAGTTGAGGAAGTGGTTCAACTCATTTAAATTAGTGTGTGAATGAAACAAGCTCTTTTTAGTTAACTATCAACTTTCTAATTCCCCTAAATCATTTAAGGGTAGAAGAAGAAGAGCATACTTGTCAACAATGGAACGAAAAGTGTTTGATATATGTGTTGGTGGTTGTGTGCAAGTGTATTGGTGCCAAGATCATATGTTAAATTTCAATGTGTAGATTTCATGGGATCCTTATTTTTTCTAATTAAACTATATGAAATTAAAACATTGCAAAAACAAAAAAGAAACATGTGGACATGTATGGGTTGTGTCACTCTCTTACCTAATTAATGTTATTTGAAGTGTTTTTATGTATATAGTGTTACAACCCTTTTTTCCACTTCACCTCAGTAGGAGGAACCTTAGTTCAAACCTCTTCGGTTGTTGGCCTAAATTCACCCTTCATCACCCTCGAATGTGCCAAAATATCTAGTCTATCACTCCCATGTCAATTATCTCCCTGTATACCATCTCTCCCTTTCTATTATGCAACATGTGCACAATATACAACTTTCCTTAAGCTCGAGAGCATCCAAGCATACATTTTCTAGAGAATTTGATTCTAAGAAGATCAATTTGACATAAATTGGCATGAAATGGCTTTGGGTCAATAATTATGCAAGCTTCCTAACTTCTCATGGCCCTAAGTATCCAAATAACTCCTCCCACATCTAGTAAGGCATTTATAATGAGACTCTCTCAAGCGTGAAGGATGAGGAGAACATAGTGACAAAACCTTTTGTTAAATGAATATCACTAGAATAGGTCCCCATTTGTTGCATGTATGTAACCATTTTATGTGTGAGACAAGGGAGGCTAAGCAATGGATTGGAAGGGGACTCAACACTAGAAGGTGTTCATATTGATTGTAATTATATTCTATATGAATGTAAAATTTATTTCCCTCTCTATATTTTTGTGTTCATGATATCATGTTCATTTTTTATATGATTAGATATGGTATGTAATGCAATTTTCCTTTTTGGAAGGGAAAATAATCATAATCTTTTGTCTATGTGTGTAGGTGTTATGACTAAGGAATTAGACCATGATCTCTGGTTAGGAGAAAATCTTCTAGTTATTGCAATAGGTTTTCAATCTTCATCAACATGCATAGGGTGTAAGGTATGTCTCTACCTCAACTATTTCCATTCCATGTAAAGGATCAATTGTCACTAGATCTAGGAACTCTTTGCATTCCTATTTACCACTATTTGGCAGATCATAAGGAAATATTTGTAGGAAAATAGTTCCATTGTTATAAGCATAAATAAAAAAATAGTAGCAAGCGAAATGGAGGAGAATTATGATCTATTTTGATGCACCTAGATCAGAAAAAGTGAAATGTGAAGAGCATAATGAGACATAAATTTTCACTTATAGTCCCAAAAAATTAATAATGCATCCTTAGCTAATAAATGTAGATCTGCTTAGAATGAGCCATCCATGTGGAAAAATAAAATAAATTTGTTCTTTTTAACGGATTTTACCAAGACAAATGGTTTGTGTAGCTTGTATCAATGAGTCAACTAGCTAAATGTTATTAATGAGTAGATGTAGGTTAATAGTGGTTGCAAATTGTCTTAGAAACCAAACATAAAAACTTGAGAAATTATTAATTTTGTGAATCCACATGGTAAAGGGACTAATAGTTTCATGAATCTTACATAGAGTGAGTTGATAGTCTATGTGAATGATGCAACTATTTTTGCAATAGAAGCACAAACCATCCATTTAGAAAAATAGTAAAAGATACTCAAGTAATAGCCAAGAGAAGGGATCTAAACTTTTCTTGAAGCCTAATAAGGATTTTGTATGAAAAATTAAAAAAATAAGGAACGTGAAAATCAACTAAGTGTAAATCGAGAATTTAACCCAAGGGGAGTCATCATTCTATTTGATTCGATTTATTAAGTGATTGAGAAAAATCCAACTTGTTGTACAAGGAGCTACACCAACATAAATCAACATAAATAGTTAAGATTATCATAAAGAAAAATATATCTCACAAAATCAAAACTAAATGTATCAACATGCTAGTAAACAAAAACACATAAGAAAGAAAATAATGGGAACCAAACTCTACAAAAGTGGGTTGGGTTAAGAAAAGTGAGCCTACTACATTCCCTTTAAGAAGGGTCATTCTTATTTCTCTCTCTCCAATTCAAGAAGTTCACAAGCTTCTTCATTGGTGAAAATATTTCCAAATGGTAATGTCAACACATTCAATTTCTTGAAATTTATGGAAATTATTAGTAAAAACTATTATTCTTAATGATCACCTATCTCACACTGTGAGATTTTTAGGTGAGAAGACCTAGATCTTGCTTTTTACATGAGTGAACTCAAGGTGTCATGAAGCACTTTTATCTCCTAACGAATGGTGAGGGTATGAGGCCCCTTATTTTCGTTAAGTAGGTTGAGGTAAACATCTTGTTGTGGGTTCATCCTACTAGAGTTAATTTCATATATGCATACATATCATCAATTGACAAATAAATAATCAAACATAACTCATATAATTAACCAAACTCAAATAATTCAACATTTAATTACAAAAACCATACTTATATATTGATTATGGTGAAAAATTTAAGTTTTTAAGTATAAGGAGAGGTCAAAATGAGTCACGGATGGCCATTTTATCTATAATATGGGGTACATAGTGATCTCCCAACATAAGGTTTTGGACATGCTCGTGGAACAAAATTGTTGTTAAATTCTCCCAAAAATACTACTATTGCTTCTTGTACCATTCCATGATGTCACATGCTATATATATTCTAATGGCCACTTTCTTATAATAACCATTAGCTTACTCAATATCTACCTAATTTTCCTTCTCTTTTTACCTAACCACATTTGTTAGTGGTGAAGGATGTAGGAGAAGAGGGGTTTGAATCTTAACCCAATCCAATTCACTTTTGACTTCTTGAAGGATTCCTTGTAAAGTGTGGCACTAAAAAATGGGGCTTATAGAGCGGTTATATGAATGAGGTTCTCTGATTTGGAAACCATGAGGGAATGATTGACCTCTCCTTTCGCAAGCATGAGCTACCTCATTTCCTAGCAACCTTAGGGTATATTCTAAGTGGGAAACAACCCCAACTTTATTTTCCTCCAATATCGATGCTACATCCATTTTAAGGCAAGGATTTTATGGAGGGATTTTATTTCCATTAGATTTGGGGCTTACATTGTAGAAATTTATAAAAGAAATAATGTATTTCTGGATTCTCCTGATCTACCAATTTAATATTATGTTAAATAAATAATCCTTCCACTTAATTCTTTGCAGAAATTAAATCGCCAATTGCAAACACATGAAGAAAAATCAATCTCACATAATAAGATGTTTTACCTGGAAAGCTTAAAGCTAAAAACCCCAACTATCATATATTATGTATATCAATGGAACATGTAACAATCTCATACAAAGCTCAGCTCATAGAGATCTCAGTACAATATACAATTGTCACACACTGTCATGCATAAATTTTCATATCTATGCACCAATTTCTTGCCTCCTGACAGCCTACCTCCACTGTGAAATCCCTACTGAAGAAGATCCCTGAATGAATTTGATCTTGCCTTGCTTGCACTACACAATCCTCATTTGCATCTCTAATATATGTGTAGATGCATTGAATGCATCACTATAGTCACAACTGATAGTCAAACACACCCTTTCTCCTATCTCTCCATTGGGTCTCCACTGGATTTGACATGCAAGTAGTTAACTGATGTATTTCTTTAGTTGCAAGTAAGACACTACTTGTGAATTAATCAAATAATTAATTCACTCATCTTTCACTAGTGTATCTTTAGTTACAACTAGCACAACTGATTTTAACTCACTTAATTGAGTTAAACTAAATAACAACTCACATAACTACTCTTCCAACTCTGTTACAACTGTGTCACAATCAGTTATAATGAAGTTTTCCATGCATGATTCACCAACCACCCTAGGAATTGCGTAATTCCTTCAGCCCACTGATGTGCCATATCTGTTCACTGAAATAAAGTGCTCCAAGAGAATAAGTTACTATTTATTGTTTGATTATTGTTAAGGGCTAATAATAATCGACATGCATTCTATTTTTAGATTAGAGATCTATAAATAGACTTTTCCCATATTCTAAAAATATCAATTCATCCAAAGATATAATTTTCTCAACCATCTAGAAACAACATCATGCTAATTTTAGAATATTCTCACCATTCTAAAAATAGACATACACCTAAAAATAGCCTGTGGGCCCCACCAAGTGAAGGTGCTTAATTTTCACTAGGATCATCATCTTGTTGAATTTGAACACTCCCTCTCAACAAGAAGGGGATTATCCTTCACCCCAATTCTGTCTCTATGGTATTCGTATGTTCCCTTGGTGAGTGCCTTTGTCAGAATATCTGCATTCCGATCTTCCATAGGAATGTACTGAAGCAACATGATCTTCCACTGCACACAATCTCTGATATGATGATACTGAATATCTATATTCTTAGATATATCATGAAACACAAGATTAATATAGAGTTTAATGCAACTCTGATTATCACAATGAATCACTATAGGATCTAAATGAGAACCTAACAAACCGACAAGGATCTTCCTCATCCAGATAGTCTCACATGCAGCTTGACTTGCTACCATGTATTCAGCTTCCACTGAAATGAGTGCCACATATCTCTATTTCCAACTGTACCAAGAAACAACTGTAGATCCGATACTGAAAACCCCTCCAGATGTGATATTTCTGTCTGTTGGCATGCCTGCCCAATCTGCATCCATGAATCCATGCAACTTCACCTCATCCGTTTGTCTGTACCATAAGACATACTTAGATGTGCCCCTGAGATATCTCAATACATGCTTGCCCGCCTTCCAAAATAGCTTGGTAGGATTAACCATCGCTTGACTAAGCTGGTTCACCGCATATCATATGTCTATTCTTGTATTAACTAAATACATGAGCGAACCCACTAATTGTCGATAAACAGTAGCATCCACTACCTATGCCAATGTAGCATCCTCTTTCCTCCAGTTTCCTGGAAGAGGAGTATCCATGGGTTTGCAGTCCTCCATGTAAAACTTACTGAGTATCTCCCATGCATACTTGTCTTGGGACACAAACAGTTCACATTCTCGCTGCCATATTTTCAATCAAAGGAAATAATGAAGGAGACCCATATCCTTCATCTTGAAATCCTTTGCAAGGTCCTCCTTGAATGAGTGTATCAACTGCTTATCACCAGCTAGTATTAAATCATCAACATAAAGAACAATGATTAAAAGCTTACCCTCCACCACAATTTGGTATAGGTTTTCATTTGCCTCAATCTTGGTGAAGCCAAGTCCAGTGAAATAACTATCGATCCGAGTGTACCAAGCATGGGGTGCTTGCTTCAACCCATACAACACTCTTTTGAGTCTGCACACATGTGACTCGTTGTTGAATATCTCAAATCCTTCAGGATGATCAATGTACACTTCTTCCTCAATGATCCCATTAAGGAACATAGTCTTCACATCCATCTGATGAATGTGCCAACCCATCTGCGCTGAGAGAGCAAGGATGGTCCTTATGGAATAATACCGTGCGACAAGTGCAAAGGTTTCTTCATAATCAATCCCCTCGATCTGTGAGAAGCCCCAGGAAACAAATATTACCTTATACTTCTCGATGCTCCCATCAATAGCTCGCTTTACCTTGTAGATCCATCTTGAACCTACCACTAATTTACCAACCGGCCTTGGAAAAATATCCCAAGCATTGTTTCTGACAATGGAGTCATACTCCTCCACCATGGCATCTACCCATGTGGGCTCCTGCACTACTTCCTCAAAGGAAGATGGCCTTTTCAAAATACACTTGCTCATGAGAGCTTTGTATCCAGTATATCGTTCAGGTGACTGTCTCTGTCTGCGCTGTGAAGTAGGGACTCCTACATTCTCTGCCGCATCAAGCTTTATCCTCTTAGCTTTTGTGGTACCCCTTCTGCCAGTTCTGATGTTTGGCTCTGCATGAGTGGACTCCTCCACTCCATGATCCTCCTCTTATGGATGATTCACATCTTGAGGCTCATCTTTGGGAACAAGCAGTTCCTCCTCTGCAAGCAAGTGTAGCTCCCACTCAAGCGACAACTTCATGGCTTTCTCCTCATTGAATTTTATATCTCGTCTCACCACAGTCATCCAACTGTTTGGAAAATACACACGATAATTATGGGGTGTTTCTGTGTGCCCCAAAAATATCCCAACTTCTGCAGTCGGCTCCAACTTCTTCTTGGCATTCTTGGCCACATGAACATAAACAGATGAGCCAAAAATCTTTAAATGAGAAACACCTGACTTCTTACCAGTAAAAGCTTCTTCAGGTGTACTCATGCCAAGTACTCTATGAGGACAACAGTTTTGCACATAAACCGCAGTGTTGCATGCTTCTGAACACAAGTGCATTGGTAGGCCCTGATCATGCAACATAGCTCGTGCAACACCCACGATAATTCTATTCTTCCTCTCCGCAACCCCATTCTGCTGTGGGTTATGAGGTGTTATGAGTTCTCTTCGAATTCCTTATTTGCTACAGAAGTCTTTGAATTCGTTTGAGATATATTCACCACCATTATCGCTCTACAGAGCCTTCACTTGCTTCCCCAACTCTTTCTCCACCAATGCTTTAAACTCACAAGATTTTGAGAATGTTTGATCCTTCTTCTACATGAAGAAGATCCAACATCTACAAGAATAGTCATCAACAAAAATAACATAATACCAGTGTTTTGTTATTGAAGCAACCAAGAATGGTCCTCACACGTCTATGTGAATTCTCTCTAGGATCACCGAAGCACGGTTCTCCTTTTCATGAAAGGTGGTCTTCACAAACTTACCCATAGTACATCCCTTGCACTGATCTATGTACACAAGTGTACCCTTGGGAAGTCTAGTAGAAATCTGCTGCAAAATCTTCAGGGCACCATGGTGAAGATGGCCCAATCTCCTGTGCCATAATTCGCCCTCATCCCGGCTCACCACTTCTTCTTCTTTGCTCACCATTGCAGCGCGACCATCTTCCTCCAGCTTGTAGAGATTCTTGACTCGAATCCCTATCCTCTTGGTTTGGCCCGTTGTTTTATGTCATAGGAAATATTTTCCATTGCTGAAAACAACGTCATAACCTCTATCCTCCAACATCGTGACTGAGACCAAGTTCTTCTTCAGACCTGGAACATGCATAACATGTTTCAATAGAAATGGTTTACTTGAATCCCTCTCAAAGGTAATGGTACCAATTTTGGTTGCATTATATTGTCCATCGTCACCCATCTCTATATGCATTTGGAGATCTTTCTCCTCCAAGTCACTAAACAACTCCTTGTCTCTCGTCATGTGGAAGGAAGCACCACTATCAAGATACCACACCGATCCCATTGCGATTGAAACCAAGCATGCAATCAAAGAGAAATAAAGTTAAAATTACAAGGAAAGGGCCTCACCAGCTATAGCTCCAACAACCTTCTTGTTCTTCTTTTTCTGTGGGCAGTTAGTGGCGAGATGCCCATTTTCGTGACAGTGAAAACAATTCACCTTGGAAAAATCCAGCTTCTTTCCTTTAGCCTCGGATTTTGGATGGGATTTCTTCCCCTTCCCTTTCCTCACTTTGGCAGCCAAAGCATAATCCTCTTCATCATCATGTTTTGATGAAGAGTCATCCCTGGTACTTCGCCTTATCTCCTCCTGCACTAGATCCAACCAAAGTCAAACTCCCGCCCATTGACAAAGTCTTGATAACTATGCCAACTCTTCGGAAGTCCAAGGAGATCCAATCTCACCAATTCATCATCAGCAACTGTAATTCGCACACTCCCTAGCTCATCCCTACATTGGAAAAACTTCGTGAGATAATTTGGAATACTGTCGCCCTTCTCCATTTTGATTTTTCTGAGTTGATCTTTGAACGCCAACTTCCTATGGTCACTGCTGCTTTGGAAAAGATCTATCAAAGCCTTCCACATTGAAAATGAAGTGGCTTTGCCGTGAAGGCTTGACACACTATATTCTTTCACACCTTCCAATATAATCCTTCTCGTCTTTACTAATTTCTTTTTCCAGGCGTCAAGTAATGCAACATCCGTTGAAGTGGGCTTAGGAACATCGCTATCAATGAACTCCTTCAAGCCATTATCTTCAAGCACCAGCTCCATCCTATCCCTCTAGGATATATAGTTTGAGCTACACTCGAGTGCATACTCCAACCACAACCCATTGAAAGCCATTTCAATGTTTACTCAACTTTCGCACCAAGAAATTCTTGCAGCAAATTAAAATTGTCCACCAGGACAAAACTCAACACTGCTTCAATATTTCAATCTCTAGTGATTAAGACTGCTTCGATACCATGTAGAAATTTATTAACACAATAATGCATTTTCATATTCTCCTGATCTAACAATTTAATCTTATGTTAAATACAAAATCCTTCCACTTAATTCTTTGCGGAAATTAAATCGACAATTGAAAACACATGAAGAAAAATCAATCTCACATAACAAGATGTTTTACCGGGAAATCTTAAAGCTAAAACCCCCAACTATCATATATTATGTATATCAATGGAACATGTAACAATATCATACAAATATTAGCTCATAGAGCTCTCAGTACAATATACAATCTTCACAAACTGTCATGCAGAAATTTGCATATCTATGCACCAATTTCTTGCCTCTTGACAGCCTGCCTCCACTGCGCAATCCCTGCTGAAGAAGATCCCTGAATGAATTCGATCTTGCCTTGCTTGCCCTGCGCAATCCTCATTGGCATCTCCAATGTCTGTGTAGATGCATTGAATGCATCACTATAGTCACACTTGATAGTCAAACACACCCTTTCACCTATCTCTCCATTGGGTCTCCATTGGATCTAACATGCAAGTAGTTAAAAGTTGTATTTCTTTAGTTGCAAGTAAGACACTACTTGTGAGTTAATTAAATAATTAATTCACTCATCTTTCACTAGTGTATCTTTAGTTACAACTTGCACAACTGAGTTTAACTCACTTAACTGAGTTAAACTAAATAACAACTCACATAATTACTCTTCCAACTCTGCTACAACTGTGTCACAATCAGTTATAACGAAGTTATCCATGCATGAGTCACTAACCACCCTAGGAATTTTGTAATTTCTTCAGCCCACTGATGTGCCACATTTGTTCACTGAAATAAAGTGCTCCAGGAGAATAAGTTACTATTTATTGCCTGATTATTATTAAGGGCTAATAATAATCGACATGCATTCTATTTTTAGATTAGCGATCTATAAATAGACTTCACCCATATTCTAAAAATAGAAATTCATCCAAAGATAGAATTTGCTCAACCATCTAGAATCAACATACTGCTAATTTTAGAATATGCTCACCATTCTAAAAATAGACATGCACCTAAAAATAGCCTACGGGCCCCATCTAGTGAAGGTGCTTAATTTTCATTAGGATCATCATCTTGTTGAATCTCAACATACACCTTGATCCAAAGTGGGTGGTGTAACTCATTCCTTATAATTTTTTAATTCAAGCACCCTCAACTCTTCATGCTAAATCCAATATGAAAATTCCATAAGATAAGCATCCCATGGATATGAATTTCAACTCTAATTGTAGGGATGTGGAAGGGAAAGGTTTTGTAAGTAAAATTTATGCATTTTACCCCTCCCCTTCCTCACTTTCTTGGAATACATCAAAAAATTCCTTTGTCTTTTCTATTCTAAAGCTAAAATGTTGTTTCATTATTCCTTAAGAAAAAATGTGTACACCTTAGTTGGTTTTGTAATACCCTTGCTCAACCCCATTGATGTAAATATATGTACATGTGATATTTAGGCTAGTGAGCTAGATACATGGTAAGCCAAAGTTATTTTTGGGGCCTACGTGCCCATGTTTATATCTTTATATATTTTTGGGCCAACATGCTTGGGGATATATAGCTTTGATGGTCGTGAGTCTAGAGAGCCTGGGATTGTAATAATGATGTAAGACTTTATATATATATATAATCGCTGGCTACAGAACAACTCCACGAAAAAGAGTATGTGGGGTGATACTCCATGGTAAAGGGAAATAGAGCTGAGGTGATGGTTTCTAGTGAGAGGGCACTAAGACCCATGTCTCTTTGGAGGGTTTCCACATGGAAAAAACATGCCATGTATATAGAAAGTATGGAATGTTTCCTATGAAGGGTGGAATTTAGCGATGCACACACATGATTCTTATAAACTTGGTTTTGGTGACCAGTCAGTGAGCCCTATGATTGGGCTATGTAACTAACTATGATCTATTTCAGTTTGGCTTGGAAGGTATCTGGAATCCATAGATAGTAGAAGGAGCACCTAGAGGCCATGGGGATGAGACTGTCCCTGACTGGCTATAAGATGTCATGGAAGGTGGGCACTAGTGAGGGACTACTGAGTGCAGAGAAGGGATGCTCCACTTGGGTGCAGGTTAGTAGGAGCGTGAACCTATGGTTGGAGGCCGAGTTTGTTGGGGTTGCTACCTTGGTTGGAGTATGTGGTATGATACTCGGTGTGTAGACTATTTCCCATGGAGTTTATACCCCAGATTAGGGTTGACTGGTTTAAATTTTAATAATTGCATGGTCTATGGCTAGGTGAAATGTGGAAGTTTTGCAACTAGTTAGACTTCTATTTCATATAAGTGTCCATGTGCAATGAATTGTGTTTATATGCCATGAATTGTAAACTTTAGTCTATATTATGTTATGTGAATGTTAATTGATATTTCTTTTGTGCATGAATGAATTAATGTGAACAAATCATGACTAATTTAATTGATGTGTGTTGGGTATTGCATGTATCGTGCATGTAGAAAAGCCTTGCTTGAATTTACAAGCTGATGTTGCGTACAAGTATAAACCATGGCAACTATGGTACAAATAATTAGAGGCAAATAGTTGTATTAGATGAACAGAAAATACCAATCATGGGCCATTGTAGTCAGAGGGCCCCCAAAACATGATCTAAGGTTTTAAATATATTAGGTTATATGTATGGATAACTCTAGTATTTCTACTATATCAGTTTTGGTAGAAAAATTTCCTTTTCTTCTTTCTAACGCTTATGATAGTGTCTAATTTTCCAATTTTAGTTGCATGTCCTCATCTTCTCCTTGCATTTTTCTAATATGAAATTTCTCCTTTAAGTGGTGCAACTATTTTTTTATGTTCCCTTTGTCACATCTTTTTTGTTTCTCCTTTTTCTTCTTGACTTCTACTATATTTTTCCATTGAATGGCCTCAACCTTAGCAACCTACAAATCCCTCAAAATCAATTACAATGTGTCCTTTATAGGTGTTGTTATCTTATCTTCCTTTGTTGCATTTGTTGGGAATAATGTAAGGCTAGGATAATCTTCCATATGTATTATGGAAGACGAGATGAGGGTGGAAATTTTAGGAGTGTCTTGGGACCTAGTCTAATCCGTCTTGGATACTTTGTCCCTAGCTTGTGGATTTCTCTCTAATCTTAAATGGACTACTAGGCAGCGTCTGTAATTTGGATTTTTTGGCAACCACCTCCTTATTAGTTTGTGCTATTTTGATCTTATTTTGGGACCTTTTATTTTTAATTTGTTTATCTATGCTTTCCTTCTTCTTCCCCTTCAAATACATTTTAGAGCTTTATCCTTGGATGGTTTGTTATGCTTGCCTCACCGTACCCATAAAATTTTCCCAAGATATTTTAACAATATGATTTTTCAAGGCCTCACAAACTATAAGCTTTATGGTGCCATGGTGGGCCATGACATATTTAATTCCTCTCAATGTACCTTCTCACTCATATTCCTTAGGGTATGTAATATTGAAATATGGAATTTTGAGGTTCTATTTAAGGTATTGATGGAATAAATGTCTCAACTGATTTAGGAATCTAAAGTGGTAAGCATAGATCACAATGAGCCTCCATTCACAAGTAATATAAGCCACTTTAAGATAAGGCTTTGGTAAACTTTCCATATTCACTCTTTTTTTTCTTCCACTAACTCTTCATATCTAAGAAAGAAAAGTTTCTTAACATAACTAGCCACATGTTTCTCCTCTTTGTCCCAAAGTAATAGCATGGTTGATCCTAAAATTTTGTTAGTCCTTTCCTCAATTACATGCAACTCCAAGCCTTATACAATTGTAACATATTCTTGAATCTTCACATTTTGGAAATCGAGGGAAATTAAATTGAAATTTCATTATTATACCCCCTAATATTTTCAAAGTACACTAGCGAGTTGGAATCCTAGAAAATCTCCACAACCTCAAGGTTGTCATAAACCCTAGAAGGGGTTTGTAGGCTTTCTCAAACTTCAATTCATTAATTTGGGGTTCAAAAAGTTGCTTATATTATATTTGATACAATTGTAGAGATGTTGAGGTCTTGTGATCTCGTTTCTATAGAAAATAGGGACCACTTCAAGTGCTAAAGGTAAGCCACACTAAGTTTCAAATGGAGCTTAAGGAATGGTTTGGGGCAAGAAATTTTTTTAAGTCATGAGAAAATTGACTTGAGCTTATGGGTAGGAGTAGAAATAATATTTTCTATAGTGTATTTGTGGAATGCAAAATGGTACATTTATTTCAAAATCAAGTTTTTTAGTCCAAAAAATCTTCTTATGTAGAAAATAGATGAAGCGATTTGGGAGGAAAACCCGTTTCTTTAGAATAAATATGATGGAGAGCTGTTGGAGTGACTAGGTGAAGAAGGGATAGAAAATGAAAACATTGAAATCTTGTGGTGTAGGATATACTCTTACATGAATTAAAGGGCAAAATGGAGGATTTGGAAGCCATAAGCGGTGAATAAGGAAGAAAAAGTTATCAAGCTAAGATTTGGTCACAAACCTATTCAACATTTCTTGTAGCTACTTGGTCAACTCCTATAGTTTGACCTTAATAGAACACACTTTTAGAATGTTGACTCTTTGTAGTTCCCTTCTTTCAAAATTATGTATCTACCCTTACTTTCTTAGTGCACTCGAGATTATTAAGTGTGAAATGAGTTGGACGAGTGTTTTAATACATGAGAGATCATGTATTTATTGCTTGGGGTGGTGCCTTTTCTTTAAAATAATTTGTCAAAATTTAGCATAGTTGAGGATGCAACATTTTCATGATTTCCACTTTTTTCATTCATTCCAAACGATGTTTTCTATCATCACCTGATATTGGGAAACAATCGAAGTGAATTTTTTGACTTTAGATTTCTTTAACCACGAAGGCTTCACTCAATGAACATTTGACATATCACATGTGTTAATGGCATACCAAACAATACCCTTAATTTGACTACATACTGGAAAATACCTCTAAAAAATGCATTATTTAACCGCCTACCAATACGAACCCAATACATCTTCCCAATTAAAAAAACCGCTACTTTTACTGGATATTGCAGGTATCCATTTTGCCATTAATAATTTTTTACCCCTTTATAATTTTTCATTAACTTTGAGCTCCATTTTTTATACTTGCCCATATAAGAGCCCTTTACCCCCTATTATATGCTCAATATATTATGTCAACTTTTCCTCAATATATATCCCCAAATATGAATGCATGTGGTATGGTATTTCTCCCCAATGAAGTCATTGTCTCTTTAACTCATCCTTAACAATTAAATTTATCCCCATCTTATCTCATTGTGCCAATATAACCTCCTACCTTCTTAACCTGCTCATGACTTCACTGCTCTTGTACATTGATATTTTGTCTTTTGCTTTCCATCATTAACTCCTTTGGCCATCTTATTTTGAATATGAACTAATCCCTACTCCATCTTGCTCCTCCAAGCCCAACATTTTCAATAAACCAAAGACTCAACTTGCATGTTTAGACAATTTTCCAACTATATAAAAACATATATTATATTCTTTTTACCATGCTTTCCACATGTATTTTCATATTATATTCTTATTACCTTGCTTTCCATATGTATTTTCAATTTTTTCAATTTTCAAAGCCATCTGGTCTTCGTTTCGATTCAAGCAAATCAGATATATTTCAAAATATGGGAGTAACTTCATCTCTATGCCACAAGTGAAAGATAATGCAATAAGAAAATTCATAGAATAAGTCTACTCCATTAAAAGAGGGTCCAAAGTGAGGATTTTGTGAGCAAATTGTAGTAAACGGAACTGTTGGCAACACTCAATCTGTTGGAATTAATGGAGAAATCCATAGTTAGGTTGTTGTTATGATAAAGATAGGATTGAGATTCTAATCATAGATCTCATATCCTGCTATCGGTGGAGTGGTTGAAACCATCCCGTTAGTGTGAAAGCCTATATAATTTAGGCTCATCTGATTTAATGATTAGAGTTTGTGTATCCTGTGTATACACTCTCCAGGTTCTCACCTGGAGAGCTATTTGATCAATAGCTAGTTTTATCATGGTATCAAAGCTTCAGGTTGAAGCTAAATGGGTCTTCTGATTGAAATTTGAAGACCCAATCTTCTTCAGCATTTGTGCATCATATTTTGTCTTTCTGGGGTCCCCACTTATTGAAATTTGAAGGAAACTTTGTTGCTGCTTACATGATTTAGCAGATTTATTCTGAAAATTTTATTGGAAATATTTGTCATATGAGAGATTGTTAATTACAAGCATCAGAATTAGACATTGATAGTGTTGTCAGTTTGTTGAGAGGTCATTTGTTGCTCGTCGCAAGAGCTGAGGGCACTAAGCCCTGCATGGCATAGAAGCCACAATCTACAAGGTTCTACTATTGAAGAGCTGCCAAAAGGAGGATTCCCGCTAGTGTGGTAACGGGGTTGTTGGAGCTCGTTAGAGGATAGAGTGGAGTCAAAATCTAGAAGCAAGATAAAACCAGATAAGCTGGACCTTTTAACAACATGTCTATATTTTTAGATATTTTTGATTTTGATGATGATGATGATGATGATATTTTCATGTGGGCATTTGTAGGTGTTAGCCTGGGTAGCATGGGTAGCATTTTTTCAGAAAAACAATGTGGTTATGTTGATGACCACGAGAAACAAGAGGCACAATCTGTTGTGCAAGATCGTGATATTGAAGAGTCACAAGTTGATCTTCAGGAACGATGTAAAGATGAAAAAAGTGTTGAAAATCAATTGGAAAAGCCACATGAAGCTGATGTCGAAGACATGGCAGAAGAAGACAGAGCTGGAGAGAATTTAAAATGTGATAATCTCATGAATATTTATGTGTGTGCAAATGACAACATTGCTGAAATTTACATACGTGACACCAGAAATGGTGAGAGAAAACAATTTCCTATTAAGCCTGTCATAACTTTCAAAAGGGCGAGGATAGGTGTTCAAGATTTCCATCACTGGGGAAGAAATGAGGTGAAAATACATCACTACCTCACAGTGAGGAAAGTGAAGATGAAGCCTCGACCTAGAATGAACAAATATGGACTCAGAAGCATAAAGACGAAAATGAAATCCTCTGTTGTCAAGTTTTTTATGCTTTTTATTGTAAGCCTAGCTGAGACTAAACCAGCAGGCGTATGTTATTGTTTAGTACCCTTTCTCCATTAAAGGGGAGTGTTGGAATTAATGGAGAAATCCATAGCTAGGTTGTTGTTATGATAAAGATAGGATTGAGATTCTAATCATAGATTTCATATTCTGATATCGAGGGAGTGGTTGAAACCATCCCGTTAGTATGAAAGCCTATATAATTTAGGCTCATCTGATTCAATGATCAGAGTGTGTGTATCATGTGTATACACTCTCCAAGTTCTCACCTCGAAAGCTATTTGATCAATAACTAGTTTTATCACAATCATGTTTCTATGAGTTGAGGATACACCATTCCCTATAGGGTTTTTAAAACTGATATAGGTCAAATTACCAAAATTTGACATGGAGGCTCCTCTTAATTTCACCCCCACAACAGGCGTTTCTCATAATACCGTCGTTTGCAACAAAGCTATACCATGAGAAATACAAAGTAGAACATGATGGAACAACTAAGACATTCAGTCGTCGTAGTTAAAGTCATAAATTAACCTTCCATTATTTATTCAAGCACGGTTTTCAAATATCATGGCCATATTATTTCTAATGCAGCCATACGGACAACATGCAAGGACTCAGCGAAACATGCGGTGTCTGAATTCTGGCTTGTCTTTTAAGAAGCTTTCCAAAAATCTGATGGCCTTCCATGGACTCTCAAATGATTGATAAAATGAATGTCATGTTATTAATTTCTCAATAAATTGAAATGAAGCTTTCGATCCTTTATATATTTAATATCCATAAACAACGTAGGGACAATTTTGCTGCGGGATCAAACGTACTTGGTGTCTTCTTATGTTTGGAATTGTCAGAGAAGCATCATGTATTCAGAAGTGGAGATCAAATGTTGCCCGCATCATACTCCAACCAAATACCTCATGGTTTAAAAGAATTTGGATTTTTATGGGCTTCTCATGGGTTTCTTCTCGAACAATATACCTCAGCAAGTGGTCAACTATTCAGATCCTCGTATGGTATTGGATGTGATGTGTTTTGATTTTTGTTGGGCGGTTTATGTTTTTTTTTTAAATCTAATTGGAGGTGCTCCAGTCGACATTGAGGTTATTCCATTACTCTATTTTGCGTGAGATTGAAGGGTTCATTGAATAGTACATAGTACTCTATTT
Source organism: Pinus albicaulis (assembly GCA_034641835.2). Taxonomy (NCBI): domain Eukaryota; kingdom Viridiplantae; phylum Streptophyta; class Pinopsida; order Pinales; family Pinaceae; genus Pinus; species Pinus albicaulis. Next base: position 307,062,171 of record CM076580.1, on the reverse strand, counting down.
CGCTTGATATTGAAGAGTTCAATATTATCGATTTCTAGATGGACAACATGACAGTTGTCTCGTTCATGTTTCTCCCATTCATGTTTTGTAGTTGTCTCAATACATGTCTTCCCATTCATGTTCTGTAGTTGTCTCACATGTCTTCACTTTATAGACAAATACTTTAACAAATTTGTTGTCTCACATGTCTTCACTTTATAGACAAATACTTTAACAAATTTGATAATCATAACGTCTTTATTCTATTATTTTTATGTAAACAAGTCATTTTCTTATTGAGAGCATAATTATGACTAAGTACGTAATGTATATGAACAAGATACATAATATGAAATATAAAAACACTTCCTAAGAATGCTTTAAACTCCGATCAAACTACTTATAATATAAGAAGGGTTGGCATAAAGATGTCAAGTCTTAGCTAAATCATTGAGAATAAAAAAAAAGTCACTTTACATTATAACATAAATATTAAAAAAGTGATTACATCTAGATATAAAGAGAACCATTAATGTGATAAAGAGTTAAAAGGTTAAAAAAAAAATTAATATACTATAAAGAGGTGATCAACTTTATCAAAATGATCTCTCTATTGACTAGCATAAAAAAGAAAATCAACATTACTAAAAAAGAAAACTCTCACAAGTTATTTAATGAAACCAAAGAGATTAGATCACACTTGCATTTGTGGCATATGAAATAATACATATATTTTCACAATATATTGATAAATGTAGGTGAATATTTTTGTTGAACCCTCTTCCCAATATATTTTTCCAATAAAAACAACCCTATTTTTAGGAGATATCCATTATTATACCCATCAATACTTATAAAGCCCCACATACCCAACATCCCCGGAATTCCTATAATATGTTGACTTTAATTTTACAATTAAAACCTTCTTTATAAATGAATGATAATATATTGGTTAACAAGTGAATCCCATATGAATAAAATATGTCATTAGACAATTCTTAAAAATTTGTGGGTTAAATTTTGTTTTCATCTTAATCATACTAAGAAAATTGAAGATGAAAATTATTTATGAATGAAACGTATTTCTCTTAAAATCTCTTAGGTACCGAACAAAGAGTAGATTCGACTTGGCAGAATCTAGGCATAATAAAGTTTAATTGGTCATTTACAAAATTTTTGAAAATAAAATCTTTACAAAAAGATTTGAAATTTGAAAAATAAGGTTATAACAAAGGGCTTCTAAAACAATTACAGATCAACTAGAGTTGTTAGAAGCAAATGCAATGACTTGTATAAGTTCAAGGTCAATGAAATAAAGTGAAGATGTGATAAATTTTATGAAGGCATCTTCTTTCGCATCTTGTTTCATTTTAGCCACGTATGGACATAATGCAAGTTTTAATATTGCATTTGCTTAAAATCTTTAATATAGATAAGGTAATTTTGAGCAAATTTTTGTAAGCTTTTAGCTATTGTCCATTTTAAGCAATATTCTAAGTAATATAAATTGGCATTCATTTCTATGAACTAATAATTATGGATTGATATCTATTAAAAAGGCAGAAATTATGTTTTTATGCAACTATGGACCTTGTTTTTTTAATTTACTAGTTTGTCAACCTTGTTGTTATTTTTTTTTTCTTTTCTGAATTGGACTAATTCTATTAAGCAAAAATATGGTACATAAGATAGTACAAACAAGAGAAACAAAAACCCAGCCAATCGGAAATGATAGATTATCAACAATGGTCCCCGGTGAGAGAAAAAGACAAGATAGGAACAACAACAAGCAACAAGAGAGCAGGAAAGAACCAACTCCTACCTAGAATTGGTAGAGTTTTCCACACGAAGTTTCTTCCTTTTATTTTTGTTGACTTTAACCTACCCTTCCTGGTGAGTATGAGCTGGGACAATTTGAAGACTAGAGTTCTCAAAAAGAGGGACCTCCTTATCTGAATCAGAGGAGGCAGACTCATGTATCCGCTTCTGAGTAATAGTAGTATCAGGGGGATGCTCGGGAGCATCGGTAGACAAGTTCTTTGACTGAGGAGCAAGATCTATTTCTCCATCACTCCCCTCATCATCTGAGCTCAAGTAATTAGTGCCTGCAGTAGGCGGCCGGGTACAGGGAGTCCATCTTTTGGATTTGGACTTTGTACTATTTCCCTTAGTCTTTTTTGCAGGGAGCGTGGGGCAAGAGTTCTGTAGATGCCCAATTTGGTGACAGTGGTGGCAACAAAATGTAGTGTTTTCGTAGTCTAAGATCTGAGTCGAAACAAAATCTCCAACCTTGATGATGATTTGATCAGGCAATCCTTTACTGATGTCAATCTCCACGCATATTCTGGCATATGTGTAGAGGCCCTGAAATTCCCTATCATAATCTGCCTTGAGAAAGCGACCCAAGGTATCGCCCATGCGTATGTAAACTATCACATGCCATAGATGAACTGGTAAGTTGGGAAGCCTAACCCTGACAGGTGCTTTGGTGATGATCACTGTAGCTGGGTCAAAATCTGGGAACCATGGGGTTAAGAAGAGCCCAGAATTTCCAAAAAACCAGGGACCTTTCTCTAAGGCTTGTTCATAATGCTTGGAGTGATCGAATAAAACTATGAAGAATCCTCTGGAGTAGAAGTTTACCTTGCATTTGCTAGTCCAGTTTTCATGGATCTACTCATAGAGTTATTTTGATCACGACCAAAGTCCATTAAATCTGCAAATGATGGCTTTATCTGCAAATTTTTGAAAACCTTCTGCAAGAGTTGGATGGGAGATCTCAATAGAAGGGACTTCATCCAACTTGTCAACTAGAAAAGGCTGGGGTTTGGGGGCTTTAGAGGGTTTGGGGTTCTGAGAATGTACAACATCTTTATATGAGAAGGTTGGAGCTGAAGACGACTGTCCAGCAACACCACCTCTCAAACGAATGGTGAACACAATAGAATCATTTCTGTTAATGTTGTAAAATGAGAGGGGAAGAAGGTCCTCAAGATTTTTACCTTGGAAAATAAGTCTTTGGTGTATCGAGGGAATCCCAGTCCATCGTTCCAGATTTAGTTTAAGAGTCTGTATTAGATCTAAAGAATAAACCCATTGCAAAATGGTTTTGCCAGAGAGCTGCTGGATTTGGATCTGAAATGAGGTAGGGTGCTTTTTAATGACAGGATCTGCGCAGCCTCTAGAGGCATATATGCTTTTGCGGGCTACTTCGAACCTCTGTGTAGATAAGTCGTGAGGGAGGGAAATGCCTTCGGACCATCTCTGGACCCTAAATAAGTAACGACAAGGGTTATCGGCTAGAGCCGCCTTCAGGGCAGTGTTTGAAATTTTTGCTGCAGGGCTCGATTTAGCTGAACATTCCGAGCTAAAGACAGCCATGAAGATGCTCGATTCAGGGAGCCAGAGCCGGACTCCTTTGGGCTCTGCCCCCAAGCTTGGCCCCTGCATTAGAGTAGTGAGAACCCCTGAATCATCGCCAACGATATCAACCACTAGAAAGCCAGGAAAGACTGCGGGGGGATGTAGAACAGGAGTAGGGCCAGCATAATCGATGACGGTGGCTACATATTTGACCATAACCATAGCGGCGGCCGTTTTCTTCTCTCGACTAACCTTATAGCAGTCACTGAGAAGCCGAAGGGACAAAGCCACATTTCGAACTCTGACTGTTATCACACCTCTCGCTGGAACAAGTATGAAAATGGCGATTGGCATCCTGGCGAATGCCGAAAGGAAGTCTGTAGCGACCTCAAGCCATTGTGAGCAAAGATCTCGAAAACCAACCAGCGGCTTGATGACAACGACAGACAGGGGATCAAAAAAGAAGAGGCTAGGGTTCATCTTGCCGACTCTGAGTGTCTAATAAGAAAACACCAACCTTGTTGTTATTAGGGAACATATATTTTATGAATTAAAAAGTTTGATATAAAACATTAAAATTAATTGGTGAGTTTCATTTTTATGTTTTTTAAGTGTATATTTTTAAATTGGTGAGTGAATTTAATTTTTGTATTTCTTTGGTGTATGTTTTTATGTATTTTTTAAGGAAAAATTTAGACTTTCAGTATAAATTTAATTAAATATAAAATAAAAATTATTTAAAAAATAGAACGTTTTGAGTATTAATAAATTAAATATATGAAATTAAGTATTTTTAATTTTATTTAATTTTATTATATTTATAATATAATAAAATTTAAGTATTTTATTTTCTAAATATATTTTATTAGGTTTGAATAATTTTATTAAAAACTAACGAAAGAAAATGTTAAAATTGTTAAACATGTCTTTTACGCTGTTTTTTTCAGCATTAAACATAGCATATGTAAGGTGAAGAGCAATCGAGCAAAATGTATACGAGTACATATAAAACATTAGCAAATACTTAACTTGAAGAGAGTTTATTGGGACATTCATGCATTGTTTTTGGGTTTCATATAGATGTCACGTGTTTTTGTGAAATATAGAGCCAAAACCTATTATAGATTAATGTATTTATATAAATTAATTAATTTAATTAAAAATGGAAATTTATTAATTTAGTTAAAAATGTAGATTAATTAATTTAATTGAAATGTAGAAATTTATAATAAATTTAGAGATAATTTTTTTATTTATTTTTATTTTTTTATTTTATTTATTTTTTATTTATTTTTTTATTTTCAGCTAATCTATTATTGTACAAAAATGATATTACAAGCTACATAATTAGAGAAATTAGGGGGTTAATAACTGTTTACCTCTTATGTAATCAAAATCAAGGTTTTGTTGGCACTAGTGAGCTGCCCAACAGAGGGAAACCAACTCACTAGTTTCCATGTGTTCAAAAATAATGCTAAAAGCCAAACAAACATATAAGGAGTACTGTTAAATAGAGAAAAAAACAGACTTGACATTCTGCCAACTTGACAGAGAGAAACCAAAAAACATAAAAGATTTAAGGAGGTAATTCCTCCAGAATCCAACAAGTGTAGGGGTTGGAGGGAGTACACTCTGATTCCTTAGGTTCGTCCACGTGCCCCGCTACTCGCCCTGCATGGAGGCTTTCCAGACTATCTCTGCGTTCCATTTTGCTGCTGGAAGGAGCGCAACTGCTCTCGAGCATTGTTGCCATCCTTCCTTCTTCTGCTTCCTTACCAGCCTTGTCGTCGTCTTCCACAATCGACCTACCCGTAGAGGAGGTGGAGGCAGCTGCAACAGTCTTGGGTCTATTGATGCACGATCCTGTCCCCCGTCTGGTGCGCATTGGTGCTGAAGGATTTAGAGGCTTGAGGGCGTTGAAAGGCAGGGGGTGGAAAATGTCCTCTGCTTGCTGCCTGCCCACCTGGAACTGGAGCTCTCGGTCATAAAAAATAAGGTCCATGGCCTCGCGAGATTTATCCAACGCATGGTTTCCTTGGGTAATTTGGTGGCTGAGCCTGTCTGTAGTGAGTTGTCATTGAACCAAAGAGGCAACGAAGAAATTATTCATAATCCAATATTTCTTTTCCAAGGTGCTTCAGGAGTTCACAGCACTGGCCATGGTTTCCAATTCCAGTGCATCAACTTGACATCGTATGTGTATAGGGATGTTGGGCACATAGATGTAGGCTTCCCTTATTTTAGGGATCTCATAACCATCATCTGGGACTTGCACCCCCAAGCGACCCCCACGCATGTAACTCATTTTTCGCCTTGGCATGCTGGAAAATAACCAGTGTGACCTCCTTCTCCAGTCCTCTCTGTCAGAGACCCTACTATGAAATCTCACCAGGACACTCAAAACAATGTGCTCGTCCTCCTGATTGAGGGTGATTTTAAGGATGAGCCTTGTGAGGAGGGAGGCTTCACACTCATGCATCCTGTGGCGACTGACCTCATCCCTACGCTTTGTGTGACGCCCAACCTGCTCATGAGGCTTCGCGCTCATGCATCCTGTGGAGGCATACCTCATCCATACGCTTTGTGTGATGCCCAACCTGCAACTCATTAACTCTCAACATTCCCTCCAGCCTGCTAATGAATTTCCAAGCCAAGACTGGACTCCTCAAATGCTTTAGCATTAAGACCTGGAGGGGGGGGGAGGGGGGGTGCGTGGGGCAGAGGTGAGGTAGGTGGCACATTTATGGGATCTCATTTACATAGAGTGAGTTGATAGTCTATGTGAATGATGAAACTATTTTGGCAACAGACACACAAACCATCCATGCAGAAAAATATTAAAAGATACTCAAGTAATAGCCAAGAGAAGGGATCTAAACTTTGCTTCCGTGTTTTTCGGAAGAAAACTCACACTGAGCAATATTTGCATTCTTGTTCTCATTATCTTCCAGCGCAGAAATTTGGAGTCCTTAATACTTTAGCTATGAGAGCTCTTAGAATTTCATATAAGGATCATTTAGATGAAGAGAAGGCCCATCTCCTTAGGGTCTTTGAAGAGAATGGCTATAGTAAAAGTCAAGGTTTAAAGGTTTTCATGAAAGCTAGCAGAGGTTTGAATCAGAATAATGTAGAAGATGATTTTGTTGGTAGGGTTCATTTGCCTTTTATACAAGGCATCACTGACAAAATCACTCGGATTTTAAGGAAGGATAAGGTCTCTTCTTTTAAACCTTTGAACACCATTCGAGGTTCCCTTAAATCGGTTAAAGACCCGTTGGACCCCAAAAGCGTGAAAGGTGTTTATTTGATCTCGTGCTCCTGTGGGATTCCCTACATTGGTGAAATAGGTTGGTCGATTAATAAAAGGATTCAAGAGCATTCTGCGGATATCAGGCATGGTAGAACGAAGTCCTCAGCTCTAGATGAGCATGCCGAGAAGACAAAGCATCACATTTGTATGGAAGAATCCAGAGTCCTTGCTAGGGTTGAGAATTTCCATCACCGTAAATTGAGATCGAGAAGAGGCCCCGTACGTTGAATAGGGATGACGGGTGGAAAGTTAGCAGCTGTTGGATTCCATCTCTTTGCTCTCAGTAGGGGTCCTTCCTCTTGTGTTTTCCTCTCTTTTTGTTTCCCTATGTTTTTTTCTTTCTTTCTTTCTTGATATTTTAGTTCTATTACTAACATAGTTTTATTATAATTTCTTCTTAGCTAGTATTATTGTTTTATTCTTTTTATGTAATTCTTTATATATATATATATATATTCTATTTATCTATTTTTATTTTTATTTTTATTTTTTGTTTATTTTATTTTATTTTATTATTTTATTATTATTTTTTTTTTAAATTTTTTTTTTTACTTAGCCTTTATTTTTAGGATTTAGGCCATTTTGTGAGTTTTAAGTTTGAATAAGTTATTTTTATTTGACAGGGTCCTTATTTTATTATTTTATTACTTTATGAGGGGATTTTTATTTTTATTTTATTTTATTTTATCTATTTATTTGTTTATTTTTATTTATTTATTATTTATTTATTATTTTTCGTTAGTTATAAGTTTGATTATTTTATGTATTTTTATAGTCTTTATCTTATTATTTTATTTCTTTAGGATGGGATTTTTATATTTATATTTTTAGTTTTATTTTATTTTTATTTTTGACCATTTTTAACATCTATATTTTTTTCCATAGGTTTTGACCGTTGCTTCTCTCTGCCTGTTATAAAATTGGATAGTCGGATCAACCAGTCTTCAGTATCCTGATGATGAACTACAGTCAGTAGTTCGAAACACGTCGGTTCCAAAATTTCTCATGTGATTTCCTGGAAGATTTCTTTTAAAATAAAGGGAATTTGTATGAAATATTAACAAAGATAAGGAACATAAAAATAAACTAAGAGAGTGTAAATGGATACTTTGACCCAAGAGGAGTCATTACCCTTAGTTTAGCTTACTTCTGAAAATAAATAAAGAGCATCTAACAACTAACATTTTATTGACATGGATGCCTACAAAAATAATAATTTTCCTCACATTTTTTAATTTTTCAATCCTTTGCATCCATATCTTACCTTATCATTTTGAAAATTATTTAACTACTTATGCTGACTTATAAAAAACAAATAATGTTACAACACCTCCCTTGGTTCAGATTAAATTATTGAACCAATTTTTATTTTCTACCTAACTAATTAATATGTCAAGATTAAACAGTTTGACAAATTATTTTTCACTACTTATTAGCAAGAAATTTACACCTAATTCAATCATGCTTAAACTATATGATTGAATTTTATTGAACTATTGTGGCATTTTAAACAAACTTTCTGCAAACTATAACAATTTTTGCCCTTATGTGAAGTTGGGTTACACTTTTTGCCCTTTTTTGAGAAAAAACTTTCATTTTTTTCGGTTCTTCAACTTTCTGCAAACTATAACAATTTTTCTGTTTAGAATTTCATTTTGCGATAAAAATAAAAGTTGTCAGAAATTTTGTTAGCTTTCTATTACTTATTTTTTGAAATTTTTTGATGCAGATTTGTTATGTCAACTTAGCGTTTCTTTGAGTGTGTGTTTCTTAAAAATCAAATGGTTCATAAGAAGTCATGTTAATACGCAATGTTGTATTCATTGAAAATTTGTGTTTTTGAGAAAACAAAATGTGTTACAAAAATCTAGACAGAGCCTACTTCGGTTTTATCATATTTACAAAGCCAATGGATGCATATCATAATTACTAGAATTTTTTGAACTGGTCCAATATGAAAAAACTACATATTTTGGATATGTTTCGTGACGCAACAAATTTCTTAAAATATAAGTTATAAACTAAAAATCTAAAAGCTACCCATTAGAGACGACAGACCAATGTAATGCCCCATAAATTTTAAAATTTTTTTTACAATGTATTTTGGGAGATATAGAATTTTGATTTCACTAAATCACAATGACCCTCAAAAATTGTTTGCACCCATTTTATTAGAAAATTAATTAAAATTAGTAAATGTTTATGAAATTCCATAAAATTTATATTTCCTGAAAGTAGATTCAATTCTGAAAATTCTTGTCTTGGTTCCGACAGTTAATTCAGAATGTTTGATGGAGTTTAATCAGTCCAAAGTTGTAGAAACGTCAAGCTGCGTAGCTGGTGACGCGTTATTTCGGCCGAACTTTGATTAAAAGTTAGGCTGAAATATTTTTTGCGTTGACGGCCCGTTAAGTATAACGATTTAATAGTAAACTTTTAATCAAAGTTCGGCTGAACTTTAATCTAATTTTCCATTGGCCGGAAAATTTCGCGGTGCCCCTCCTAAAACAAATTTCGCGGCCTAAATAAAGAAGGCAAAATGAAATGTTAGGGAAGCAAGAATGAAAAAGAAAGCTTCATTCTATTTTAAAATATTTGATTGGCTGCCAGTTTAAATGTGCCTATGGAAAAAGTTATTTTTATGGTTTAAATCATGATTATAAATTCATATCCTAAAATTTTAAACCATAGCAATATACCCCCCCATATTTTCATTTCATTCCATTTCCCCTAAATCATTAAACCATACCATTTATCCCTTTTCATTTTCATTTTCCCTAAGTCATTCCCTTTTTATTTCATTACCGCACATTCAAATTTCTTTTTACATCGGCCAAATCCAAAAATCCTTTAATTGTCGTCTCCTACAAACCTTCTGAAACACGATATGCGTTGAAGTGGGACCCATTCACCCGCCGCATGCAAACAAACCTTACCCTTTGCCACCTTTCTACTTTATCTTTCTACTTTGCCATTTTCACATCGCTATATGATTGTTTTCACTTTACTCCACCTTCCCGATTCCCCGATTGCGATTAAAGTAGGGCCATTCCTCCCTGACACGTCACCCTTTCACCCACCATCCATTGCACGTCGCAAAATATAAACTTCGCAGATCAACGATTATAACTTTTCGCATTTCTCCGCAAAACCCTAAACATGCGATGTGCGATATCCATTGCATCACAAGATCACAACTTTAATTGTTTAACCACACCATTTTTCATCACAAATAATATTTCATAGCTTGAAAAATATACCTCATCGCATATCGTCAAAAATAACTTATTGCATTCTGCCAAAAGTTAAATCTTGCGATTGTCGATTTGCAATGTGGTTGGCCCCACCATAATACACCGCTCATCGTTATACGTCGTTCCTTCGCTACTATTCCATTCGCCACTTTATAACTCTGCCGATGCAGTGGGCTCCATATCCATCCTGCCACATCATCCTCCGTCAGAGCAAATCACACTTCGTGGGTTTTAACACTTACTGCATTTCCCCAAACTCTAAACTCTGCGATGTGTGGTAAACTATAAATATTGCAATGTGTGATGTGGGTGGGTCCCAAGCGCATATCGCACTTCGCAAGTTTTAGCATTTACCTCCCCGTGCTCATAACAAAACCTTAAGATTTTCGATTTGTGATGTGGTCGGCCCTACCTCCTTACCACATCACCTCCTTCTCCCTGCACTTTGCATCGCATCGATGATTCCATTTCTCATATCATAAACTCTAAAACATGCGATGTGTGATATTTCTATGGATACGATAAAGTTTAGAACCAAAGCCTATAGGATTTCAAATCCGGGTATATGAGTTTTTACACTGTTTTGTTTAAAAAGGGTTAAACACGACATAAAGGACTCAAGCAGAAAATAGACACCAAGGGTCAAGTCGAGTAAAGGCATTTGTGCAAAGATAATCATGGTATAACTACAAGAGAAGAAAGGGCATTCATACAATAGATTTTGCCAGCACAAAACTCAGTTCATCTGTCACCACAACAGTAAAATTTAGTCCACACCCAAACTGTTCCCACTACATAACCACCTAAGTTGCACAACGCATTCCATCGAAGCTATAATTTTGTAATGGTTAGAGTTTTAAGTTCAAGCTTAACTCTAAAAATACCATGTTTGTTAGAAACCATATTATAGGAATTATTTTTGTAAAATTCTATATAAATGCTTAAGCTTTGGAAGTATCAAGGTTCAATTGATTGAGATCAGAATCATTACTGTCTTTTGGAGTACTATAAGCTTTTTCAAAGCACTAGAGCATCAATAATAATCAGACCATTCACATGATTCTTGTGGCTTAAATAATGGTGATGTTTTTCTTTTGTTAGTATGTTTCATTTCCATCTTCATTGTAATCATCTGAATTCTAATTGTAAAGTAGAAATCGTGATGAATAGGATTTACTTTTGAGTACCTTATTCATGTTGTGTTTACAATCATAACATTTTCCACTAAAGGCCAAACTAGAGAATTATTAATTTCTCTTTATTTTTGCTGAATATTTTCATATTTATGTCATAATCCATTTATCAATTTGAAATATCCAGTAAATATTCCTAGCTTGCCCTGTGTGTACTCTGTGAAAATTTGATGCAACTATCCAATTATATTCTGACTCCATTTCCCAATAGACATTAATAAATTGAATACAATTAATTTTCCAAAATCCAAAACAAAACTCAAAACCCAAATACAATCATAACTAGCCTAAAAAATTATCCAAACAAAGTTATATCTTAAAGAGAGATCCCTCTCTAAAGCTGGTATGGCTAGATCCTAGTTTCCAAAGTTTGTTTGATGTTGGCCTATGTGATTAATTTTCAAAATCTCTATCAAATTACAGAATGCTAACATAGTGCTGACCATACTGGGGAAGAATTGAAATCAATCATAATTTATTTCGAATTCAATCTCTGGTTAAATAATCACTATATAAATATATCATAGAGATTGCTATCGTTTTTATTTTTTGTAAATACGATGTGTAATTTCAAATTCAAAAGGTTGGCGTGAGTTTCATTTTAAGTGTGTGTTTTGATTTTCAAAGCTGGCTTCAAAGAGGCCTTATACAAGATCCCATCCTGATCCCAAACCTCCTTAAATAGTGGATGATCCTCAAAGGATTGGAAAAAGAGCTAAGGATACTTCACAGAAATCAGTCAAACAGATCAGTTCATCTGAAATCCAGTGAAGTAATAATCCTCTTCGTAGAGCACAATCCATTCCTAATAAGCTTAAAACCTTACAAGATATCAACTTTGATTTAAAGTTTGAGCAAAGCCTGTTTAGAAGAAAATCCAAAAATTGGGCAGATACATTAGTCATTGACCAATCTATTTTGCATCCAAATTCACTTACAAATTTTCCTTTTTTAACAAAATCCGATCAAGAAATTTTCCAAGATTTTGAGATCCTCGAAGAGTTGGTATTAGACTTCACTTTAGTAGCTACAGATGCCTATCTCCAACAATCAGTAGAATTGTCTACATTAAATATTGCTGCTTCATCCATTTCATCCCAAACAATCCAACAAATATTTGTGAGTCCAACCTCTTCTGAAAATTTTACTACTTATCCTCTCATTAAAACTCAAAGACCTTCATCTCCATCACTTCATCCATCCTCTCCTTCACATATAGTTCATCTTTTTCCACCTCCTCCACCACCTATTAATCCACCACTTATTATTCTCAATCCTCCACCCCCAATCATGGTTTCACGTTATGCTCCCTTGGTTCTTCCTCAAAATATAGGTGCTATTCCCCAAGATTAACAATCCAAAATACCCCAGATCGATAAATCCCGACCCATTACTGCTCAACAGAATGTATACAAAATGAATGATTCCTTTGATCTCCATGAGATTGATGTTGATGATATTATGATGAGGTTATTTATTCAAACCCTTGGAAGTGAATTTAGGAAATGGTTTAGAGATTTACCATCTTCTACCATTAATTCACTAGGAGTCCTACAACATCAATTTCTAGATAGATAGAAAATTAAAAAGAACCCCCTCCAAATTTTATCAGAATATTAAAATATCAAAAGAGAAACAAGAGAAAGTGTGCAAGATTATTGTGCTAGATTCAACTCTATTTATAATGATAATCCTGCTCGCATAAAACCACCCAAAGGACTAGTGTTGATTAAGTTTCGAGATGGTTTTGAACCAGATATAGCTTATCAGTTATGAGAGAGGAATCCTAGCAATTTAGAGTAAATGAAGAGCATATCAGTTAGTGTAGAGGCCAACATGCTGAACAAAAGAGCTAGAATGAGGGATGATAAGAGAGTTACCATAAAAGAAGAAGCACCAACCTCTAGAATGGATGAAAAGATAGGTTCTTTAGTGAGGACAATGGAAATAATGGTGATTGATAGAAACATCCCTAGGGAAAATCAAAACCCTACCTAAAATCACATTCAAAACAATAGAAGAAATCAACCACAGATTAAATAAAGGGGACGTGATCAATAAATTAGACCCCCTTTTCAGGACAATTATGTTGATGAAAATGGAGAGATCCCTTAAGAGGAAGAAGACAACCAAATAAATTTGTTGGGTTTACATGATAATGACACTATTTTTCTCACAGAAGAAGAACAAAAACTATTTTCATTAGCCCAAACATAGCTTGAGTCAGAAGAATCTGAAGAATATAAACAGGGATTTGAAAATTTTATTATGGAAGTTCACAAACAATATAATCTTAGGAGCAGAAAAAATTCTGACAATACTACTAAGAAGAGCACTAATCATACTGCCAAAATTACCTCTGATTCAAACCCTAAGAAAACAATAGAAAAATCTTTTAAGAAATCTGGTGAAACTACTAGAAAGAAACCTTCAAAGGTTTCTACTTAAAAGACAGGTTATTTTGTTTCTAAACCAGCTCAAACTGATGTTCCAACTACCAGTTAGCAAACCTTGCTTAAATCTAAAGAAACTGTCGATGTACCTAACATTCCCAATATTGTAAAGATTCAATCATCATTTAATCTTGAGAACGAACTAGCTAAAGTCAAAATTCCCGTCCCTTTGATAGAGCTAATGAAAAAACAAACATACAAAACTCAGGTAATGAAAGTACTAAATATAGGGGAAACTACTGACACTCTCAACCTTAATGATGATCAAACTAAATTGTTGATTGGTCCAGAAGTAGATGTTAAGTTACAAGAAGGAGCAGCCCCTCCTTTCTATGTTAGCTTAAACATACATGATAAAATCCTACATAATGATATGCTAGATTCAGGTGCTTCACACAACTTAATGCCCAAAGTTGTAATGGAAAAGATAGGTTTTGACATCACTAGGCCCTACAAAGATCTCTACTCATTTGATTCAAGTAAAGTAAAGTGTTTAGGTCTCATAAAGGACCTGCGTATAACTTTGTCTCAAATCCTAGCCAAAAGCCTAGTTATGGATATTTTCGTAGCAGAAATTCCTCCTAAATATTGCTTTTATCACGTTATAGGGGAGCAAAGTTCCAAGGAACCCTTCAACTAGATATGACCTATGCTACAATACCAGTCTTTGGTAAGCATAGAATATTGTACAGGGAAATTCTCAAGAAATATATAGTATAGAAATTGAAGCAAAATTTGGAAATAATGTTGATACACTTGAAAACCAAACTCAACTCGAACAATTAGATCCTCCTCCAGAACTCTTCTGGAATATGAGCTTTGATGGAGCCTGTAGTAAATAAGGCTCTGGAGCAGGAGTCTAGTTATCTAATCCATCTAATAATCATTGTGAAGGGCACTGCTATAAACTTAATTTTCAGTGCACCAATAATATTGCAGAATATGAAGCTCTGATGTTAGGCCTATAGTTACTTAAGAAATTAGGTGCCAAAAGAATTCTTGTGCAGGGAGATTCATAATTAATCATCAAATAAATAAAAGGAGAATATGCTACTAACAACCCTAGATTAAGAGCCTATAAAAATGCAGTGCACCATTTCTTAGATACTTTTGTGGAATATGATCTAGCAGTAATTCCAAGAAGTCAAAATGTCATAGTTGATATTCTTGATGTCTCTGCAAGCACTTGTAAAATACCTCACCCAAAAAAGCCACACACAATTGAAATAAAACATCGACCTGCAATACTAGATAGCATGCGATACTGGCAGGTTTTCAGAAATGACAAACAAATTCAAAATTTCTTATTGTAAAAAAATGAGTTTGAGGAAACTCAGTTAGATTTGGATAATCAAGAACAAAATCAAATAAAACCAGAAGATCATGTTGAAAATCAAATAGTTGTATATAATCCTTTGGTAAACCAGTGTGATAGATTAGATGTCAATAATCCTTTAGATGAAAGTGTGCATAAATTGAAAATTCATGAAATAGATCCTGAAAAAGAATATTTTGAAATGCTTCATCTAAAAGATAATATTTTGCCTCGGGGATTAGCTTTGTTAGAAGACCTATTTTACTTAAATGATGTAGCAAAGAAACCTAAAATTGAGCCCCTAGGAGCAGAAGTTGAGGAATGCAACATAGGTAATGAACAAAACCCAAAAATGATCAAACTGTAAAAGACATTACCTATTGTTACCAACAAAGATATATTGCACTATTCAAAGAATACATTAATGTTATCGGTTGTAATTATGAATACCTAAAGGTTTATGATTCCAACATCATACAACACAAAATTCCAATTAAAGAAGAACAAAAACCTTTCAAACAAAAACTTCGGAGCATAAATCCAGTTTTGCTACATTTAGTTGAGAAAGAAGTTAAACGAATGTATGATGCTAAAATAATTCCCCCCCTCAGATATTCCAAAAGGGTATCAAACATAGTAGAAACTAGGAATAAAACTGGAAGAATCAAGTTGTGCATTGATTTCAGAAATCTGAATAAGGTTTCTCTGAAAGATAACTATCCCTTACCTAAAATGGATCACATCTTAAAAAAAGTGATAAGATCAAGTAGGTTATCATTACTAGATGGTTTCTATGGCTATAACCAATTTTTGGTTGATCCAGAAGATCAAGATAAAATAACTTTTACCACCCCATGGGGCACTTTCATGTATGTGAAAATGAATTTTTGACTGATGAATGTTGGGGCCACATTCGAAGAGCAATGGATATTTCTTTTTCAAAAGAGATGCTATGTGGATTGATCCCTCTTGCGGACAAGAGCGATCTCCCTAGTATTCTACGAATAGCTAGAAACAAACATCCATTTGTAAACCATTTTCTCTATATTATTTTTAATTCAGAATTATTATAAACAAAGAAAGAGGACATGCCCCTACCTTGAAATCCAATGTTTAGTGGAGTCTTTTATCTAGTTGCTCCAAAGAGGCTTCTTCAGTAAGTAGAAACTACAATCAAAGACAGATAAAAGAATTAAAAGCACCTGCAACATATAATAATTAAGAACAAATAATCTAACTTAGTGATCAAGGAATCTAAATATCAAATTATTCAAATAAGAACAAGAACAACTCAAGGAGAAAAGGAGATCCATATGTATTATCTTGAATGAAAAGAGTAACTTTACAACCTGATGCCTTGATGTCGTACAAGTTTCTCTCGGGGTCCTGAACAATCATTCATCCTTCATTTTGACATGCCTTCCTCTCTTTGAACCAGCATGGAGTTATGGACATAAGGGTGTGATCATTCTCATGCTAACAATAACTAGTGTATAGAGTATTGCTCTCTTGAGAATTTCTTCAGCAATTACCATATACCAGGTACAATCTACATCTACCCTTGAGACTAAAACATGAGCTCAATTTATAGGGAAATGGAGGTAGTTTTAGTTCCATGAAGAAGGGGATGGATTCCTCTCATGAAGGGATTTTAGCTCCATAGACCAAGGGATAAGCTCCATGAGTGGAGGGATAGAGCTCCCTGAGTGGAGGGATAAAGCTCGAACTGATTGCGCCTCTAGAAGCTTCTAGTTGGGAGAATATTCGAACAGATGGGCTTCTAGAAATTAATTTTTCCTTTATTTTATTTTTTACAGGGGTCCACAGGTTTTATAAGCAGAACGTGCGGGAGTTGCCGTAGGATATAGAACAAATATCAGTGGACCCATAAGAAAGAGCTAGGAAAAGTACGGAGTTATACTTTTAAGGGGTTTAATGAGGTTTTATTCACATTAGGGGAATTTTGAGGTCTAAAATGGGCCTCCTAAGGAAATTATAAAATAATAGTGGAAATAATAAAGTAAGATTTGATGACATCATCAAATTTTAGAGGGAAAAAAGCAAAAAAATACTTTTTTAACTCGTATTTTCAACTTTTCTCCCAAAGTTTTTACTCAAATTTCGAGTGGGAGTACTCATTGGATGCAAAATTTAATTCCTCATCCAAGGAGTACCCATGTTGCATAATTTCGATGGACCCTACTATTTCTCATTTTTCATGTTGAAAGGTCCATCAAAAGTATGCAACATGGGTACTCCTTGGATGAGGAATTAAATTTTTCATCCAACGAGTACTCCCACTCGAAATTTGAGTAAAAAATTTGGGAGATAAGTTGAAAATATGAGTTGAAAAAGTAGTTTTATTTTATTATTTTATTTTTTTTAATCTTTTTACCCTTTTACCTAAAAAATGGTGACTCATCCCCCATGGTTGACATCATCATCTTGAATCCTATTGGTTCTTATAAAGTTTATTTTGGTTGTACATTTTTCTTAGGAGGCCCCTTTTATACCTCAAAATTCCGCTATTGATTCCAAGACTTGGGTTAGAAACATTAGGGTTTTTGACTTCTAAGGGAGCATAATATAGGTAGTGATGGACATATATGGACAGTCAAATGTCATGGTGAAAAAATAACGTGTAACAAATTCCCCCCTAAAGTGCGAAATCTGAGGTTATTCTGAAGAGTGAAGTGCTTTATCATTGCGAGGATTGGATTGCGGACACACCAGTCGAAAACCTGTAAAACATTCTATGCAAGCATATATATATATATATATATATATATATCATCGTAGAGGTAGGCATTCCCATACTCAGATCAAAACTAACTAAATTTTCTAGTACATAAATGATTTTAATCATTACATCAATAGTAGACATAACATGGGTGCAACCATCTATCATAAGTTGTCTAATGTATCATGAAAATAAAACTCCTCACAGCCTGGATGGTGGAAACTAGATCCAGGGTCTTGATTTCCACTTCTCGAACTAGTACGATTCTATCCATGTGATTGATTGTGTCGAAGTCGAACATGGTAGAAACAAATTTATTACTAATCAATGATGTGAATTGTTAACAAGTGTGAGAGAAACCACTAATAATGAAAATGGCTCTCAAAGTACTCAGTACAATCCATGAAGTGTAAATGAATGATTTGCAGTCGAATACTTCATGGAATCATTCGATTGAAGGTCAATGACGCAACCTGTTGTCGAAGGTGAGAAACCTGCCATTAGGGCATGTAGATCCCAAGGCACTGATATGATTCTAGATCAACGTTCTAGATGATGAGCTGTTATCAATAGAAAGTGACCCGTCATAGGAAAACCCACGACACGAAACCGTTAGATCAAGTTTTGAAGAAATGTTTGCAAGGAATGACTCAGGGATGGTAAACGCGAATGGAGACAAATTTTTGCAATGAATGGTTTATTTGAACTGTCCCTTGAACACATAACGACATTGCAAATGGTTTGGTAATAATTGACCTAAAGATAATACCTAGAAACCGGTTGAATACTTTCAATATGGTTTGATTAACTATTAGACAAAGGATTTTCCCAACCCAAGTAAAAGTGTGACAAAAAGTGTCATGTTCAAGAGTAGTATACTGCTTTTAAAACAAGGGTGACAACAGGATTCCTTTTCCCTCTTTTTCCCCCACCATTACTGGTAAGTACCTTTTTATTTTTGACAAGCTTGAGGAGGATAACATTTTCTTGTTGTGTAAGCTCATCCTTCGAATGAGTCCATATTAGTATTAAAATCGAACCCTAATAAGGAGTGATTTTTTCTTGTTTGTAATCAATAGGTACTTTACTGTTAAATTTTAACGAGTCCAGTATAGGAGAAACTCGGCATTTTTCAGTTTTAGGGAGTCAGAAGAAAAACATAAGTAAAATACGTGGTTGTAATTTTTTGTAAATTTAGTCTCTCATGCCCAAAAAAGGATAAAATAATGTAGGAGAGAACTCTATTGACCATGATTAGTCAACGTATACCTTTTTCGTAAATAGTCCATTTCAGTCTGGAAAAGGGGTAAACTTATATTGAAGGGACGAATGTTCATTTCCTTTAACGAGTTTGAATAGTTAAGTAGTCGACGATATTTTCATGTTTAGAGAGTCTGAAAAGGGCTTAAAAGAGAACTCCAAGGTTTTGTTTTTTCGTGATTTTCAATAGCCCGAAAAAGTGATAAAAGTATACTTAGCATCGAAATAATTCTTTTCACCAAAAAACCTGTATTCTGCACAAAAACTCGAAAGATTAAACATACCTATTCCAGAGAAGTAAAAATAATAAAAAATAGCCTTTTAAAGTGAAAAATAAATAAAATATAATATTTTATTCATTTAAAAACTATAAAAAGGAGTTTAACAAAATCATTTTCACCTTTTATCTTCAGAGCAGTGAATTGAGAGCTTTTGGCAAAAATGTTCCAGAGCTGATATCAGGAGAAACGACTGTTCATTCCGTGATTTGTCAGAACCAGGTAATCCACATCATCTTACTCTTCATTTATATCAGTTTCAATTCTCTTTTTTATCATTAATTTTATTTTTTGGGAGGAATTTATGTTCAAAAATACGCTCTCGGGGGTCCGTAGGTTATACGCACGCTACCTGTGGACCCCAATAATTTTTCAAAAGAAACATTATCGGGCTACCATGGTTTTTGTGTGGAGCCTGTGTAGACGTTCGCACTGTCTCCACACAAAAACTGTGGAGGCACCGTGACCATTTTAAAATTTACAAATTCTATTAAAAATGATTAAAGTTTTTCACTCCAATGGTTTCTAAAACTAGCACATTTGGCCCAATTTCCGATGGCCAATTCGTCGCTATTCTGACACATAGGCGTCGCAAGATCGACAGTGTGAGGCGGGGCAAAACGTGGTTAGCTATTACGTCACAATTCCGACACTTCAATAAAGCATCGGAAGAGTGACACTTATTCCAACGTTTCCAGACTTCCGTTGCACTTCTGACGTTCGCCAAATCATCGCTATTCCGATGTTTTGTAAGCATCGCTCTTCTGACGCACAACAACTGTCGGTCTTTCGACGATAGTGAACTGTCACATTTCCGAAACTTATAAGGTTTTCAAGCAAACGTCACAATGCCGACATTATGTTCCCAGCGTCGCAAGAACGACGAAAATGTTAGCACCATCGCATTTCCAACGTTTTGTGCCAAACGTCGCAACACTGACACTAATGTAAACAACATCGCATTTCCGACGTTTGGTGCCAAACATCACAAGACCAACGAATATGTTGATACCGTCGCATTTACGATGTTGTGTGCCAAACATTGCAAGACCGACGAAAAGGTAAGGCGTCACACTTCCGACATTTACGAGGTGTTGCTTTTGCGATGAAATGGTAAAAATATTTAAAAAAAATGACGCCGCTCTTCTGACATCTAAAGCGTTGGTCTTCTGACGCTTTGATAAAAATATTTAAAAAAAAAAAAATACCCTCGACCTTCTATTTTTGGATGTTGATTCTTTTTAAGGATGATGTAACTATGGTTATAATATTTGTGTTGTCATTTGGATTTGAAGGTGATGGACATAATAGTTTTCGGTTAGTAGCTCTAATATCTTGGCCTAATAATGTTTTTAATATTGCTTCAAGCTCTTTCAAATCACCATCTTTATCAACCTAAAAATATAAAATGATCAAGACACAAAACATAATTGCGTAGATAATAGAAGAAGGAAGAACGAATCGTTGATTTAAATGAAATCCTCTTTCAAGGTTTTTCCTCCCTCTATGAATTACATATCTGGACTTGCTTAACTTTGATACCTTGCTTGCTTTACTTTGAAAACAAGGCCCTATCCCTGATACGATCTTGTCGTCCTTGGCTTTCTTGCACTTGGTTTGCCTTGGGTTCTTGGGAGGTTCGGTGCATTTCACACCATAGATATAAAACCTAGTAAAAATTTTATGCAAACTATTCCATTCAAAGTTTAAACATGCAAACTCTTCACAAACCTGTCACACAATCACAACTATAATTGTTGGGTATACTATATCTAGTAAAACAAGTGCACAATAAAATGTCCACTATTGTATTGTAATCGACATAGCTCTTCAATCCATAAAAAAAAAATTGTATGACTAGTGTATATGTTGAACACATTGGATTCATCATGTCAAAACTATGGATTGAAAAATACTCCAACTCTTGAGAGTTTTTGAAAATAAAAAGAACTAGTCTTATTGTGCGCTTCAATTTCTAGGCACATTCTATTCTTACCTCTGAAACTATGCATATTTGTGTATGTGCTTTTCATTTTATCCTGGATAAACATGTGTAGGTTTGTATACATGTCTTATTTATGCCTCGAGGGGTATGTTACCTTTGAACCTACATGATGCTCTATATTATCTCTTTGAATTCCATGCATGTGTCAAATTATTGTTACAAACTACCTCAAAATTTGTGTTTGTGTCAGGGGGTCATTATAATTTCTTAGGATGGATGAAATCTACATATTCTTGGGTGTGACTAGAACTTAACTATGAAAAAATAAATGAGGGAATCATTTCCCATAGCAAATAAGAAAATCTCATTAAAATATTCCATATATCACTAGTTGAGATCTCCCACTATCCAATCCCTTTGACAAACATCTTGTAGGCCCTATATTTAATCATGATTTATTCTATTCAATTAAGGGACATCCTATTGTCCACATGGGTACAACCAACACTTGCGTGCAATGGGAGTAAGATGGAGATTTATTTTTGTTTGGGTTTAAGTCTAACACACAAGCACAAAATCTTAAAAAGAACATGACTATTCAAAATAAGCCAAAAAAACATTATGAACATTAATGTTTGCATAATGGGTGCAACAAATCTATGTTATGATAAGAGAAGAGCATACAAATGATAATTCATATAGTAAAAAATGATAGGTTTAAGAAAATATAGATCTGGAAAATATGATCATCAACAAATTCATTTGCTTTCAAATAATTAGTGAACACTTCTATAATTTCTGAACACTTCTATAAGTCTAGGATTCATTTTCTTTCAAACAACTGACCTCATTTTTTAACACATTTTTAGTGGAGTCCCCAGAGAACACACGATGTAGAAACTCACAAATAGCACAAAATACCAATCAGCAAATCCCAAATCACACATCAGGAATCTCCCAACAAGAATGCACTCCAATGCAAATTCCCCTGAAGAATGTTTTCCAACTGAGATTGCACCTCTGCTCAGCAAGACCCTGAAAAGGAAAGTCCTAAAAAATATGCTTTGTTATTTCTGCCTTTGGAAAGGAGAGGCAAAGACCCACGGAAAGGTCACTCTTTGTCAAACAAGCTTTTCAGGGTAGAGCCTGAAATTATTTAGAAGTCAAGAAGAGTAGTTTCCTTTTTTCCATTCTTATTGAAGTCCCTAAAAGATCCATCCTCATCATTCTTCTGTAGTGAAACATGCACAAAAGAAAACATTTTTTATAACATAGATGCATACAAGTTTTTAGATAACAAGAAATAAGCCCAAGATACACCTTGTCACTGTCCACCTATCAGAAAAACATGTTGAATACGTTACCTTTGAAAAAGGATACCATTTGGAGACAATGCGACATACATTTTTTCTTCCGCTGGGCTTTCCTAAAGATTAAAATCCTAACAGATTATAGATGAAACAGATTAATATTACAGAAATAGATTAATAAATCATTAGGGTCATTGTCTATGTAATTTATTGTAGACTGTCAAATAACCTTTGGGAAAGTTATAAAATTCATATGAAAAGATATTAATTTACATATCAATAATTACATCATATAGATTTTAACTTGTATAGGTCCCATGAGGAAATTTTGGCCTTAGTGAGCCTTACATAATTATGTCAATTCATGAAATAGGAAAAACTAATAGCAAGGCAGCTATAGACTTGCATATAAAACCTATGTAAACATAATACAATGAGCCATTATGTCATAGTGATATCTCTATAATTAGTTCATTACAGATCAAAGCTATGACTGTTGAAATGAAACACAACTCTGTTTCTCGAGTTTATCAAGTTTCTTAAGTTGTATGACCTGCATTCCTTTGCTATGCTTGTCTCTAAACTTTTAGGACCACATACAAAAACACCAATGTCAACATTCTCCCACTCATTTGAAACTTTCCCAAATGTATCTGCATTCAAAACCATGTAAAATATTGTAAGATCTTGAGACCATCTTGATCAATGTAGCAATTATGAGTTTCCATGGGGATAGTCACAAGAAATTGGTTTAAATGTTACAAAGAATATATGAAATAATCTCAAATTAATCAAATCAATCCCAATGCAATTAACAAAATTATTATTTCTGAATAATCTTAATTATTTAGTTTAACATTACTGGCATGCCAAGATTGGCCGATTTTTCCCTATTATTTCCTGATTATTGCAGATTGAATCTTTTCAAGGCCCTCACTGATTAATTACTGATTACAAATTATTTCATGTATGTTCCTAACAGTTGTTTCCCAATGTGTTTTATATATTATTTATAGATATATAGATATAGATAAATATTCCTTCGAAGCTGATCTATTCAAATTTCTTATATGTTCATTTTGCCTTCTCAAGGATGGCATTTGACAACGGTATGCCTCCTTGGTAGTGCATAATCATGATTTTCTGGTTACTCAAAGCAGACAAAGTAGGGGTTCTCAGCTATGACATATCTTTAGTCAATAAAAATATAACTTATTTTTACTAACAAATAAGCCCACATATGATACGTTGAAAGATGGAAAGGTTGAATGATGCTGCCACAGTAGCAAAAACCCACAATATGCATATAAAAATGCATTGTTCATTCATAAACCAAAATAATTCTCAAACTGGGGCAAACTCTAATGCGGAAGCTTTTATTTTTACCAAACCTATGGTTAAAACCATAGGCCGAAACTCATTTCATGAAATTCGAATTAATATTTTTAACCTTGGTTAAAAAGCCATTTTAACCCATCATATATTCGAGTCCTTCGCTTAACATTCCATTTGATTCAAAATCTCATCTTGGTTAAAACCCCGAACATTAACATAATAATAATATAAAATTTCGGCCACATTTACCAATTTACCCTTATACATAATTATATGCACTCACCAATAATATGACAACCGGGTCCCACAACATATCCAAATTACCTATTCATACTTTATTCTCTACCATCAGATTAAATTTGTTTCTGACCGGACGATGTTCACACTCCAACCCTCTGCAACTTACACGAACAATACCCACACGATAAAAGTGGTTTGAGGGTGTGACGTGTCAAGGTTTCATTCCATCGCGTTGAAACAAAACTAAACCACTTACCGCCTCAAAGCTATGTGAAAACCCTTCATCGGTTTTTTATTACCACCGCCGTTTATAAAGCCCACTGCCAGGTTCCATCCCGTCTCGCATCCTGGTTCCAATTGTTCCGATACACATAGTTCCGTTCACAATCTCTTCACAATTCCATTTGCTGTAGAGTCAAAGTTCCAAACTCTCTTCGCTTTTGAGTCCCTGTTTACATCTTTATCCATTCACCTTAATACATCTGCGTTTGAAGATCACATAAGCTTCAATTAAGAATAAAAATGCGTTGAAATTAATCACGAAAGAACTGAAGGAATAACTCATTGATCTAGTTAACCACTGTTACCCTAAAACTATTATAAAAGTCTAAATCAAAATCAATGGGCTGAATATCTTCAAAATTAGAGCAATTTCAAGCATAAATTGTAAATAAAAAAACAAAAGGAGAGAGCCATCACGACATCAAATTTCCCCTTCTACAAGCCTAATTTCTCTCCTTATCTTGTAATATAGGTATAGATATTGTTTAAAAAGGGAAAATTTAGACAAGAATATCTTGCTCACATAAAATTCAATTCATAGGCTATCTTACCTGATTATACAAACATGGATATTTCCCCAAGTCTAACTTTGATGGAAAATCCAAGGATAGCCCTGCTCTAGCATGGGAAGGAATCATCC
Organism: Pinus albicaulis; assembly: GCA_034641835.2. Lineage (NCBI taxonomy): Eukaryota > Viridiplantae > Streptophyta > Pinopsida > Pinales > Pinaceae > Pinus > Pinus albicaulis. The sequence goes on along the minus strand of CM076580.1, from coordinate 307,037,274 downwards.
TAGAAACCAAAACACCCACATTGTAGCACCGACCTTCAAATTTTTAGATAGAAGACCAAATAAAAAAGCAGAACTCAAGCTCGCAAAGAAAACATGGTGCTTGAGGTAGATAATGTCTTTGGTAAGATGTTGGGGGAAGGGTTAGCTCCCTCCCTGGTGACTTATACCACGCTTGTTGATGGACTATGTAGAGCCAGTGCCATTGATCTTGAATATAAAGTATTAGACAAAATGGTAAAGCAGGGCAGTTCTCCAAATGTCTACACTTACAGTGCACTGATCTATGGACTTTGCAGGGAAGGAAAAATGGAAGAGGCTGAAATGTTCATTGATAAAATGAAGGAGAAAGCTTTACAACCTAACTAAGTAACATACACATCATTGATTGATGGCAACGTCAAATCAGGCAGGGTGAATCATGCTTTTTATCTATTAAATAAGATGATAAATGAAGGATTCCAACCTAATTATTGAACTTATTGTGAGCTTATGAATGGTATAGTTCAAGAAAACAAGATACAAAAAGAACACTTGATTCCTGATGAGGATGCAGTAGGTAGTTTAGATCTTGATAACTTGGATGAAATTCATGACCTGGATGGAATGCCACTCGAAATAAACATTGTTCTTGCATTTAAGCTTCTTGAAAAAATGATGGAGAAGCATTGTCAACCTACTGCAGATACTTATAGTGCCTTAATTGCAGATTTATCAAATCAGGCAGACTAGCTGATAAAAAATATGTTAGAGAGAGGCCTCTGTCCCAATGAAGAAATTTATACAGCTCTTATTAATGGGCACTGTAAACAGGGAAACTGCATCTATTTTCTAGAGCTTTTGGATAGAATGGTTGAAAATGGTTATGAACCACAACTATCTTTGTACAATTCTGTGATTCCTGGACTTTGTAAAGAAGGCAAGGTGCAAGAAGTGGAAAGGTTGTTTGACAATGCATTGCAAATTTGACATAACCCTGACGAAGGGATGTGGACAATGCTAATTGATGGCCTTCTCAAGGATAAGTTCCTTGGAAATTTATGAATACAAATGATCAGTTGTATGTCGTTGTTATTTTTTTCAAAGAGTGAACTATAAGTGAGCTTCTTTTTGACTGATTTGCTTGCAGAGAGGGGCAATGTTCATGGGATTAATTTGATTTACTCTCACAGAAGGAAGATTCTTTGTGCTAAATCCAGCAAAGAAGGCATCGCTCCTAAGCCTAATTTGCATGTGACAGGGTTGATGCCTTTAAGGATAACTATTGCCTTGTTTTTGTTCCTAGAGTGGTACTGTTTGGAAAATACATAATGTAAAACAGGGGTTTGTAAACACTGAGTTTTGTTGACAGAGACAACAGTATGAACCAACATTCAAATACAATATTACCAGTTGTTATAACTTGAAGATATCCATATTTTTATGCACAACAAGTTATGTATGGATGACATGAAATCAGGTTTGATTGTGAATATTGTGCAATAGAATCTCTTTTCACCTACGTTTTGGACCAACACAAAGGAAAGGAATGAATATTAACAGATACTAGCATTTCAGGGTTGTTTTCCAGTATATGGGTGATGTTGTTTGTGTTAAATTCTGAACCTAGCACCTGGCAATTAATTCCTAGTAGATTTATAACTGATATACTGAACAAAATCACAACACTAGGTTCAAAATTTCACACATTGACAACCCAGCCAAAACTACCAATTGGAGACACGGATGGATGACTGCTGGGGAGCTGGGATTAAAAGCAACTTTTCATGAATCATGGAATGCATATGTATATGCTCTGAATGCTCGTCAAATTTTATTAATTGAAAGAGAGGAGAAGTTTCTCTAGAGTTCCTCTCCTTTTGGTGAATATGTCCCCAAGCTTGGATACATCACAGTGATTGTAGTTCAAGTTGCTGTAGAGTTAAATTGGTGGAGGAAAATGCTTTGGAAATCTAAGTGCCCAGCCAAGGCAAATTTTTTTATGTGGTGCTCAAAGAAAGATCTCAACCTTGGATGTGCTTCAAAGAAGGTATGTGATTGGGCTTGGTTGATGCCCCTTGTACAAAAACAGTGAGGAAATGATCATTCACGTTTTCCAAGAATTCCCTTTCATCAAACGAATCTAGGCAGTATGCCGAGCGACTATAGGCCAGCTAGGACAGTGGGAAGGATTAGCTATCGATGAAACTTGGAGAAGGTGGCTTGCATTATAGTCAGTAGTAGGCACAACTACTATTTTTAAGATTTGTGGTTTGTGCGGTCCTTAAGCGGGGACATCGCAGGCATGGAAACTCGTTTCCAGTTACATTAGGATTATTTGGACTTTCATCAAGATTGGTATGGATTCACATTCATTTTGGACCTTCTTTAATGGAAAGATGACAAGTGGGGTTTCCTTTCTACCTTCATTGGCAGATGGCATGCCAAAATACCCTTTTCATCAAGGATTGATGTGGGATTAATGTACAAGAGAATGGTTATCTTCATGTGATATTAATTGTACTCAAAACCTTCAAGCTGTTGGTCATTATGAATTCATGGCATTGTGCCAGATGATTCTTGATGAGTGTTCGACGTTCGATTATATTACACCATGATTCTTCTATACCTATTTGGAAGAGTTGGAGATGATTTTAGAGGAAACCTTTGCATTGATTACCAATAAAAGGAATTCTTTTATAAGGTTGGGCCATGTTGATCAATATCTGATCACCTCAATTGGAAATGTAATGTTCATGATCATGAACTAGGATGTATTTAGAGATGTCAAGGCATCTCGCACTTCTAAAAGTCAAGTTCTTGGGTTTCTAGTCCTTCAAATTGTCCTAACAGTTAAAAATCATGTTCATTGAGCTATATTTATAGAGGTTGTTGTTTAATTTGTAATAGATAAGCATGCAATGTGGTAATGAAAGGTTTTTGAGGTGTTTAAAAACTAGATAATAGCTGAAAATAATCTTCTTGTTGTTGGTCCAACTCATTGGCATGGGGCTTGTTAGAAGACACATGATGATTTGGCAAGTGGGTAGGAAAATTTGGAATGAATTTAGATTAGCTGGAATTTACTTCTTATAGAATAGACATTGTCACATAGTCAGCTTTGCAAGAGTCAAATAAACCATTTGGATAATATTTGGCTATCCAGATTTTAACCAGGATGCCTATTTTGTCAGAAATATAGAGACAGTGTAAAAATTAGCAACTAGGGCCAAATTCCACTCACGTCTGCTTGGTTGATGAAGATAATCATTCCATTGAATCCATCTTTTCGAGAGGACCAAAATCAATCTAAAGATCGTCAAATTTGGTCAAGAAAATATTCGTTTATTAAAAAAGAAATTCTATAAGTTATGATTGTGTTTATGTGGGAAAAAATGAAAATGAAAATTTCAAATTTTCCTCCAAATTTTAAGGTCAGCCTTTCCTCCATCTTGTATATAAAGAGGAGCCTCCTTCCTCATTCAAATAATCCTATCTCTCTCATATGATGGTCGCAGGAGAAAGGTGTCTCCATAAAATAATGTAGGGATTCTTTGGTGTAATGTGAGGGTTATTTGCTGGGCCAAGTCCCTTGGGAAGAAGGCCGAGCTTCTTAGAGTCATATCTGGATACATATGTGGTCTAATTTGGGTGATTCATCTTTTGTTGAAGATCTGAGTTACATTTCAGGTTAACTGCAGACATAAGGATCAGTAAAAGCATATGGGTGTAATCTTATAAGCAGGCCACACCTATTGGAGACCATCTCAAGTTGGTTGCAGGCCTTACCTTTCTAAGTATATGCTGAGAAGGGTATGCATTGAAATGCAGAAGCCTATTTCAGGGTTGGATTAAGTACTGATTTGTATCAAAGGAAGGTCAACTTATTATGAAGAGAAGCTACAACTTTATAAGAGTGTTTTGGATACATTTGTATGGGCTATTGCGGTATTACTCTTACCCTAACGAGAAGCTACCATCTTTAGTAGTTACTTGGGCAGAAATGATGTGCTTGGATAATTCTGGAATGACTGTAGGACATACTTCAGTAGCATCTTAATGAATTGCAAGTAACCCTAACTAGTAAGGGCTAATTCAGGAAGCCCTTATCAATATTTAGAATTGCAGTCTAATGTCACATCTTCTATTTGGTAAGTCAATGTTGTCTTTAAATTCCTTGTACTCTCTCTCTCTTTGCTGAACATTTTTTTATGAATAATAAGAATAATTGATCAAGGGTTGTCTCAATCTTGGGGTTTTTCCCTGGCTTTCATCATATCCATGTGTTATCTTATCTTGGCTTGTTTTTTTCTTCGATCATCTATGTTCTTTCTTCAGTTTCTGTGTATATGATAATAAGATATGTGATTGATAATGGTATTCTGGGATAATAAAGATCTCTGAAGTAACTGTCTTTTCAAAGAATATGTTATCCTAAAAAATTAAAATGGAATCAGAGCCTAGCTAAAGGCAAGCCCAAGGCAGAGAAAGCAATCACTAAATTCATGGACAATCCTCCATGCTCTCCTCTCTCTACAGCTTGATATGCTCAACTTTCATCTCTTTCAAGTTTAGATATTTATCGAAAATTATAAGTGACCATGAGGTGCACTATCTCAAGCATTCAATGGATTCTTAACTCTGGAATTCTCTCGGTCTTGAGGAATCTTTGAAGATCTAAGGGAAGGCATAATTGAAAGGGGTTTCTAGTTATGTTTATCTCTTATGTTATGAAATGATAAGGATTTCATTGTTGAATATCTGCAGGAATATCAAAGAAATCAAGGAAGACCTAATTGTTTCAAGGATCAAGGGGTTTGATTTATTTGAATATGGTTGATGGAAGCCTCAACTTTTGGCCCATGTCACAAACCCAATATGAGGCTCATATCCATTACATTTTATGGTATGTCGATAATAAGGTTGGTTAAATTCAATTTCCTTCCAATCTTCTAAAAAAAATCTCTAAAATATCATTATACCAGGTCGAGGTCATTTCAGATCAGGAGAAGATTCAGAAAATAATCTCTTGATATTGACCTGGAGACTTGCCTTAATAGACTACTCAAGGCTTCCTTGAAGCATGTATATGACTGCGACCCTATGGATGTCACTAAGGTGAGATTGTAGGTGAAGAATTTTTGCGGTATTGATTAACCCTTAATTAGGGGAGACTTCTCAACAATTTAAACTTTAAATATGTCTGAGACAACGTGAATTCTTGGTCTCCTTAAACACAGTGAATTGGAAACCGTGTTGCAGTAGTCTGACTTCTGAATTTTTAAAATTTTGAAGGATCACAATGGTTCTTAGAGTCACTGATTTATGATGTGTCATATTGCTCATATCAAGGCACAATCCTAAACAGGAAGACTAGGGACAGAGGTTTTTTGCAGTCATATGTCACATCAAGGGTTTCATTATAAATTAAGGTATAATATGTTATAATCTCCCTTGCTTAAATACCGTGACATATTTTGGAGATCTAATATCTGAATATCTAGAACATCATTAAGCTCCCTATCATTGAAATTTCTCTCTGACTCAAATCTGGAAGTATGGTAAGATTGTATGATTATTCCAGACTAAAGCATTGGGAGTCATAACACATTAGCATTTTAAGGCAGAAGGGATTCACATTGTTTTCTTCAGGTCTCAATAAAAGTGGATGTGACTCCAAGAGATCATTTTACCTTTGAACAATTTTTTTTCAGTAAACGATTCGAAATTCTAATAGAGTGAATTTGTAAAGCTGAAATTTCTACTTTATTTTGCTACTGTAAGGATGTTGAACAGTGTTAAGGCTGGTACTTATGAAATGGCAGAAAAGGTGTGCTCAGATTTTACCCAAATCATAAGTCATAATCTTGAACCCTTGTAAAAGAAACATTGAATGTTCACCATGTCTATGATCCTAGTTTACAACAAGTGTTACCAGATTCTTTAACCTATCCCTTTGTAATCTTCACTCAATTTCTCTGCCACATTTGAAGCAGTCTTCATCAGTAGGAACTATCAGAAACCAAGCATATATATGATACCCTTTTTTCTATTGAGAGCTCATAAATGGCTTCTTGAAGCAAGCCTTTTCATCAGCCCATGGAGAATGTATTGAAATAAGAAATAGAGAAGACTCTAATTCTGGCTCTCCATATAAAGCCTCATCTTCACGATTCTGATCAAATAATGCAAGGCTTCAGGGGGAACAAGAGAATCCATGACATTATATCTTGACGACTCTTCTTGCAAAAGGCAAGTCATAGTAGCTGATTGATGATTTTGGCACATTGACCTAAGAGTCCATAGCAGAAAAGAGATAGGTTACAAGTGGCCTGATGATTATACAAGATCAACTTCCATATATTCATAGGGAGCTATGTTTGAGCCATACATCTATTAAGGATTTTTTTTTGATGAACCTTTATGTTTATTGATTTATGAAGGAGGTAATTTTTTATGGAAGACGTGGCTTTGATGCTCTATTCCTTGCACCTAAAGGTATGAAGAGAAGAAGAAGTTGTTTGTATACACATATATAACTTGTGGGACCTCTGGTATTCCTGACAATGACCCTATCAACCATATGCCTTGACTGAATATATGAGTGAGTCTCGTGTATTAAATAGTTGCTCATTAAGATATCTTCGTGATTCTATAATATGAGGTACACTTCTAGAAGCTAATATTCCCTAAACATCCTAATTTTGGTTCAAAAGGAGCAAAATTCAATTTCCATTAAGGCTTTCCAAAGAAGTTGGCTGGCATCACTATGAAACTATTACATAATTAGAAGGGAAGAGAAAGGTAAAGGGTCAGGTATCATATGAGAGAAGGAAGAAATTGGAAAAATTGAGATCAAAAGCAGCGGAGTTAGCCGAAAAGAAGCTTGCCCCAGAGATGGATAAGATAAAACTTGACAACGTATTAGTCAATTTCCTTGACCCTTTATTGGTTATTCAGAAGGAGTATGAATACACCATCGTTAATATAAAGGTAATCCCTAGCAGATCAAGGGCTACAAGTTGTATTTTTTGTCTGAATATCAACATACCACAACCATGATTACAACCAGGATCTGTTTTTTGAGGAGGAAAAATCTCATCGAGATCAACATCATGAATCCATTGCAAAAAAAAAAAAGTACAACTTGTGGTGATTCCAGATGAGCATAGATGAATAGCTACAATAGATGTCGAATGTGGAAATTATGGAGGAAAAAGATGAAATTCATCTTCATTTTTCATTCAAGCGAGAGGAAAATCAATCATCAATGAAAATTCAAAATTTTCAAGCTGAGCAAGATCAACCAAATTGGGGGCAGAGTTTGAAGAACCTCCGTAAGTGAACGGGGCCTATGTGATATGGCTACGAGTTATCTAACTGCACACAATCCGATATGAAAACAGTAAACATTGTAGGAATAGGGTTAATTAACCCCACACATAGGGATTACATAGGTTTTGTTCCCACACCACATGCTCATGAACTGAAATCTCTCTTTACCGTCAATATGTGCATATTCATAAACAAGACATCTATTCAATTTTACTGGTTGGGTGGCTCTAAGAACCATGCCCAAACGCATTTGGGTGGGTGCCCTCAACCGAAACGACCCGACCCAAACAGGTTTGGGCAAGCACCCTCAAACGAAATGACACAACACTCTTGACCAAACGAAGGCATAAGGGAGCATTTCACTATGGCTTGTGTAATGGTACACTCATATCAATGCTAAGCTTAACCAATCATACGAGATAAGCTATTATATAAACATTAGAAATCAAACTGTGTTTCTAATTAAGGTTTATAAGATACACATGTTGGCATAGATCTAGTAAGGCTATGTACTTATTACTATGACTCATGTTATCACTATAAAAAATTTCTGAAACTTGGTTAGTTACATTTTTTCCTAAGTCCTAGTGTTAGATAGGGTTAGAGTCATTTTGATATTTTTAAAGGTCTAGATCATGGTTAAAGGTCTCATACCATCATTAAACATTATTTATTAACCTCACTTCACACTTCACAAGTCTCATGCCGCGTTTTAAAACCCATTTGTAAAGTCTGTTTCGAAAATTTGATTGAATGAGCCCAGAAACCGCGTTTTCGTAGTGTGCATATTGTAAAAAGTCCATTTTGCACTATGAAAATGCTGGTGAATTCGTAGCGCAAAAACCATAATTTGCACACCATGTGCTACGAAATCGGGAATTCGCAGATTTGTCTCTGAGCTGTCACATCTGTCAAATACAATTAATTTTCCATCATTGGGTGTCCTTCATGACTTGTCCTCCACGCATCAAACCATTATTTGTCATCATTAGAGGTCATTTTTCATAAATTATAGGTCAGTCATTATTGGTCCTTACAAATTTCAAACAGTTGGCCGTTTTCATTTGTCTCATGCAAGAAAACACTGCATGCATTCTTAAGTGTTGAAAGAAATAATTCATGGTGAGATTCCTAGTTATCAAGCGAGGCTGTGTTGTCTCATTGCTAATTGAGACAGAGGTTATATTTCAAGCGAGGTAGAATTAATTCAAATTCAGGTTATATTATCCATTATTGTGAAACCTGAGTTCTTATCAAGCGAGGTTGTTAACTTTTCAAGCGAGGCTGTTCCATTCAAATACAGGTTATACTAGTGTTTTCAAAGCTTGATAATTTAAGTGAGTATGATATTCATTTGTGTGTAAACAAAGTTGTCATCACGCGAGGTAGAGTTCTTATCAAGGTAGGTTGAATTCATTTCCTGAGTGAAACAGTCTATTCAACAGGAGACTCAGATTGTTAATTTGCTGAAGACACAGGGTTTTTAGAAGTGTTTATTGCAGATTTCTGAAGATATAGGTTTCAAGAGGAAAATGAATGAGGAGAGAAGAAGCCATAGGTCTGGTCATTTCTTAAGGACTGAACCTAAAGGTGTTGAAGCCCTTACAAAAGATAAGTTTGTCGAAGCAGCTTTTAAGAAAGTTGGATGTTGGAGGTTTTGTGAAAAACTTCAAGGAGGGCACACTCAAGTTACCAAGGAGTTTTCCATAAATTTCATAGGATCAAATTCAAATATTGGGTTCCTAAATGTACCAATTTCCCATAAAGTAATATCAGATGTAATAGAGATCCCAAGAGGTGAAGACAGGTGGTTTAAAAATTTCAAATTTGATTTGACACCATGCAAGAGCTTTTTGAAACTAGAGTTTTCAAAAGTTGACTTGAATAAGGCTGTGCCAAGGAGTTTTGTCAGAGACACATTTTCCAATTTTCTCTATAATATTCAAAGATACTTCACTTGCGAGGGTAGATATCATAAGGTATACACCTACCTATTTAAAATCTTGCTTCATTTCACATGGATAATATCATTAGATTTACCTTTTTATCTCTTCAGAAGCTTGGCTAAGATGTCTGATAAGGTACAAATGAAAGTTGAATGATGTGAAACCTCTTTATTTCACCATGGATTAGTCAAATTTATAGTCTTACACGAGCTACAAAAGGAAAATAGAGATTAGGCAGAATTCCTCTTTTTGAGTAGAATTGGAATAGAAGGAACAACTGCCAGCCCACAAGTTAAAACCCCATCAAAGATTGCTGGTCCTGTGGAAAAAAAGTCTAAGAGATTTGTTAAACTTAAACCCGGGAAACAAGTGAAAGAACCAATGAAATCATTGAATATCCAAGAGACTCCTAGGTCTATACAGAAGAAGAAAACCCTGGCCGAGGAAACAATTTTAGAACAGTCAACTAGCAAAGAAAATCTAAAGAAGTTGAATAAAAGTCAGAGGTTAAAAGAAAAGGGTAAGGCTATAGTTGCAGAGGAGACAAGAGGTAATTTGAATGACATACTTTAGGCTATCGACATAGAGGAATTTCCCCTAGTGCAAGTAAACTTCATCAAATTAGATACAGGTGCCAACAAAGTGAAAAAACTGAAGACATCTAAAAAGTTAGAATTTGAAGATGAGGTGGCAGAGTTTATTTTTAAACCCAGAATACCCTCAACGAGGAAATCTAAGAAGTTGAAACAGTTAGATTTGGTGATAGAGAAAACAGGGGAAGAAAGTGCTACTGTTTTTGAAGTAACTACAAATGCATCATCTGCAATGCTTGAAGAAGATAGAAACAGGGTCTTCAAAGTTCAAAAGGAAAAAAGCAGCTATGAAGAGGTAAAGAATAAACTTAGGCTTGAAAATAATGAAATTGAGAAATTGAAGAAAAGAGAAGGAATATATGTTGAAGAGAAGGTCAAGTTTGAAAGTATTAAAGGGCTGTGGGAGCTTGAAAAAAATCCAAATCCTGAACTGATTGACAATCAAGCTCAGTTTTTCACATGGACCCTACCTGCAATCAAGGAAGCCAAGTTCATCAGGATGGTTAACATAAGGCTGAGGGCTAATAACAGAAGGCTGAAGAGGAGAATTGAAGAGTTAGAGATACAGTTAAATTAGTTTAGAGATGAGCTACAGCCTAAACAGTAAGTTTCATCTTTGAAATAAAATTTGAAGGTTATATACTAATGCTCCATTTTTGAAACTACTCAAGGTTGATGGTTAGTGTTATAAGAATGGATCTACACCTGACGACTAAGTTTTTAAGGTTTATGACTTGAAATTTTGAGGAAAAAACTAAGAAAGATGAAGACTCAGCAGTTTTGTAGCGTGCTACGAAACTACTGAAGCAGACTTAGCAGTTTCGTAGTGTGCTATGAAACTGCTGAAGCAGACTCAGCAGTTTCATAGCACGCTACGAAACTGCTGTAGGATGCAATTTTGTAAATTTTTGTAAATTTCAAAGAAGAAATGGTTCAGTTTTGAAGCCTTGATGCTGATGGGAGATATATATTGAATATCAATGAATATTCAAAGAGTTTTGGGACATTTAACTGGAGTCTAAATCATGTTTTTCAAAAGAAAGGTCTGTGCTACGAAAACACAAACAGTTTCGTAGCGCAACATTATGGCAGTTTCCACATCATTTTTGAAAAGTTGACATATACACAGATGGAAGGTCAAATATATATGAATACTTTAAGACATTTGGCATGTGTTTTGAGTTCAAATTATGCAACAAATGGTTCGAATTGGTATTAATGAAGCACTTAGCTACTATACAGGAAGCACTATCATATTTTACAGGGATAGATAAGGAAAAGATAAAAGGGGTCTAACAGCAAGAAGATAAACATGATCATGGTTGAAGACTAGAAGATGCAGCTATCAAGTGTTGTTTTAAGTATTTATATAAGGTTTTTATGTTTTAATAAATGATGATTTAGTCCTAATTGTATTAGGAGTCTAAACAGACAGTTTAACTGTCAGTTGTAAATGCAGTTTGTTTTATGAAAAGTGTTAGGTGTCAAATTTAGAATTCTCCTCAAAGGATTGGAGAGGATCCTAAGATTTAATGAATAATCTTTAAAAGGGAGGAAATCGAATAGCATAGGGATGGAATTTTGCTAGAACAAGTGTACTGTTTGGGATTATCTACAACTCTATTTTTATCTTAATACGATGGTATCAATTTGTTACTCAGGATTCAGAAAAGGCTATGGATGATTGATGTTTTTATGTTTCTCTTTTATCTTTTACTTGCAGTGGCATGAGTGTATGTTACTTAGAACTCATTATGAAGGTGATCTAACTTCATATATTCATGGACTGTGTGACCTACTGTTTTATTGTTTTACTGATGCATCTAAGCCTTAATATGCCTTGACTTCCATATGAATTTGATATCCATGTTTAGTAAAAACATAAAGTGAGCCCATAAGCCCAATGGATGCTTGTTTATTGTAGTATAAACAATTACTAAATTTAATCCATTTACTCACAGAGTTAGCCATCTGACTTTTATTTGAAAATCATAAAAACTTTGAGAGAGCCCTCTCAGGCTAAGGAGGCTAAGTCTCAGCTAAAAGCCTAGTTTGAAATAGTTACTCAGGGTCTCCTTGATTAGCAGCCTATTAAAAATTCTGGTCAGTGTTAATAAGGTATGAAATGAATAGGGAAACAGATATCATTATGTCATAACAAGGAGCTTAGCTTGAATATAGAGTTCCTAGACATTGTAATCTAAGACCTGTATTAAGGATATCATGTTTATACGAATATGTGTTATTCCATTACGTGTAGTTACATCAAGAAAATATTGGTCACTGATTCAATGGACTTGATTCATTAGTACTAATAGCATAGTGAAATCAATAAGCTTATAGATTCAATAGAGCTTACTACTAGCTTAAGTAAGGTGATATAGTGATAGTTACTAAGCTTAATATGGGCATCATAGGTACGATACGGTCTCTTATATATACCAATATGCTTTTAGTTCCATATAACTGTTATCATTGTAACTAATACATGGGAATCATAGAAGAGAGATAAAGGTGAATACATTACTCAGCTTAAGCTAATCCAACTCTTTTCACTAATCAAAGCTGGAAACAGTGTATTTAATGATATCGAGCTAGAATAGGAACAAGCATATCTCAATATTGAGCTTACATTACACCTATGTCCACATTAGCTATTGAAATACAAGATTATTTATTAGGTAGAATATTGTATGCTATTACTCTATCCTTAACCTGTATGATGAATATGGACATTGTAGTATACACTAGAGTAACACTGAAACATACTTTTTATAAAAGACCAATATGAGATAATGTAGATTAGGGAAACACCATCCTCATATAAATTATACAAGCTTATGGATCTGAATATGATATGAGCCTATACTACGATATGTATATTTTTTATCACTTTGTTATGATATATTGATTAGCCTAGGATTAAGGGACATTTCAACATCCCGGAGCACTAGACAATACACCATTGGCTTGGCACCTTGGTACAAGGGTTTTAAGGGTACAATTGAACGAAAAAATATAAAGGATAATTGTGTGTCTTACACGATTAGTGGCATCATAGAGGAAATTAATGAGACAACATTAAGAATTATAGAGTTGCTTACATTCAAATAGATGAAAAAACACATACAAAAAACCAGATAATAATCATGAACAAGCTTAATATTGAATTATGAACTGTAAAAAAGCTTACAAAATGTGACACTACGAACTTGGTCAAGTGCACAAGCAAAAATATCCTGGACATGACCCTGGTTGACAAGTTGTATTGCTCATGATGCAAGAGGATTTGTACCTGCGCTACCAAGTCATTCAAAATCCATAATTATCTATACAATAAATAAAAGTAATGGATGTAGTATTTTTTACTCTAATATGCATTCTTATGATAATGTTAGAACATATGTTGAAAATGTCAAAACATACCTGAATAAGCTCCTCTTCGTTTCAAGAAAAAATTATTGGAGTCGCTTGAACTTGGAACAAGCCTCCCACGATCTGAAAGAGCAGCAACTAAGTCAAAATTGACTTTTTTGTTGCTACGTTGGATCGAGGGAGGTTTGTTCCAAGATTAAATCGCTCCAATAAATTACTCTCTACTAAATAGGGCCAACCACGTGAAGGTGGAAGCTCTTATGGCCCCTCCCCCCTCCTCACATCACTCTCAATTCCCCAATACCCAATCTATATTTCATTTTTTACTTTCATGAGCAGAAAAAAAATATTCAATAACTAATAAAAAAACAATGCAACAAAAATTATGCAAGGAAACATTGAAATTAGTACTTGACATAAAAATAATATGATAAATGAGTTTTTTATATAACGCAAAAAACGTTCCAAGTATGGTAACATTTGTCTTATAATAATACAATATTTTACATTATCAAATTTTCTTTTTCTTCTTCCTATTTCTAAAGCTCCTAATTACATCATCAATATGATCATGCTCTACTCCTGTTTCGTGCCTTTCCGACACTGCTGACCTAGTTGCGTAGTCACGATGTCTGGTCTCATCTAGTGACGGGGCATCGCCTACAAAAAAAGATAATGTTAAATTTTAATTATCAGTTTTTAAATATCATTGAACTAGTTTGGTAATATTAATAAAAAAATTGCAATGAGATTATTTACCTAGTGCACCAGTTGTCACCGCTGGGACCGTTTCCCTGTCTTCCTCTCTGGTGGTAAGATCATCAAGTACAACATTATCTGTCATTTAAAAAAAAAACATTATAAGGACAACCATCAAGGTATAATTAGAAAAAAATATAAGTGGAAATTAATTACCATCATGGTCCTCGCTGAGAGTAGCATTGCCGGCCTGGTCCCCACTACAATGATCAGGTTGCATGTTAGGAACATGTTCTTCTGGCAATATTTCACTCTCAACACACTACTCTACAACTGGGTTATTTGGCTTGTTGAAAGTGTTGCTCCCCTGATTTAAGCAAAGTTGTTAGACATTAAATTTATGGATGAAAACAAACATATTGAAAGGTTAACGTTTTACCTTATCATGCATTCTGGATCTTGGGACCTGTCCCAAGCTTCTACGATATTCAACTACGGCTTCATAGCCGGAATGGAAAGCAATATTTTTATCCTCCTTTGTAGTTTCCGTTCCAAAGTCATCACCCTACATTACATATGATTGTGTATTTTTAATGTTATTTGATGGGATTACAAAAACGTTGGAAGGCAATACAATTAATTATAAGATGTTTAGCTACTTACAATTATTGCGGCTAATTTCAAGTAGCCGCCCTGGCCTAGCTTGTGATGGGCCTTTTTTTCAATCCTAGCTTTGGTTGCCTTCGAGGTGTCAGGCAACCTATCATCAAAATATTGAAGTTATATATGACGTAGCACACTTTTATTTTAGACATAAAGAAAATTAAAGCTATTGAATTAAAATTTTAATTTACCTTGCGGGTCCAGTTGTCATTTTTCCTTCCTTATTTTCCCTTTTCTATTTTACGTCATGGATGAGTGCTCTCCACTCACTCTCTGGAACTTTGAGAGGACGCTCGTATCTAGGGTTAAATTGAAATTGTGTCCTATAGGTTTCCCTGGTATATTTCAAATATTTGCCAGCTACCCGAGCCACTGATGTTCTGTCAAATGTGCCCACCCCAAAAAGGGCTTCTAGATAATCTAGAAGTTATTTTTTTTAGGTTGGAATTCTGGGAATTCCACCTTGTGCGTATGGTTGGGCCAAAAATTACCAATGCATGGCTCTCCAAAAACCTGTAGAACTCGTTGTTTCCTACACAGAAAAAATATATTATCATTAATTTAAAAATAAAAATCATGATAAAATATGTTTTAGATAGAGTACATGAAATAGTTAAAATATTAAAACTTACTTGGGAGTTGTACGTGCTTTATAGGGGCACCTTCATCATTCACCAACAACGTGCCATTAATGCTCACCGTGGAGCTGACACATGTAGCTCCAGGAAACACAATAATATAGTTGGCCATATTAGCCTCATCACTGCCAACACGTTCAGCGGTTGGCTGGGTGTCTTCTTGGGTAGGGTGCATTTCTTGGCTGCCATCTAAAAGCGTAGAAGGTGTACGAGAGGGTGGCTCAACAACCTCTTGCCATTTTGTCACACTACCACCAACACTGGGTGGAGTAGGTGTCAGATAACACTACACACAAAAGAAATTTTTTGTTAGTTTAGTTAATGTAAAAATTAAAAATCAAACTATCACAATTCATCTCATGCAGAAAAAAAAAATATCCTTTTGATTTTTTATTATTACCTTATATGTTTCTAGCTGGGTCATAAATTGTGTTATCCTCATTGCTATTTTAGGTGTTTGAGGTGAAGCATCTACCAAACGCTCAAATTCCAATGTTGCTTTTCGTGCCTTTTTTCACAGCAACAACCATGGACATGCGGATGAAGAAAGCTCTTCCTCGTAGAGGGAATCATCAGGCGTACCATGGCTAGGTGTCTGCATATTTGAAAAAAATTAATATTATTTCAATTATGTAAATAAATAAAATACCTAAAGATAGAGCAATGCTGGCAATTTACATGTTCTTCCGTTGGCCCCTTTCTGCGATCATCCTGTCTCGGGGTTGTTCCTGTACTGCCCTGATCAGTCTGCCACATTGCAATAAAATTAGAAATTTGAAAACTTGAAAACAATATCTAACTTGAAAACACAAAATAAAAAATGATAATTCTAATAATTCCTTGACTGAGATTGCCTGAGTTGTTGTACCTATGCACAATGAGATTGCAACGAGAATTACTATCACATGTTGAAAACTGTAGGATCACTATGTTTTTTCACTGTAATTTGTATCATTGTGTCAATTCAACGCATACATGAGGTATGTTGTCAAATGGAAATCACTCTAACCGTTGACAAGGTAAATTCATATAGGGTTTTTTTATGATATAAACAACACCTAATATTTATATGAAACAAAGTCATTTCACAACACCAAGTTAGAGACTATTTCAAACTTATGTTCACACCTTTCTTGGTTTATTTCAGTTCTATTTATGCCAACTCTTAGCTTAATTACTTGACCTTAAAACTATAACAACTATGTAATCAAATAAAACCTTTGTCAAGGTCTTGTCAATATATAGTTTCTAGAATAACCTTTGAAAAATATGCCTCCCTTTTAGTCTAGGCTAATGGTGTAATTACCTTAGCGATCCATTAGTTGATTGCTATCCCTATTAATGTGATACATATAGAATAGTTATAACCACATACGGAGTGTCCCTATTTCAGTTCTGTGAGGGCCATAACTGCCTCTATTTACAATTTTTGTACAAAAAATTTCCTAGATAATTCTGCAGTGTTGCAACAAAGCCACATTTCAACGTAATCTCACTGTCTACCAGCCAATGCCACACTAAAATTTCCTAAAATTAAAAATGCCAAAAAATACCATTTTTACCTCCTCTTTCCAAATGACTTTTTCCGACGTTTCCAAACAACTGTCGCTCTTCTAATAGGTACCTATGCACAATGAGATTGCAACAAGAATTACTATCACATGTTGACAACTGTAGGATCACTATGTTTTTTCACTGTAATTTGTATCATTATGTCAATTCAACGCATACATGAGGTATGTTGTCAAATGGAAAGCACTCTAACTGTTGACAAGGTAAATTCATATAGGGTTTTTTTATGACAAGAACAACACCTAATCTTTATATGAAACAAAGTCATTTCACAACACCAAGTTAGAGACTATTTCAAACTTATGTTCACACCTTTCTTGGTTTATTTCAGGTCTGTTTATGCCAACTCTTAGCTTAATTAATTGACCTTAAAACTATAACAACGTCTATGTAATCAAATAAAACCTTTGTCAAGGTCTTGTCAATATATAATTCTAGAATCACCTTTGAAAAATATGCCCCCCTTTTAGTCTAGGCTAATGGTGTAATTACCTTAGTGATCCATTAGTTGATTGATATCCCTATTAATGTGATACATATAGAACAGTTACAACCACATACAAAGTCTCCTTGTTTCAGTTCAGTGAGGGAGAGAACTGCCTCTAGTTGCAATTTTTGTACAAAAATTTTCTTAGATAATTCTGCAGTGTTGCAACAAAGCCACATTTCAACGTAATCTCATTGTCTACCAGCCAATGCCCCACTAAAATTTCCTGAAATTAAAACTGCCAAAAATTACGATTTTTACCTCCTCTTTCCAAATCACTTGTAGAGTATCTAAGATGAGAAAAATTTATCATAGGCTAGTGTCCTGCCAACCAAAGAGGAGATGGTTTCATGGGAACATGAGGAATGCCATTTTTGCACATCCGATGCTACCACATATTGAGTCTCAGAGGGAGTTGTCTATTGAACCCTCTTAGCATATATAGCAAAAGACATTCCTGCTTATGGAAGTGCATGATTGATTGATAAATTACCTTCAAAGTGGATGGATTTAATGATGAGCATGTTGCTAGATGGATGCTTTGCACTTTGGAAAGGCAATCTTAGGCTTGTGGTCTCCCTGAGTAAGATGGAGTAAGAACAATTAAGTATTTCTGCAATAGATATGCTAGGATCAGGGGAGTGCTAAGTGCTGCTAAAGATCTCTACTATTAGGTCTATTGAGTAGAGCTATTGAGGTTTCCATTAACAATTCAGTCAGCAATATCATTAATTTTCAGAAAGAAGCTTGGTGACTTGTTCCTATTTTTGGATTTGTTGTCTCTTGAAATAACCCTTTACTAATACCATGGTTTGAAAAAGATACTTTATGATAAATTCCATCGTGTTCAATACTAAAAAGGAAGGCCACAAAATTAGAACATGAAAACTCATCATGATAGGATACCAGAAACTAGATAAGATTGGGGCATAATATCATGATAAATCTAGCTCATGTCAAAATATTGTACAACATCACATTGAGACAAGCCTATATCACTACTAACCATCAAGGGAAATGGATCATGAGAAATGTCGTCTTCTAAATTACTTGATTTTCCAAAGACATAAATAGATATCTCAAATTTATTACAAGATCTATCCAAAATCATCTCACCCCACAATGTTTTAGAAGTACTCAAAGAATGCACTATTCAAATCCAACTGCCGAAAAGTAAGAATTTGAAGTAGTATCTAGAAAATTTTCACCCATGACCCTTTGATCCATAGTAGGAAACTTAATATGAATTAAAATATTGAGTTTGGAAATGTAATTTGAGTCATGTAGATTTGTGCATTCAAAGGCACATTCTGGATAATGCTTGTGACTGAATCAAACTGTGGTGTTTTTAGCAAGTCTGCGTGACATTATGTTGAAAAAAGTGGTCATATTATAATGTGTGATAATTGACATAATGATTGAGTTGTTTTAATGATGCAGGAATTGGTAGTGTCCGAATATCAATCTGAAATATTTGAGTGGCAGGGCTTGATGTTCGTTATACTTCAAGAGAACTTAATTCAAGTCTCTGATTCAATGAAGGAAGTAAATTGAGACTCCTATCTCATTTTCCTTTTTATGCTCTAGCCTCTAAGTGACATCATCAGCACATTCATATACACAGCCTAAACTTCAGTGGAAATTGTTGATGTTCGGTGGAATCATTTTTATACTCCTAAGGTATAGACATCTTGATCACACCATCAAGTAGAGGGAGTAATTAATATTCTATATCAAATGTATAGAAAGGCATTAATCCTCTTTCAGTTTTGAAGGGGCGGTCTCCTTGAAACCTTTTATATCATAATTCATCCTTAAGACCTGTAACAGTATTATTGAATCATGCTAGTAGAGTTGTCATCCTTTGAAAGGGATATAGCATAGATGATTAGATCCATCATTATTTAAGGCAATCTGGAGGAAGCTTTTTTTTAAGCAGACAAAAGTCCAGAAAGAATATATGAGTTGCAATTTTTGAAATTTTCTTCCTTTTTAAAGGACTGGTTTATGACCCTTTGGATCAGAATCTTGCAGCAGTTCTTACAATCACAAAGAACAGAAGTACCCCACCAAGGAAGCATTGATGGAATGGACTGAATAGTCTCTAATTTTTATTGATCATTGGGAAATTTGACTTTATG
This sequence comes from Pinus albicaulis, assembly GCA_034641835.2. Taxonomy (NCBI): domain Eukaryota; kingdom Viridiplantae; phylum Streptophyta; class Pinopsida; order Pinales; family Pinaceae; genus Pinus; species Pinus albicaulis. The sequence goes on along the minus strand of CM076580.1, from coordinate 307,017,849 downwards.
ATCTTAAAAGTAAGTCTACAGAAGGAGCTATTCTATCCAATAATTATTATAAGAAAGATGATGTCAAAATAATTGGTAAAAGAAAAGTCACGACTATTGATCTAAGGACTATAAAAATGATTCCATATATCTTTGATTGCCTGAGAAGTTGCATGAAAAATTTAAGAAAAATAATATATGAAAGATGGATTCGTAATTCAGAGAAGACCAAATGATTTTTTTTTTCTTGAAGGAAGATCTAGATCACCTATCAAGAGACTCTTTCTTCAGCCTCTTATCTATCACAGGAAGGTTGAAGTTATTAAGAAACTTTCTGATCATTTATGACGTGGTAAGGTTTCTCAAGATCAACATGTTATGATCTCATCTTCAAATCAGGTATGGTTTTGAATTCATATTATCTGTCTCTACATTAGAAGCTAAGTTTCGTATCTAAGAAGTCACAGTCCTGGGCATCACTTAAGTGTACCAAATCCTAGGCTGGATCATATTTCAGAAGGTGCCATTTCCTCCATCAAATTCTGGGAATAATGATCACTTATTTATTCAGCAGTTAAGCCCTAATTCTCTTATCATCCCATTTTGAATCATCCAAGAGAAATCTCATCAAGAAAATACCTTTGAAATTTATAGTGGAGAACTGAGGCTAGCATGGAGCAAGAAGGACAAGTTTCTCTCTGTTTTAGGGTGCGTACTTATTGCAGGACTAAGACGCAAGTGTGAGGAGAGGTTAAGGGTACTTCTGTGTTTTTTTTTTATGGTAATTATTCCTCTGTTCTGGACCGCAGTGAATAGTAGCTTGTGGAGGAAGGTTAGAGGGCATTGTAATCATAACAATGAATTGTAATCATAACAGTGGCATATTTTTCTCATTTATAAAGTATAATAGACACACAGAGTTTCTTCAAACATTTTGCATGCAACAAAAACACTACTATTGAAGAATGAAGAAACCACATTACCATTTTTCCGTGTAGCAATTAAGTCAAGAGTTTCTTCAATGTCGCCTTAGAAGATTAATGTTTCCTTTCATGTGGCCGTTTCAGATTAATCCCTGCAGTGATGCAACCCTTGCAAATCAATAGAGCAACATAGAGTGGGGTTTGGCTGCGGGGAAGGATAATAGAGCGGGGTCTGGTTGCGGGGAGGGAGATAGATGCAGGTATGGCTGCTGGGGAAGGAGAATAGAGCACACAGGAAAGAAACTAAATTGTGAAATGTATGAGAAGTGTAATAATCAGTGCAGGGAAGATTGGCGGGCACCCTTGTGTAGTCAAAAATTTAAAATTCAATTTATTAAAGAATAAACATATCTACCCCAAAGTTAATTTTTTCTTAGTTTGGATTAAATTAGACATTAAACTCATTAGAATTAATGTTGGAGGATGACTAAAATTCTTAACTTTAATAGATCAACTCAATTGTGAACATATATATTATTATAAACTTTGTAGTGTTGCTTTCTTCCTTTTACCAAAGTGGGTGAAAAGAACATATCAATGTGGGTTAAAGGAACATATTACAATACTCTTGAAGGTACATGTATTAGGGACTACATTAATGTGACAAATTTGGTGGATGCATATGTGAAGCCTTAGTTAATGTTCATCCTAGTGAAGTAGAGTTATATGATGTTGGTCTGGGAAAGGGTATGTAAGATATAACTATAACATGAACTTAGGTGATTTGATAAGGGCGTCCTCAACCGAAACGACCTGGCCCGAACGGGTTTGGGTGGGCACCCTCAAACGAAACGAGATGGCGACCCGACTGAATGAAGGCACAAGGGATCAAATGGCAAATGGGCCACACGAACGTGCATAAGGCACTCGTGCGGTCACAACTTAGCAAATTTGATACGGCCTCCCTCAAATGAAACGGCCCAACTTGAGTGCGTTTGGGCGGGCGCCCTCACATGGCGTGACACGACGCGCACGATCGAACGAAGGCACAAGGGAGCAACCGGAAAACAGGCTACACGAACATGCACAGGGCACCCATGCGATCACAACTTAGCAAATTTAATATGGCCACCCTCAACCGAAATGACATGACCCGACCAGATATTCTTGTAGGATGTAGTATCCATTTAAAATTAAAAAATCAAAATTAAAATATCTGCTACAAGTGTGGAACAAGATTAAAACTTAAAAACAATGGTAAGTATTGCTCCTAAGAAATTGAGGAATTTTGAAAATCTTGGGGGATTGCACGCTTGAAGACAACTCCATGTGGTCTCGAGCAATATGGCCATGCTAAGAGACCAAATCAGACCTTGATAAAAAAATGTGTGAAGCATGAGAGAGAATGTTAGTTTAAGCAAAGGATTTTGATCTGAATTCATTGCTACAACTAATTATTTGATTAATATGTCACCAAGTTCAATTTTGGGTGACATGAAACTAGAGGAAGTTAGAGTGGAAAGAAGCCCTCTCTTGCACATAGTAGGTTTTTGAAGTGTGAAACATGCATGTATGTGGCTAAAGTGGATAAGACAAAACTTGACAACCTATCTTAAGAAAAGGATTTTTAGCTGAAGTAGTTGTTGCAAATAATTATTTAATTAATATGTCACCAAGTTCAATTTTGGGTGACATGACACTAGAGGAAGTCGAAGTGGAAGGAAGCCTTCTATTACATGTCTTAGGTTTCTAAAGTGTGAGGATTGCATGTATGTGGCAAAGGTGGATAAGATAAAACTTGACAACATATTGGTCAATTTACTTGACCCTTTATTGGTTATTTAGAAGGAGTATGAATACACCACCGTTAATATCAAGGTAACCCTTAGTAGATCAAGGGCTACAAGTTGTAGTTTTCTTCTGAACATCAACATACCACAACTATGCCAGACATGTAATATTTTCAGATAATGAGGATCGCAACATTGTCTTAATCTCCAGGCATTAGGGATTACAGAGGTTTTGTTCACACGCCTCCACCCTTCTAGATTCAGCCTGCAGACATATTCTGGGATTCTAGAGGAGATATTCCTCCACCCAATAGGCATGAGGGATTCCAGAGGTTTTGGTTCCACACCTCCACCCTTCTATTTAATTAGGAACCCTAGATAACCAAGCAATAGCCATGCTTAATGAAAGGCGAAGGGCTCCAAGTCTTGCAGCTCTATCCCACTGTTGTCCGAGCCTAAGCACTGCCATTAGCATGCTTGATTTTTTCCCTCGTTTTCTTCTCGCTTTTCAACGTTCCTCCCTATATTATTTCTTGATATCCCCTCCATTCGCACTGCATTCTCTCTACATTGTCCCTTGGTTCATTGGAATGATACCCCTATAATATGCATTTATTGGAATGATCATTGGTTCATTAACAAGCATTGTTTCGTCACTATGTGTTGTTTGGTATCATAATTTTATTTTAGTGGTGCACTTCCTATGGTAGTGGCATTGCGCAATCCTTCATTGAATATGGTAAAACACTCGGTAAAGGGAAAGGTAAAGCACATGAATCTGTTCATTATTGTTTGGCACATTACAACATGTCTGCATATGTGCATACATGAACATATTTGACCCCTTCTGTAATCAATAGATATCTAATTTCAAGATGAGTTGTGGAAGAAATCACTCAACTATGAGTGTACGTATACCCTTTAGATGTTGAATATTTCATGAGTACAAACATTTATATCACCATTATTTGTTGGTAAATCAGATGAAGTCCCCTGAATCGGTGTCGGATCAAGCAAATAATGGGTTTACAACTATTGAGCATAGTCATTGTAACCCTAAACATGGCTCCTTACATGACCCGGCCTAACCCAATTTGCCCGAACGCGTTTCCTTGGGCACCCTCATAGTACAGCACAACTCAAGCCGACCTGACCCGAACACGTTTCCTTGGGCACCATCACACAACCAAACCCGACCTGACCCACCTGAACATCGAAGGCATGAGGGAGAAAACGGAAAATGGGTTGCACGAATGTGCAGTACAAGTAATATAGGTGGTCACAACTCAACATTTTTTATACGACCACCCTCACACGACCTAACCTAACCCGGCCTGACCCACCCGAATGCATTTCCCTGGGCGCCTTCACATGACCAGAACTGACCCGACCTGACTCGCTTGAATGTGTTTCCCTAGGCGCCCTCACACGAACCTACCCAGCCCACCCTAACCTACCCGAACACGTTTCGTTGGGCGCCCTGATCACACAGCACGACTTGACCTGACCTGCCCGACCCAACCTAACCCAACCCGACCCACCCGAATGTGTTTCCTTGGGTGCCCTCACACGACTTGACTTGACCGAACACATTCCTTGGGTAGCTTGCCATGACTTGACTTGACCCAACCCGCCCAAACGCATTTCCTTGGGCACCCTCACAGTACGACACAACCCGACCTGACCCGACTCGAACATGTTTCCTTGGGCTCCATCACACAAGTACTCGACTTGACCCGGCCTACCTGAACATCGAAGGCACGAGGGAGAAAATAACAAACGGGTTTCACGAACATGCACAAGGCACACAAGCAGTGACAACTTAGCATTTTTTATACAAACTCCCTTAGACGATCCAAATTGAACACGTTTCGTGTGGCGCCCTCACACGGCATGACCCGACTCGCTCGAACAAAGGGCACAAGAGGGAGAAAATGGAAAAATTATCGCACAAACATGTACAAGAAACATTAGTGGTTACAACTTAGCATTTTTGATACGACCACCCTCACATGACCCAACCCAACTCGACCCGACCCGACCTGCCCGAACGTGTTTCCTTGGGCACCCTCACAATATGGCACAACCCGACCTGACCTGACCCAAACTTGTTTCCTTGGATGACATCACATGACTCGACCTGACCCACCCGAATGCGTTTCCCTGGGCACCCTCACATGACCTGACCTGACCCAACCCTCTCGAACATGTTTCCATGGGCACCCTCACAGTACAACATGACCCAACCAGACCCGACCCGAATGCATTTCCTTAGGCGACATCACACAACCTAACTCAACCCGACCTGCCTGAACGTCAAAGGCACGAGGGAGAAAATTACAAATGGGTCACATGAACGTGCACAAGGTACACGGGTGGTCACAACTTAGCATTTTTGATACGGATCGACCTCCCTCACACGATTTGACCCAAACAAGTTTCCTGTGGCGCAATATCAACACTTATCTCCAAACATCTCAATACCGACACTCAAGCCTCATCATATCATGTATGACACCCTATAAGGAGTGGTATTGAAAATATGAAGAATATGACATAGGGGATGACTATCTAGAATATGACTCTACCACTAGGATATTTAGTCAAGGCAAATTTGACTAGTACTAAAGGATTGTTGGAGTAGAAAATTGTCATGGGTACCACATATTTTCAAGGTAGCTAGGAATCTAATATTTATAAGTCAAATGGGTGATGCAATCATGCATATCATATTTAAGAAGGATTCATGTAAGATGATTCGTGGTGTGATGGTGTTGATAAGAGGTGTTCAGATTGGCATATTATACAAGTTGTAATGGCATATTGACCAAAGTGGTTGTAATAGTGCAAATGTTCATAAAACTTATGGGTCAACCCTATTTTTTAGTCAACAAGACCATGTTGTAGCATCAAAAGATGTGACACAATGGAGAGAAAATAATTTGAGTTATGAAAAGCAAAGGTATGATTAAAGTTTTGTATATTAACTCTCTAAAAGTCGCTTTATGTGAATATTGTATTTATGGGAAACAAAATCGTGTTAAATTCCCATTTGGTACTACAAGGGCAAAGAGAATTATGGAGTTAATTAATAGTAATGTATTTGGGATAGTACCAATGCAATGACTAGGTCTATCCATATATTATTTTTTCTTCATTGATAATTTCTCAAAGATGACATGGATATATTTGCTAAGGAAGAGGTCTAAGGTTTTCAATAAATTTCAAGAGTTTAAATCTCTTATGGAGAACCAAATAGATAGAAAGGTAAAGGTTATGATAATCGATAACAAAAGTGAATTATATGGTAAATAATTTAAGAAAATATGCAAACAACATTGGATATAAGTTCCCCAAATAACTACTCCATACACTCTTTAGAAAAATAAATTCGTTGAGATAATGAATAAGATGTTGATGGAAAAGTGGAGGAGTGTGTCCAATAATGCAGAACTAGCATAAGAATTATACACAAAAACAATCAACATTGTGTGTTACCTGGTGAATAGGTCTTCATCATCAACATTGGTGACAATACTCCACACGAAGAATGGTTTTGTAAGAAACCATCACTCGCACATCTTATATTGTTTGGATTTGGTGCATTTTTCCATGTTCCAATGGAAAAGAGGAAAAAATTGGATAACAAGTAAATCAAGTGTATTTTCATAAACTATAAGGATGGAATGAAATGATAGAAGATATGGAATTATGTGACAAGGAAGATAATTTATAGTGAAAAGTGATCTTTAGGGAAGTAAGGTGTAATTATAAAACATAAGATACTTCAAAAAAGAAGGAAAATAGAATTTATTGTCGGACTTGCATTTGGAGTAAAGTGACTTAGATGAGTCAACAGATTCAGCCAAAGAATTGGAACATCAAACTTTGATTCTGAGGAGGTCTAGTCGATTAAGGAAAGATCTTGAAAGGTATACCCAACATGCTTTTCGGTCTTCTTTTTGTTATCTACCATTGAGGATGAACCTAGGACATTTGAGGAGAGAATCAACTTGATACATGGTTAACTTTGGTCAAGAGCTATGAATGAAGAAATGGATTGTTTGCATAAGAATAAGACATGGCGGATTTGGCCAAGTTACTTATTAGAAGGAAGAATGTTGGTTTCAAGTGGGTGTTAAAGGAAAATTTGCATTCAATAGATTAGGTTAAGAAATACAAGGCTTGACTTAGGGCAAAAGTATATTCCCATTCCCAAGTCAAGGGAGTCAAATTTAGTAAGATATTTTCCCCCATTGCAAAATTAAATTTCATTAAATTACTAATGTCTTTGGTTGCGGCTTTTTATCTTGAGATAGGACAATTGGATGTAAAGATAACAATTCTACATGGTGACCTAGCGTAAGAATATACATGAAATGACTTGAAATTTTTGTAGTAAAGGGAAAGTTGAAGTTAGTATATAAGCTGAAAATTTTCATTTATGGTTTGATGCAATCACTTAAGATATGGTACCATAATTTTGACATGTACATCCAGGGATTCAGATTTTTGAGAAGCCAAGTTGATCACTATGTATTTCTCAAGTCAAAAGGTAGGTATTTCATATATGTAGTGTTGTATTTTGATAGCATCTTACTAGTTGGAAACAACATGGGTGCGATCAGGAAAGTGAAGATGTAACTATCCTCCAAATTTGACATGAAGGATCTCAATATTGTAAGTTTCATTCTTGGAATGGATATCATCGAAAGAATACGTAGTGAAGAAAATATTAGTAAATCAGAGAAAGTAAGTTGTGACAACCTTGAAGTGTTTCAACATGTATATTGTACTAAACTAGCGAAGGTACCAATTCATGTCAGGGAAAAACTGATTGTTGATCAATTTCCAAAGACACAAGAAGAAAGAGAGGACATGGCTTATGTTTCATATGCATTTTTTGCAGCTATTCTAATTTATGCATTGGTCTGCACTTGACTGAATACTACTCATACAGTGGGATTATTAAGCATATACATGACAAAAACTAGTAAAGAACCTTAATTTATTGTCAAAATATTATTAAAATATTTGTATGGTACAAGTGATGTTCATATGTACTACAATTGAAGACTTGAGGATGACAATAAAAAAATTGTACAAATATTTTTAGACGACGATTGGATTGGATATCTAAACAAAATGTGTCAACTAACTAATATGTAATCAAGTTGTTCAATGGAGCTAAAATATGGATGAGTAAGTGGCAGTTGGTCGTGACACCATCAATTATGAAAGTTGAATGCATAGTAGGAACTTATGCAAGCAAGGATGCAATTCGGTTGTAATAATTGCGTTCAGAGATCAGGTTTTCTTGACAGCCCAGGGAAAATTCCCCTTCATTGTAATTATTTCATATATTTTTATTTATAATTTAAAATAATTGAGAAATTAGGACAGATATTCCAAATTTTTAGGAAGGAGGTTTCTTGGGATTTGAAGGAAGCTGTACTTGTTTCCCAATAGCCATTGAAGGTTGGGAAGTGTGCCATAAATGAATTGGTTTTACAAATTAATGGAGTGGGAAAGAAGAACACAAGAACCATTCCTACCTTGGAAAAATATAAGGTAGAAATGAAAAAATTAAATAGAGGAAGGGTTGCATTGTTAGTTGGGGGACATAGAAGTAAACCAACAAGAAGTGGGGAGGAAGGAAGTGCTAACACGCAACATTTTCTCCACAATCAAATGTAAAAGAACCATTATAGTGAAGAAGGAAGAGGGGCGATGAAACTGAATAACCCACACAACCAAAGACAATTTCAATGACCTAATGAAAATACAAACATCCTCGTGGAAGAGACTACACACACGATATAATAAAGATCATGCAAACACAGATCACTCTCACTCACGGAGAAGGATAAAATTCCGATTGAGATAAATAAAAGAGAACACAACTGGACAAAACAAGAGAAGAAAACCGTTATGTTGTTATCATAAAGTGGGGAGTAGATCCATTCTTCAGTTGAGCATTAATAGGTGGAAGATTTGACATTTATTTCCAATATATGAGAAGGGATAAAGGTAGCAGTTGCCTCTCAGTACATGTGTATACTATAGATATGGAACATGATATGAAAAATGTTTAAATCGTTAAAAGAAGAGAATATAAGGAATTCAACATAGAAGCCATGATGTTTGATATGATGTTAATATTATTCCTAAATATTGTATCTTCAACCGTGATTCAAGTACAAGACATAGACCTGTATATATATGGAGGATATATTTGTGAATATATATCAGAAACTTTGTGAAGTATAAATCATTTTTTAGTATACATGTTTCATTTGGGTTATCAAACTATTTTTACTTGAAATTTTTGTGTCTTTCATAGAAAAATATGGTTGCTATTTCAAGTTGATTCTCATCGTGTTAATATCTGAAATAAGTATCTTTCATATAAATATATGGTTAATAAATCGGTCATTTTATCAATGTTACAAAACAACGTCAATAATAATATATTTGGATCAATTTTATAAACATACGAAATATCTACAAAACTAAGAATCTTCTTAATATCCTTTTCATGTTTCATTCGTTATAACCAAAAAATAAATTATGAAGATTATCATATACTATCAACACGAAAACATAAAGTTGAAGTTAATGATCGGTTGAGGTGAAATAAAATTACACTTTTTATTTCGGTATTGCGAGGCTTTGGAAAAAACGTTGAATAAGTGACGTTTTTAAAATAAACATCAGTCTTGTGACGTTTGGCTTCAAAAAGTCGCAATATTGACGTTTATTTGAGAAACGTTGCTTTTCCGACGTTTTCTCCAAAGATTCGCAATACCGACGAATGTGTAAGAGACGTCGCAATTCCAACGTTTCGTCCCATAAATATCGTAAGGAAAAACGACGAAGAAGTTTTAAAACATAGCTTTCGATGACATTTGTAATGTCGCAAAAGCTTGATGTCCCACTAAACATCAGTATAGTGACGGTTTCATGGTGAGTTTGAAAAATTGATGAAAAATTGAGAAATTTAAATACGACAAAGTGTCGAACTAAAGTGTCGGAGAATTACTTAAATGTGCTGGTGTAACTTTCAAATATTTTTATTTAGAGCTGTTCCTTTACCATGATGAAGTGGAGAGAACATGAGCATGAGGCTATGAACAATAGTGACCATGAATGATCATAACAATGCGTGTGTTAAAAAATTGTGGTTTATATAAGTTTAGGCAGTCCAGTTGTGAAAGCACAAGTAGTGATGACATGGTTAGTAAAAACATGGGATGGTCGAAGATCGTTAACTTTATCTGTTGGTGACCATCGGCAGGAAATACGAGCTCCAGGATATATATTTCCTCATTGGATTGTCCCTAAGAGAAACCTACTATTTGGAGGCTTAGAAAAGGTGGCCTACTTGTTTCTGTCCCGGAAACAACATTTTGCAATGATGAGGCGGAATCCAAAGGATAATCACACTGAACATAAAAAGCTATCTTGTGATTAGATCTCAAAGTGATTGCATTCATGGTAACTAGGTTATTGAAGTGTGGCTCCACAGCAACCACCTAAATCTCAAATGAAAGCCCGCAGCAGTGGAAGTGTTTCGAGCACCATATTCGATTGGTATTGAAGAAGTCATTGGGCTAACATGAAAGGCCAACTAACTAGAGAAAAGAATCCAAAGAAGTTGAAAAAATTTTGGTTATGAAAGCGCTAATTTTGATTTCTTTTGCTTTGGAGAGAATCCCGCTTCTCACCCCTCAACTTATTCCGATGGATCATGGGGAACCTGGGGAACCTTGGATGGTACGTTGGGTTGCATTAATGACCCGCCATGGTGGCGCGTGCAGATTCGGTGGTTGAGTTCACTCAACATGCTTAGGTGGATAAATAACCAAGTCTTCACAATCACAAAATACTTCCCTATGCGGTATATATTTCGGAAGGCGATCCTGAATGTCCCCTTTATCCCGAGGGCATAATTAGGACGAATCAGGTAAGTGAACTATTTTGCAGTGTTTTTAATCTAATTATTTATTTTATTTTTTATCGTCTTGTCCGATAATAATATTTAAATGCAAATGTTGGTCCATGAAGACCGGCGACACCCAAATCGCTTTGATAGGCGGCAACGGAGCCTATAGCATCATCACGGGATCAGGTAGCGAGAGATCTATAATGATATGGAACACAACTTTGGAGAGCTAACCATAGATATTCACAGAGATAAAGGACAAATGACTTTCCTCTTCGGTTTTTCGGGGAACATGTTACCAAGGTGTTCCGGAAAATTTAAGGAGATTCACATGTGAGGTGGCCGTACCATAGTCTACCACCATTGTCTGTTGTGCTGTAGGCTCAAGGAAGAAGAAAAGAGATATTTGTATGAAAATGAGCCACTTCGAGGGGGCAACCTCCAATACATTACATGAATGAACAATTCTTGGATGATACCAACTTACAAAAAACCTCCTTTCTATGTATGAGGTCCATGGGGCCATAATGTAATCTGGTGGGCCACCAGTGTAATCCTAACCGACCTAACAATAATTTAAGGGCAAAATAATAACCAAATGGGGGTTACAGGGTACAATATTAACAATGAGGTTTACACTAACAATAATAAGGTACTATACTAGTAATAGGGACCTAACACCCTCCTTCAACGTTTGTCCTCAACGCTTGAGTAGCTCTGGGTGTATGCCCATGCTCGTTTTTTCATCCTCCCATGTAGAATCTTAGGTGTATAAATTCTTCCATGGTAGAGATACTGAAAATTAAGTACGATTAGTAGTTGTCGAGTTCTTGTTTCCATGACACATACGGACTAATATGATTTTTCATGCTCATCGAAGTTAAGCAATATTGTTTGAGCGGAAGATTTTCTCCTATAACCTTCTTTAAGCATAGGCTGTGGAAAAGCTGGATGTACTCGCCGAAAGAGCGAGAGAGCTCCAATTTGTGCTGTAGTACCAATCTTTTGCAACACCTTGTAAGGACCATGAAGTACTTTGGCGATAATTTATTATCTGTACTTAGCTTGTGAGGGACATTTGTTTATATGGTTGTAGTAGTAAAAAATACCCAATCTCCTATGTCAAAACTTCTCTCATTGCGATGTTGATGCGCTTTTTGTTGTTTCATTCGATTTTGTACCAAATTCGAGTTATTCTTTAAAGAGTTGGAGAACTTCTTCTTTGATGCTCGCTTGTGATCTTCCTTGCTTGAACCTTCAAATTTTCTCTTAAAGATGATGTGATCGATGGTGAATGATATCCATAAGGAGTGCCATAAATGGGGGTCATTTTTTACTGTGATGTGGAAGAGTGTTATGCCACACCATTCGGTGAGAAACTGTACTTGACCCATTGTGTTTGTTTATAGGATACAAAACAACGAAGATATCCTTCAAACATTTATTTACTATCTAGGTTTGACCATCGGTTGAGGATGATAAGATGAGCTATGAGCTAATTAGTACCCAAACAAGAAAATAACTTTCTGTCCAAAAATTTCCCGTAAAAATAGGATTATGCTCACAATAACCTTGGGCTTCCATGTGTGCAGATTCGTCCTGATAATGTGGCTGTACTTGCTTTAAATGGATGAGATAATGCACAAAAGTGTGCATACTTGGTAAATACATCAACTACCATGAGTGACATTCTTTCATCGGACTCTAGGTAAACTGTGATAAAATCCATTAAAATCTCCTCCCAACAGCCCGGCTTGGAATAGATGGTGTGAAATCAAGGGTCTTAGTGTCTCCACTGATACTGTGGCTTGAACCAAAACAATCGCCACAAACTTTTGAATGTCAGTTGAAGCCATCCCAAAAAAATTCTTCTTCTTTGTGGTGATTTTAAAAATCCAGGTGTCTCCTAAGGAGAGAGTGTGCAATTCTGAAGAATCTTTGTTTGTAGATTGGTCCCAGAGCGTAGCAATCTGGCACCACCAGAATCATTTTATTCATCTGCCAGTGTTGCTGGGATCTTGCTGCCTGGCTTTTAAATAGGGTCATCACATCATCTTCTTCATTTCATCTCTTGTGGGTGTCAAAATACGGATAATAGAAATGTGCTGGTGCTTCACCTCTTGTTCTGCTGAGGATGCCTTGCATGGCTTCGCTTTTCCTTTTGTGTGATGCTGGTCATAACTAACATCTTTATTATTTGTGCTCTTGAGGTCGTCTTTGTTCAAGGTGAGCACAGACTTTATGGTAATTTACCTGAGGCATCTTCCAGCTGGTAAGTTCTCATTTCTTGGTGTGTCTCTGATTATTTGCTGTTTCCCCCTAATAGGTTCTGTAAATTACTTTCCTTTGGTGGAAGGCTTTCAAAAAGCAGTGGATGTTCTTCTGCATCCCAGCACAATTCCATTTCTGATGTATCTTGTTCACAATAAAGGTTTTGTGAAGTCGGCGTGGTAAGACTGGGTGCTAGGCACATTGCCTCTTTAAGATGTTCAAAGGCCTTGGACTGCTTGAGAGTCCATGAAAATGCATCTTTCTTCAATAATGTTGTTAGAGGTCTTGCTATTCTTCTTAATTCTTAACAAACTTACGATAATAGCTGGTAACTTGAGAAATCCTGTAGCGCCTTTATTGTCTTGGGGACTTTCCATTCCTTAATGGCTTCAATTTTGTTAGGGTCTACTTTAACACCCTCGTAGGGCTAAGCATGACCGAATGTTCCCTCTTGTACTCCCAAAGAAACATTTGGATGCTTTTGCATATAATTGTTTCTCCTTTGTCAGATTACAGGCACCACATCGACATATTAACATGAAATCCTTTACATTGCTATAAATTAGTATATCATCAAAAATACTAGCTAGGTGCTAAGGAAGGGTTTGAAAATAGAATTCATCAACCCATGAAATGGGGAGTGCATGGTAGACCAAAGAGCATGACCAAAAATTCATAATGACCCCTCATGAGTTAGAAATCTTGTTTTTGGAATATCTTAGGTCTTCATTCTAATTTGATGATATCTGAGCAGAAGATCCAACTTGGTAAAATAAATTTGCTCCCATGTAATTCATCCAATAATTCATCAATCACGGGAATGGAAATTTATCTTTAATGGTGAGCTTGTGGGCTCCCTATAAAAATCTGGTTTGTCCTTTGATCCATCCTTCTTGTGTACCAATGACCCTAAAGAATGAGAGAAAGAACTTTGACTAGGTTGAATTGCTACCGCCTCTAACATTTACTGTGATCATAGATGGTCAATTTGGCTCTTTTGGAAGTAAGGATATCTATAAGGCCGGATGTTTGGAAGAACACTTTACTGGAATCAAATGAATAGCATGATCATGATCACGAATGAAATTGAGGTCTTTGGGAGTTAAACACCTTGGAATGATTGTCCATTCCATTTGGAATGCGAAATAGATAAAGTTTTGATGTTGGAACTTCTAGTGAGGCATAATTGTGCAATTACGCCTCGTTGTTCTTTCTTCCAAGAAGCTTTGTCATGTTAAAACATATCCTTCTGGCTTCCCTTCAATACCCCGTGTGGTTAGAGCTTCCCAACTTTCCTTAAGAAAAGAATTTCAGAAAAGTTCTTGAAAATTAAAACTAAGTCCCCAAAAGTTATTAACCATTGTCTCCTAATGCCAACATCGGCCATCTCCCATAGGAATGGAAAGCATTGGAATAGTCGACACATATTCCCCATGGTTAGCTTGATGTTATGGCATTTTCCCGAAGAACAATTTATGGTTCTCCTCCATTGCCCAACCATCACTTGACGATACCGGAGTGTTGGGTATGAAAACAATTTAATTCCTTGGCTACCTTACAATGAATAAAATTATAGGTGCTACTGAATCAATCAACACTATTACACTTTCTCTTCTTGATTTGTCCTTTTATCTTGAGAGTTTGAGAGTGGTAGTCCTGCCAGGTGCATTACACAATGTGGTTGGATTCATTTCTTATATTACGGGATCTGGTTCTGGTGTATATCCTCTTCTTGTTCATTTCTTCTTCCTCTTCACAATCTGTAAAATAATTTCTTCTCGGCCTTATGACCTTTTAGTGTGTTGCTATATAGCATTGCTGTAAAGCCTTTGCTCTTTTTCTTCCAATTGTTGTGGTGTCAACATGGGTTGTGGAAATCTAGATGTAGCCCACCGCTTCCTTCTTTGTAGAATTGAGTAGTAGACTTCCTTGTTGCCATAATTTTACATTCAACTTTTCTTGCCAACACAGATGCCTTCTCTAATGAATCGGTTCAGTGCCACCCGAACTTCATGTTGAATGTTATCCTTTAAACTACCTGAAGATCAGTACTGTGGTCCTACGAAATATCGATTACCCTTATGTCAATTTTTGGAAGTCCTCAATGTATATACCACACTAAACCCTTTGTTTTGAATTTATCAATTAGGTAAAGAAAGGTGTTGCTCTTTGTATCCTCATAATGTGCTATCATTTCTCATGAAGTGGCCAAGTAGGCTTAATTTTTAAGAACAAAGCCATACGATACCATACAAGTAACATTTTTGTTCTAAATGTAAAGTTGCAATGCGTACCTTTTGTGTGTTTTGCACACGTTATGGAATCAAATATTGCTCCATACGTAGTATCCATGTTACGGAATCCTTTCCATCAAACTTCCTCATATCCATTTTTGGAATATGGTGGTTCTTCCCACCAACATTCGAGTTTGTAGAAATCATGATTAACATTTATTTTGTTCTCATCATGAGGTTCTTCCTCTATATTTCCGCCATTAGGAATCATTTACGGTTTTAAGCTTGTCACTTGAGCCTTCCATATGTGATTTTAGATCATTCTTCATGTTTTCTATGTTGTCTTTCACTTCATCCATCTTAACTTCCATGCCACTTCCACGCCTGCATCCATCTTAGCTTGCACACCATCCATTTTGCTTTCGCCTTTCTTCAAACCTTCCATCTTTATTTCGCCATCCATCTTGGCTTCGCACCTTTCTTCAAACCATCCATCTTCACTTCATTTCACCTTTCTTCAAAACTTCCATTTCATTTGATGTCTTTAAAGGTAATTGTTGCACCATTCTTGTAATTTTGATAGATCATGTTGCAATTCTTCTTCATCTTCATGAGTCATGTAGGTAAAGCCTTCAGAGAGCTTGATGGTGTTGAATTCTTTTTAGGGGCCATTTTTAGAATCCAATATTGATATCTATTCTCTGAGAGATGCCCTTGGAATCAATTCAACTTGATTCTTCGAACAAGACTTATACGATTACGATACACACACCTTTTACTGGCTTTTGGGGCTCGTGTTAATTGAATTATCTACTGTGGTTGAAAATCTTCGATATCCTAATTCAGCCCTGTAGTAGATCTACGCGCAAAATGGTCGACCTGATTTAGTTCTCCAAAGACAAAGTTGTGTCCAATCTCCCCTGACCTAATTCTGGTACACAACATGGTTTGGTAGAGCGGAATTGTCGACTTTTACGTGTCATATTTTGTCCTTTGTCTCTGCAATTGATAGCCAGAAACTTCAGTGCAATATTACTTGCGACCAATTTTCGGCACTTGAATCCATTTGAGAGAGAGTTAGTGAAGTTTTCACGATCACCCCTCTGAGATGCAATTCGAAGCACGAAAAAGCACTACCTTCCATAGATCTTATCTAAAAATATTAGAGACAAGCTCTGAAGGTGCATGTAGAGCTTTCCTTAGGTTGACTTCGCACCATATGAATTTCAGACTCTAAACCTTCCTTCAAAAAAAATTTATAGGCATAATTCACGATGACCTGTTTATGAACTTTGAAAAAAATACCTAACCACGGATAGTATCTCCACTCAATGTTGGGCCAAGATACGAAATTTTTAGACAACCTTCCTCACGATTTCAGATTCGCACCTTAGAAATTTGACACGAGCTTGGCCGAAAAAAAAGAAATTATGTGAAAATGCCACGATGGCTTTGTTTGGAAGAGCGAAACCTAGATCTGTTCTCTGATGCCAAATGTTGTATGTTGACTCCAAAGAAAGAAGAAGAATATTCCATGTGAAATGGTAACCTGAAGAGCAACCTCAAAATACCATTACATGGGAACTGTAGACAATTCTTGGATGATACAACTTACAAAAACATATTTTCTATATATAGAGTCAAGCAGGCTAATAATCATAATCCTAGTGGTACAATGTAATCCCTAACCGACCTAACAATAATAATTTAAGGGCACAATAATAACAAAATGGGGGTTACAAGGGTACAATAATAACAATAAAGGGGGTTTACACTAACAATAATGAGTACTATACTGGTAATGGGGACCTAACATTATCTCATCATCAGGATAGTGGTGATCATTGTGGATTGGCATTTTTTATTTTTTGTATAAATTATCTATTAGATCACCAGGTGTTCCAGACACCAACGATCATGGTGATCTCATCCTTTTTTGAAAAAAAACATATCTATATAATCCTTTACTTTCTCAGTATCTTGTTCTTGTGTATTCCAGATATTTGTTTTGGTTTACTATTTATTAGCAAATGTCTATTTAGAACATTTAACAATACATCGGTAATGTGTTTAAATTTCTTGAAATGTGTTGATATTAAGTCTTAATGGTATCATTCAAGATGAACCTTCAAAAAATAATCTTAATAACAACGGATTTTTAATTACGTATGTCTGTTTAAATATGATACGATGTGCCGAATCTAACTTGATGATCAAATGTTGAATACCAAATGAAATAGCATCGAGATAACTCAATGAGCGCACTATATTCTGCAATATTGTTCGTTTTTTGACCAATATTTTAATAATATAATAACATATGTGGTTGAATAAGATATTGGTAGTGGAAGAGATATTTTTGTACTACGCTGAGGAACCATCGACGAAGCAATGTACGTTTGAAGGGATTTAGACATTTTGGAATATCAAGAGTAATCAAGATAAGTAGTGATAGTAGTAACAACAAACTTAATCTGAACACACTTATCATCTAAGGCACCGCTACTGAAAGTAACTAATATACAAGTGATATATTCACATAAAGTCAAGCATAATGTCTCTTAAGATAAAGACCATTCTTGGGCTTATCTAAAGAACCTGTCCTCAATGGGTCAGTTCATGTACTCCTTTGTGGCACAAGCTTCGAAAATGTAAGGGACCATGCTACACATTAGTTGAATTTCCAACACTTAGCTTATCATTAGCTTGATGATATACTAAGACTAGGTCATACGAAAAAAACAGGGGGGTAACACTTTAATCATCACCAGCGACTTTCACATTTCTTATGAGCTTCGGTAGCTAATGCGGTAGTGCGTAGTCTTATCTAATTGTGCTAAGTACGTTTTCTCTTGATGGTACAGTGGTAACTTTATGGCTAATTAGGGTGACATTATTTCACATTCAATGGGTAACACAACTTCTAAACCGTAGAATAGTTGAAAAGGTGAACCTGTGGAGGTTGCTAAGGTTTAATTATGCTCATAGTCACGAAAAAAAATCATGGTATGCCAATTCAATTTGTGAGTTTTGATAAATTTAATCATGGTAGTTAAAACTGTGGCCAGCGACTTCAACTTTGACCATTAACTTTCACCGGGTAATATGGAGTAAAGTTATCATGGCAGGGCCAAGTTGATCGGAAAGTTCGGTCATCATTATATTTTAAAAATGACTCATGGTATGTGATAATAGTTTGAAATTTACACTAAAACGAGCAATCTTGATTGAATACGAACGTAGCTACATTTTTGTCATCTGCCATGAATACCATTGTCCTTGACCCATTAGTAAGTAATCTACAACGAAGATAATATACCCATGCCCTTAACCCGAGTGGGGGTTTCATGTAGTAAATCAAAACCCCATTTTCATCGACAACAATAATTAGGTAGAAAGAGGGCGGGAGGCACACACATATTTGATAAAAAAAATCGCGGTTGTGGCACGTTTCGGACCGCAATAATACAATCTTTGAACAATGATGTTGAAAAATAGCCCTAGCCCAACAATATATTTGAGGCATGGAAAAACTCCAGGACATACGCAAGCACCACCGCTCCAGGTGGCGGGTCATTAAAACCTTTTAGCCTGGTAAGTGAGCTATACAACGAAAAAAATAATCCACACACGAAAGATAAAGTGTGTGCCCAAAAATATTAACCTTGCTGGAATTGATATTGGATTCTCTATCGGTTGAGAACGTGAAAGCTGCGGATGCAGGGTTTGGGTTTGAAGATATTGATCATATATCCATGTGGATCTAACATACGATAATAACTGATTCATGCAAATGGGATTCTCTACCATGGTTTCGTCTAAGTATTTGAAGAATATGCATGAGTTAAACAATGATTTTTTGATTTATATTTCTAGCTTGAATTCCAAATCAGCTCTTGTGAGATGACAATCCATTTGAATTATTTGCCCCCGAGTAATTTTTTTGTCAAAATATATCATGTCGATTTGGAATTAGATATCACATTTGTCTTTTAACAATATGTAGTGACGAAATTGTTGGATAGCTTATTTGTTTCGAAAAATTTCTCACCATACGAATATTTAATTTAGGTTACGGTTGGATTAGGATGGTGGAATCGAGAGGCTGCTAGGTATAAAAAAGTAGTCTTGAATTTGTAATTGGGTGGATACAATAATGGTGCATGGAGTTAAAAAATTTTTTTAGAGCATCAAAATATCGATCGGTCTCATCCAAAATAAAAGGAACATTTTGTTTCAACAAGCAGGGTAAAATTTTTTGTTAACTCGGCATAGTTTGAGATAAATCTACGTAGAAATTTTTCTTTCCCTTGCAAACTTTGGGTTGGCAAAGTGTGGAAGGAAGGAGGTAAATTCATATGGCCTCAACACGGAAAGAGGTGGAAATGAATGTCGACTTTCAAAATGATGAATCCCAATAATATTCTTGATTGCATGCAAAAACAGGTTGTGGGGGTTCAAGCAGATCTTGTCGAACTCACCATGTCATGAAAGTAGCTTGTAAGTGAGTAGGATGATCGTCGACTGTGTAATGAGTGAGCGATCAATCATCTAGATAAAAGTGCCTTATGATATGTTTGATATCATAAACGTAAGACATAGCCCTTTGAAAAGTTGCACCAGCGTTTTTTAATGCGAAGGTAATTTGAAATAAGCAAATGTTCTCCAAAAACATATAAACACCTTTTTTGGTTGATCGGCTGTTGAAGGTATGTTGATTTGATTATATCTGGAAAATCCATCCATAAATGAGGACATTTCATTTCCGGCACAATCATCAATAATTTTGTCGATATAGGTAGGATAATTGTATTTTGGACATGCTTTATTAATATCTCACTATAGTAAGGACATACTCATATAGTCCCTTGTTTCTTGGTAGCAGGGCTATGTTAGATACAATATTGTCAATCTTAGTGGATAAATAAATCCACTGTGTGCAATAGCTTTTCAACTTGACTTTAATATAGCAGCCGACTTTTGGCGGATGTATTGGATGCTTAATCTTTGTCTAATAGCTTGTCTAGGTATTATTAATTTCCTGAATGACAATATTGGATACGATTCTTGGCATCTCTTCATAAGACCAAGCAAATATTTCTTGGGCTCTTGAAAATATGGCTTTATATGTATTATTTTTCTTCAATCGTACAAGAAGTGCTTATATGAATGTTGTTCCAAGTTTAAGCAGTATACTTAAATAGGAATAGTTGTAGAAATGTTTCCTAAGTTAATCTGAGAATCCAAATTTTTAATGAATATGGGATTATGGTTCCTCGACATAATCAATCGCAAAAATGAAGTGAAAATTTATTTTTCAAACCTATCGAGTTTAGGTAAAAATGAGGATCTATGGTGTATATCATCCTAGGGTGATTCATCCTAGAACGAAAAATTCTCGAATAAGTTCATCGGTGTGATATTTGTTGAAAGGATGATGATGTCAAGGCTAAGGTTGATGGTGAAGAAAGTTCTTGATGATCACATTGTTTTATCGGGAGTAGTTGAAAGTGTGTCAGAAAATGAATGTCTTTATACATATGCCATTTCAAAGGACTCAAAAGTCATATTTCCATTGAAAGAATCCATTTATGACTACGAAGGGCACTATTTAGTGTCATTGGAGGAATGGTATAGTGCTTGATGAAATCATATTGATGTTGAAATAAATGCAACGTTACTTTGGGTGGAGAACGTAAAGTTCCATCAAGCGAATTCACTTTACTATTACCTACACCAACATCTTCATATGGGATAATCGATTTTCCAACATGTTGAATCTTGTCTGTCTGAAAGCGAGGTTCGACGAATAATATGGAAACATAAAGTTTTTCACAATATTTCCTTTGTGAGGAAGCATGATTAACCAAAATACGGAAGTGAACGACAACGGTCATGCTTTCGCTGCTTCTGTTAAAATAAGGGTTGTAATCCCGGAAGGGGCATCAACAACACATCTAGATTAATAGTTTTTCCTTCTGCTTCTATTCATTTATATCTTTGAGAGTATTCCAAAACGGATGGAATCCTCTTTATCAAGAGCTTCAGGATTTTCGATTGGTTGAAGGTGTTGAAGAACCTATATTTTTCCAACAATTTAACGAAATTATGCCACGTGGATGCCCCCTCATCAATTACGGTGCGAAAAACTGCGTTTGTTTTTTTTACTGTCTTTGGGATACGAAAATCACGTACGATGAGGGAATGTAAATTGTAGAAGTTTTCTGAATCCAAAGACCATGAGGTTAGAATCCCAAGGATATAGCTCTGATAGCGGTAAAATTAATTTCCTTTGTCTTTGGACATGATTGTAGCACTTCTAAGGCCAACATTGCCAAAGAGGATGTCGCCAAGTCTTCAACAATGTTGTAGTTGGATGACTCTCAAATGTGGATTGAAAGTTGATTTTTGAAGTACCTTTGTAATTGGTTTAATCACTAGATCGAGGATTAGGTTTCTACGTGTAGGTGGATCAGAAACCCGAAGGAGATATAGCTCGTGTTGAATTAGAATTCTCTGTCTCTTTACCCGGTTATAGGATTTTACTTCCCATGAGTCTTACGTTGCGTCAATAACCATAACCTTGAACATCATTGTGCTCGCGTGAATTAGAAGAAGATGTGCTTGTTTTCTATTTTGAGTAGGAAAAGGATATTTCAGAAAGTAGGTATGGGTGAACCTTTGAGCGAATTTAGAGACCTCGGGACCGATGTGGGCACTCTTTGGTAAAATGATCCTGCGTCCTGAGGAACAGACAAGGATAATAGGGTTTCTTTTTATCATTGAATGGTTCATTCTTTAGGTTTCTCTTTGGGAGACTATTGAAGCCTAGAAAATCTCTTGCTTCAAACATTGGGGAAAAACAGAGTGGGGACCTTGGGGCAAGCTCCTTATCCGTTTGGTATGGTCGCTCCATTTGGATTGAAAGTACCCGATTTCATATAACTAGTAGGTTGGTGATGGGTTGATTTGGATAAGTATGAGAGTGGGACTAAATGACGAAGTAGAAACTATTTAATTTAATCTAATCTTGATAAAGAAATTTTAACACTAACACAGGCAATCATATGTAGATACAACTTAAAATTATTCCAATTTAACAATAAACATAAAAATGTGTTATTGTTTAATTGAAATGTGCGAAAACAAATAAAGATAACTATTGTTTAAGAAATTAAACAAAGTTATATTAGCATATTGTATTAATCATTGTATATCATCTGTACACTTATGAAAGATAACATTTTCAATTATACTAAAAAATGATATATAAAGAAGCATTGTGAAAATAAAATATATATATAAATGATAGCAAATTTTAAAGCGAATATCATATGACAAAGAAATCAATAGTGAACATATAGAAATACCTTATTCATCTTGAAAGATTTCAAATAGAATACGATACTCTAATCCGATAATTGATACAAAATCAAATCCAAGGTACAAAAAATGCAACACTTAAAGATAATTCTACATAAAATCACCAAATGTGAAGTCCTTTATAAAATATAAAAGTCGGTGGGTACGAAATGTAATCTCAAGTAAAAAATATAATAAGGTCGGGACCCTCCTTTAAATGCAGAAAGAGGTTTAAATACTACTAGCTAAATTTAAAAATAGTTTTGTTAAAAATTAAGGATTACGGTTTAAATGACCGTCCTTTTGTTAAGCGAAAAATACGTTAAAACTAAAACTAAATCTAAAAAATAAAGACTATTAAGTAACTACTTATGAACTTGATCTTTAAACTTGCGGGAATCTAGCATTGTTTCGAAAATATGTGGTTGGCTTCGACTTCGAATTTTAAGCTGTCACGAAAAGAACGGAAATCGCTTGAAGTGTAGGCACAATCTTCTCGACGGTGTCGATGAAATTAAGCGCACTATGTTGGCTGTGCTTGGTTCCTGGGTATGTCAGGGTAAGAATCCCGGTTTAATCTTGTCAGCCCTTGGATTGATTTTTTCTTTTTCTTTTTTCCTTTTGTCTCCGATGCCCATTTTGATTGATCTTTGTGGAAGATATCTAGGAACATTTTTAAAAATCAAATTTTCTTTGTGCAAACTCTCATTTACACAATCGGTAGGTAACTTCTTTGTTGTGGGTGATTCTTCTGCTACTTTCCCTACCTTGTCTGAGTTTGTGCATCCCGAGTCATTGAAAAGTATTTATTTATGGTTTTCATTAATTGATGCACCGACCTTTCCTTCCTCTTCATTTTTTTCCATATGAAATAATGGGTAACTTTTTCATTTAATTAAATCATAATCATTTAGCAAAATCTCGACATGATTAGTGATCTTATCACTTTCTTGACAAAGAATTCCATTACAAGATTTTTTGGCATAATACTTCTTCTTATTTGCGATGGTTGATTGTTTAAAGAAATAGTTACCGAAATAAGCTTTGAAACTTAGAATCATCTTTGTCTTGATCTTGGATAATCTATATTTGTTTCTCCTTATCGGCTAAACTTTTTGATATCCAATTTGCATTTCTTGAAGTTGTTTGCTATAACTTTTCAAGTTTCATTGTTAGCCGATACCCAGCTTTGCTTCTTTTATTTTATGATTTTGTTTACGGAGCATATCTATTCTTATTTTCATTTAATAAAGAGTTGTATCTCCAAATGCTTTGTCAATAGTTGCGGAAAACATAAGCCTATGTTGGGGGATAACTTAGCCAAGATTATCGATGGCTACTGTGGTAGGATCCTTCCACAAGACATCTAATTGTTCTGCTTAAGTGTAATTGCACCTTCTAATTTTCTCTTTTCCTTTGCTTCTTCCTCTCTTTGCTTTATACTTCGGGCTGTAGAATACATCTAGAGGAGGAATATCCTCTACATTGGTAAAATTTCGAACGAGGGAGTGATAGGTATGTGCTCATTTATGTGTTGTGCCACTTGTTCTTTTGTGCTCAAAACATGACGTACGTACGGGGATTTTTGTATATTCTTTGTCCTTCCAACATTAAGCAATTGATTAAAGCTTTCCCATTCTTTGTCTAATTCAATTGTGACTGATTGTTGCTGTACATTGGTAGGAGGAGGATTTATCTGATGAGAAGTCAAAATTTGCTGTTGTGAAAGCTCTTTCAATTGAGCAGTATCTTTCACTGATTCTTCATTTTTATCTTGCTCTTCATTAGACTTATTAGAACGTTCAGAAGTCTCTCTTTCAGATTTTGACTTAGACTTATCTGTACTTGAACTGCCGTTGAGACTGACAATAGGTGTTGGTTCCCTTGCGGGTTCCAAGCGTAAATTTTCTAAAGGAATAGTAGTTAGTCTTCTCTCTCTGTAAAGTTTAAATTCCTGAAATTCCTCTTGAGATAACTGTACCTGAGCTGAATGCAAAAATTATTTAAATGAACCTTTTGTTTGAAACATATCGTCAAAAGGATCTTCTTCTCCTGAAAATTCCCTTATCTTGATTGCAGTGGTAAAATTTTTAACAACATTATTTGGGTCAAATAACCTTCTCGAAAACTTGAACAGTTGTAAGCATGTAATATTGCTTACCTCTTTGAATGCGTGACCAACATCAAACAGTGAAAATGTTCCACAGGTTATGGGAAATTGTGGCCAAATGCCTTTTTTCTTCTCTTTTAATTCATTTGTCAAACCTCCTTGACCACAGGTTTGATAAGCAATCTCCCGAGCAACAAGTCTATCTGGAACATACAGGGGTAAAACATGGGGGGAATCAGAACTTCCAAAAACCCTAACATAAGTAAACAACTCTTCCCCAAACCATCTTGCGACAGGGAGAATGTCGACTTCTGTTTCTGGGGATAACCTTGGGGCATCCTTATTGTGCAATGTTCTGTACAATGGCAGCATTATACCATGGAAAATTTTGTAAAAATGAGGGACAAACTGAGGATTCCCACAGTTCCTTGTGATACACATGAATAGGCAAAGGATCGTGAATTTTCCATTGCCAACCCATCAAAGGGAATTTAGAAACAAAGCAGATAGCGTCCATAACATAGGCAGATAAATGAAAAGGAGGATAAATCCTCTGAGAAATAGTCCGTTTGGACCGGTAATGAAAAATAGCAGTGGCCAAATTATCAGACAAGATTTTGGCCTAGTATACAATTGTAGCGTTAACAGCAGCATTTAACAAAGGGAGCCATTCAGGCGAGATCATATTTATGTCAGGCTTTCCAAAAAGCATGCATAACATAGCAGCAGCAAAACAGTATGGAGAGGTGAGTGAACCAGTATTGTACATACCGTGTTTTTTTTTCTTCAATGATTCATCTCTCTTGGTCCATTCCTTTGTGCATTCCGCCAAATTTGCATGTTCTTTGGAAAAATCCTCCATAAATTGTTTATTATAAGTCGCCTGAGGTTCCGGCAAATGATACATCAGCCTCAAATCTTCCGTAGTGAAGGACCCGATGAGCTCTTGATCTAGAGTTCTAAATTGCCTGTCACGGAAATATCGGTCTTGTCAATACCATTTACCATGCAGTGTCACGGGAGAATTCTTGCACTTACCATTGCTCAGAGTTACCAAAAATGAACAGTAGTTCTTTACGAGGATGCTTCTGAATTATTTCGAGCTGCACGGTAAGCGCCCAACTGCATCACCACGGGATTTTCTTCTTGAAACAAGGTATACATTCCTTCCAGGTGAACAAATCTGTTATCCTTATTCTTTCATGGAGATCCGCTCACAATTGAAGCCATTTCTTTGTTTTGAATATAAGAGCTCTTCTCTTTCTTACCCATAATGCTCTTGTAAGCGGCGCTTGTATAGTCTTCTGCTCCTTAGCTGTGATTTCTGGTGATGAGAGTAATGACGTGAAAAGGGTGATGAGATAGTTTTAAATGCGAACGGCGGATGAAATATATTATTCTATCGTAAACAACCTTTCAATCAAAACAAAATCTTTTTTATTGATAATTGACAATCCTTTCATTAATTCAATCATTTAAAGCACATAATGGATATTGATATATGAAAAGATTTTTATTGGACAACGAGCTTTTAAGAATCTGCGATATTGCGATCTGCGTTTTGCTATGCAATATCGCAATATCGCAAATCGCATTTTCCTCAAAACGTAACCATCACAATTTTGCAAATAGCGCAAAAGCGCAAAATTGCAAATAGCGCAAAAGCGCAAATCGCAAATAGCGCAAAATTGCAAATAGCGCATGAAAAGTATTCGTTTAACATTTCTTTTTTCTGCGCTATGCAATCTGCGACCAATATTTTATTGTATAGGCTTTTTGGGATCGCGTTATCGCAATATCGCAAAATCGCAGTTTAAAAGATCCAGTTTTTACAAAAGATATCTACCATTTGCGATGGATGCGCTATTTCACTCAAAGAAAGATTTTATTGTAATCTATCATAAACTTAAGTGTTTCTTAAGGATTTTCTAAGGAATTTCCCTAAGTTATGATAGAAAGTTTTATTTGAAAAGGGAAACAAATACTAATTAATTTTTTGGATTTCTAACTAAGGGTCCCCACTTAATACTATTATTACTAATATTAAATAAAAAGGGGGGTTGTTGCTGGCCACAACAATTGGCGATTCACTGAAAGAAACAATTATCTCTGAAAAATAAAATGAACACTATATTTCTAGTAAGTAAAGATTTTTAAAGATAATGAAAACTATCTTAGGATATTTTAAATAAAATCTAACTATGAAAAAGAAATAAAAATCATTCACAATTTCTTTCTAATTCCTTAAGAACAAAAACACTTTTGGGTTATCTCAAGCTTTGATCGGTGTTAATAATGAAGTAAGTGGATTTCTCCAAGTTTTGGTTTTATAATATACTCTATTGTCATAGGTATTGCCTCTGCTGCCTGCAAACGTTTATAGTCTCGACAGGGTTATCTTTAAACCATTTACCATTCATTGTCCCATCCAACTAAAATTATGACTTTTTAAAAGATAAATTCATAAGACATATTATCTCATGTTTTTGTCTTTTACTTATTTTTATTTTTAAGAGCCATTGTTCTGGTTTGGTAGCTAGTTAATAACAATGCCATTCACTAGTTGTAATTAAACTGAACAAGATGGCTCGTGATGAGACCCCTTGTCTTATATTTATAAGCCATTACCCTGTTTTGATATGCAGTATTGGTAATGTCAGTTTCATTACTTCTTATGAACATGGTAAGTCGGCTCATAATGAGACCTCTTATCTCTTTAAATTTTTATATAATTTCTTAGAATTACATTCTAAAAAATCACAACTTAAATGGATGGGGTGAAATAGTTTTATCCTTAAGAATCAATGGATGACAATTTTTCAGAGTTTTTGAGTACCAAGACTTTGAAAAATCTTTAATTTTATAGATAACCTTTCTCTACTCAATAAACTTATAATGATTTACATTCTCCTCAAGTTTTCAAAAGATCATGCAAATGATTGGAATAATCTTTCAAAGTTTAACATCTAATTTTAAACTATCCAAAAACTGTGATCATCTCTTTAAAAATTCTCATTTACACAAAATAAATATTTATAATATTCTTCCTAAGAAATTTTCTAAACAGTAAACAGTCAGTTAGAGACTCATTAACAACCTTTATTTGCAAAACAATTAAAAACTTTGCAGAAAGGAATATGTACAAGTAAGAAGGGGTTACCTCCTTATGAAAAGAATTTTTTCAAGACAAGCCCATTTACAGGAAGAGATTCTCTCTTTCCTGTTAAATCTTGGAGTATGAATGTATTTGAGCCTATCTTTTCAACAATCTGAAATGGCCCAAGCCACATTTTCTGAAATTTGGTATGCTTACCTTTTTCTTCATGTGCTTTATCCCATTTCAGAACAAGATCACCAATTGACAAAATATTTGAGCCGGTATAACTTGCATCAAAAGAAGATTTTACAAGCTGTTGATGTTTTTCATGAATAATTTTTGCTTTATTTCTATCTTCTTCTAATTTAAGGATTTGATCATGTCTCAATTGAATGGATGAAGAAGGATTTTCTTCAATAAATTGCACTAGGGCCAATGATGGAAGAGCTAAATTTGATGGTATCACAGCTTCCTTTCCATAAACTAAATTGAAAGGTGAAGTTCCTATTGAAGCTTTTTTAGTAATACGATCAGCCCATAGTGCAAAGATTAAAGACTTGTGCCAATTCTTTTGATTTTGATCAATGGTCCTTTTAATGATTTTGATAAGATTTTTGTTAGTGGATTCAGCCAAACCATTACCTTATGGATAATAATTTGCTGAATATTTCAATTTAAAACCTCTTTTGACTGCAAATTCCATTATACTATTTCCGGAAAAATAAGATGCATTATCAAAGACAAGAGCGTTAGGTACACCAAACCTGGTTATGATGAATTGATCTATGAAATCAATAATTGCATCAGAATTGGCTACCTTCAAAGGGATTGCTTCTACCCACTTTGTAAAGTAATCTGTTGATGTAAGGATGTATTTGTGCTGTTTGGAAGAATGAGGTACTATCTCACCAATAATGTCAAGCCCCCATTGCTCAAATGGTTGCTCAATATTTACCGGTTGCAAAGGAAAAGCTGGTTTCTTTTGTCTTCCACTAGCAGTTTGACAAATTTTGCACTTCCTCACATAATCATGTGTATCTTTAAAAAGGGTAGGCCAGTAATAACCAGCACAAATTATTTTGTGAGCTGTGGTATCACCTCCAAAATGACCTCCTGCTGGTCCATCATGCAATTCCTGCAACACCTTTTCAGCTTCAGTCTTTTCAAGACATCTTAATAAGATTGAATCATAATTATTTCTGAATAACACATTATCAATGATCTCATATTTAATAGCCCTTAATCTTAAAGCACGTTTTCTCTTATAGCTGAGATTAGAAGGAGCATACCCATTTTTCAAGTAGTAGATGAGATCAGCATACTGAGATTCAGAGTCTGTAACACTTATCTGACTTACTTGAATATCTTTATTTGAATCTTGATTTTCTGGTATGTTATGAGCTCCTGCCAATAATATGCAAAAACCTTGTCCTCTAACAATCTTAGCTGGCTTAATATCAATATCATATTCTTGCAAAGCTGTTACCCAGTTAGCTCTCTTTTCTCCTACTTCTTTTTGAATTAATAATTGTCTCACTGGAGAAAATGGGACAATGATTTTTGTATGTGTTTTCAAGAGAAAAGGTCTGAAATGTTTGATTGATTTAAACACGGCAAAGGCTTGTTTTTCAACATCGAAATAATTCAGCTCAGCTCCTTGCAGGTTTGAGCTAAAGAAAGAAATTGGTGCTTCAATTTTCTGATCATTGAGTTGTGTTAAAACAGCAGCATAGGATGTTTCGGTGGCCAAAGTATACAAAATAAAATCTTTAGAAAAATCAGGGGTATTCAGTGCTGGTGCATTAATGATCGCTTGTTTGATTGCCGCAAAGGCTTCTTTCTCTTTATGCCCCCATTTGAATACTGAATTCTTCTTGATCATATTTTGCATAGGTAAAAAAATTTGAGAAAAATCAGGAATGAATCTTTTTACAAAATTGATTTGCCCAAGAAATGATTGCATGGATTTTTTGTTATGAGGTAAAGAAATATTAGAAATTTCTTTCACTCTATCTGGATCAATATATATACCATCTTTTGACACAACAAATCCTAAGAGTTTTCCTTCATCCAAAGCAAAGAAAGATTTCTTTGGATTTAAGGAAATACCAAACCTTCTACATCTTTCAAATATTTGTTTTAGATCATGTAGATGATTGGCTCTCTTTTTTGAAAATACTGTTATGTCATCAAGATAAACAACAATTGATCTATTAATCAGACCTTTATATTCTATGTCCATGGCTCTTTGGAAAGTTGCTCCTGCATTTATTAGACCAAAAGACATTTTTTGATAAGCGTAGGTTCCCCATTTGGTTCTGAAAGTTGTTTTCAATCTGTCATCTGGATGGACTAAAACTTGATTATAGCCTGAAAATCCATCAAGAAAGGACATAAGTTCAGAACCAACTACCTTTTGAAGTATCTGTTCCATGGTTGGCAATGGGAAACTGTCTTTTAAACATGCCTTGTTTAAGTTTCTAAAATCAATACAGATTCTTATATGACCATTCTTCTTCCTTACAGGTACCATATTGGAAACCCAATTGGAGTGCCTTACAGGAAAAATGATTTTGGCTTTTAAAAGTTTATTAAGTTCCGATTTGATTTGAATTTCGAGATTTGGATGAATCTTTCTCAACTTCTGTTGAACAGGTTTAATATCAGGAAGCATTGGAATTGTGTGTTGAATAACCGAAGTATCATACGTTTTTAAATCATCATAATTCCAAGCAAAAACATTTTTATATTTGTTCAGAAGTTTAATGAAAGCATTTCTTTCCTCTGGAGTTAAATTGAGTCCTAAATTAACATTTTGAGGATTAGAGTCAGAACCAAGATTTACTAATTCAAACTTCAAAGTGGAACTTTGAAGTTTAGCATTAGTGACTTTCTTGAATCTGTCTTTAATATCATATAAGTCCTCTAATTTAACAACAGATTTCGAAATGGGATTTTCATTACCTTTTGAGGCAATTTATAAATCATGATCATCCTCATCAATAATTTGTTCATCATATGATTTCTCTGAAGTCATGAAATTCAAAATGTCTTGATCATGATAGAATACTCTCCAATTTGTGACATTATCTGGGATAGATGGGCGAAAAATCAATTCTACTGAAAATCTATCAGGACTGCAATCTTCAGCAGGAAGGAGTTTGGATGCAACATTAGCTAACAAGTCAGCTGATGTATTTTGATTCCTAGGAATAGAAGAAATATTGAATGCTAGAAAATGAGTGGTAAGATCTTGCACTAGGGTTTGATAATGTTTAAGATGTCCTGAAAGACAATGGGTAGTATTCCTAACTTGTTTTATGACAATTTCAGAATCACCAAAGACTTTCAAGTATTTAACATCTAACCCTATAGCTTTATAAAGTCCTTGAATCAAGGCTTCATATTCTGCAGTATTGTTAGTACACTCAAATTCTAACCTACATGATAGCATGGTTTTCTCTCCATCTGGATCAATTAAGATGCACCCTACTCCAGCTCCATCACTAGATTTTGATCCATCAAAATATAATGACCAAAATAAAGATTTATCTATTGGCTTATCTACAATTACATCAGAAATATTTACAATTCTGGAAGAATCAGATTGTGAAAATTTTTGTATTTGAGAAACAAAAGTATTTACAGAAAAAGGTGATTGTGGTGCTTTGAAGTTCCCAAGGAATGACTCAGCAGAATAACCTCCAAGAATATTGTTGTTGAAAGCCACAGGTTCATTAGATTGTTCAAAATCAGTGACAGTGTGCATCATATGTTTTTCTCGTTCAACTTTGATTTGATTTGGTTTCCCTTTGTAAGGAAGCCACATATGTGAATAATCAGTTGCGATATAACCATTAAGTTTTGCAGACCAGTCCCTGCTTAAAATTAATCCATAGAATTCAGGAATATCTGCAATCAAAATATCAATTCTTTGGACAATCCTAGGATTGGAAGCTAGTCTGATAGTAACTGAATTGATTTCTCCGACAACTTGAACTTTAGAGCGATCCAATTGGACAATATGAACTGCTGATTTCTGTGGTTCAATATTCAATTTGGCACAAACAGAAGTAGACATTATATTAAAGGATGCTCCAGAATCGATTAAACAATTATGCAGATTTTTATTGTACATTTCATAAGTCAAAAGAAAAGGAAGAGTCTGAGAATTCGATCTTTCTCCAATGAGCACAATATCAGTAGCATCTACTTTATCTGGTGGCTTACCGGTTCCTTTTGCTGCTTTTGCAACTACACCACTTGGTAAAGGAGCAATTGGTGTAGCATTTAATTCTTTTAATAGCAACTTCTGCTGGTGTTTTAGTTTGCTGAGTTCGTGTAAGGAAATGTTGGCTTTAATCTTTTTTATGTCTTCAACAATGTTATATTCCATAGGATCTGACACCACTAAAGTCTTTGTTGTCGATGTAGGAGGATTAGAAGAAGATGGCTGATTTTGAGTAGGTAACGGAGAAGCTTTCTTTGCAGGGGATTTGTCTTTGGTACTTGGAGTTGTAATTTTCTTTTTAGGAACTTTTTGTACAGGCTCCGATGTAGATTTACTCCTAGTACTTACAGGCATAGCTTCTTGTTCTACCTCACTATCAGAATTAGGGAGAATAAAATTCCACATTCCATGCAATTCAACTATTTCTTCATTCTCATCTTCCTCTTCTGATACTGGAGGAGTATCTTCTTCTTCTTCCTCTTCTGATTCTGCATTAGAGATTGAATTGGGAGGTTTAGATTCAAGTTGATTTCTTTTGAAATTTCGGAATGGTTTTTTGGTAGAAGTTTCAGCTACTTGTTTTTTTATTTCAACCATTTCATTTGACATGGTTTTAAGAACTTTCTGTAAACCTTCCATGTCATATGGGTCTTTGGCCTTTTTCCTCGAATCATCTTTGAAACTAACTTTCTTGGATTTCTTTTCCTCAATAGCATTTTTCTTTTCTAAGGAAATAATTCGTTTCTCTACTGCAATAGCCTCTTTCATATTCTCAGCTAATGTAGGTTTTGCAGCTCTATCTACAAAAATTGCTATGTTTGAGGGTAAAGTGGTTATGTACCATTCACTTCTGACCTGTTCACTCGGCCTTGAATCTGTGTGGATTTTGTTCAAGAGTTTGTTGAATCTAGCGTTGAAATATTTAATGGGCTCCTTGGGTTCTGTCTTCAAATTTGAGAGATCGTTGATTAAAGTAGCTATTGATCTGTCATCCCCAAATTTGGTTAAAAAATGATCTGCAAAAATGGCCCAACTTGTTATGGATCCTGAAGGTAATGAAAAGTACCAGGATCCTGCTGCCCCTTGAAGAGTATAAGGGAATAGTCTGACTACAACATCTTCTTCTACGACTCCATTCAAATTTACAACCAGCATAAAGTTATTGATGTGTTCTTCAGCTTGAATGTTAAGCTCTGGACTGAACTTTGGAAGCCATTTTCCAGGGTTGTCAGGTAAATCATGTAAAGGTGCAGGCATGTTGACAGCCCCGGGAGTAGCCCATGGTCTAGCCATTATTGTAACAACTGTTGGAGAAGTAGTAGAAACTGGTGGTGTCTGAACAGAAGTTGTTGGAATAGATGATGTTGAGATTGATGATGATTGAGAAGATGACGATTGAGTAGATGATGTGGGAAGAACTGCACTTTGTTGAGTTGTTTTGGAAACAGGCGATTGAATATGAGAAGAAGAACTTATATCACTTACTGATTCCGATTGAGTTCTTCTTGTCTTGACTCTACTAGGTAAAGGAAATTCTTTCGGAGAAATACCAAGTTTTTCACTTTGAAGCCTAGTAAGAGGTTTTGAAGAAACAAATTTTGAGCTTACACTACCTTCAGATATTTCAGATTCTTCTAGAGATAATGAGAATCCTTTCAATTTATGAATTAAATCTTGTACTTCAGGAGACTCAGGATTTTGATTGTCTGATTGTTTTGAGATTTTGGTAGTGGGTGTCTGAATATTCTTCTCAATTCCTTCTATAGGATTTTGTAATTCAGAAGAAATTGAAGAAGTTAATGAGGGTGTTTTGCTCTCAGAATGGCTTGTGGATAAAGATTTACTTGCCATTCATAGCTCATGCCCTCCTTCTAGCGCCAAAAATGTTGAGGCCTAGAAAATATCTGCTTCAAACATTGGGAAAAACCGCCCGGTCGGGACCTTAGGACAGCTCCTTATCCGTTTGGTATGGTGGCTCCGACTGGATTGAAAGGACCAGTTTCCTTATAACTAATGGGTTGGTGATGGGTTGATTTGGATGAGTGAAAATGGGACTAAATTGACTGAAATAAAACTATCTAATTTAAACTAAATACTGATAAAGAAATTCTAAAACTAACTCGGGCAATCATTTGTGAATACAACTTAGAATTATTCCAATTTAACAATAACCATAAAAATGTATTAAAGTTTAATTGAAATTGTGCAGTAACAAATAAAGATAACTCTGTTTAAGAAATTAAACAGAGTTATATTAGCATATTGCATTCATCATTGTATATCATCTATATACAATTATGAAAGATAACATTTCAATTATACTAAAAAATGATATATAAACAAACGTTGTAAAAACCAAAATTATATAAATGATAGCAAATTTTAAAGCGAATATCATAAGACAAAAGAAATCAATAGTGAACAG
The DNA here is from genome assembly GCA_034641835.2 of Pinus albicaulis. Classification (NCBI taxonomy): domain Eukaryota; kingdom Viridiplantae; phylum Streptophyta; class Pinopsida; order Pinales; family Pinaceae; genus Pinus; species Pinus albicaulis. The sequence continues at coordinate 306,983,482 of CM076580.1, read as the reverse complement.
ATAGAAATACCTTATTCATCTTGAAAGCTTTCAAATGAAATTTGATACTCTAATCCAGTAATTCTGATACGAAATCAAATCCAAGGTACAAAAATGCAACACTTAAAGATAATTCTGCATAAAATCACCAGATGTGATCCTTTATAAAATATAAAAGTCAGTGGAGTACATAAATGTCATCTCCAAGTCAAAAATATAATAATCCAGGACCCTTCTCTAAATGCATGAGAAGGGTTTAAATACTACTTAGCTAAATCTAAAAATAGTTTATTACAAAAATTAAGGATTCGGTTTAAATGACCGTCCTTTTCCTAGGCAAAAATACAGTAAAACTAAAATTAAATATAAAAATAAAGACTATTAAGTAACTACTTATGAACTTGATATTTAAACTTGCAGGCATCTAGCATTGTTTTGAGAAGATGTGGTTGACCGAATTTTGATTTCAACTGTCCTGAAAAGACAGAATCGACAAGTGTAGGAGCAATCTTCTCAGCAGAATTAATGATGCAGTTAAGCGCACTATGCTGACTGTGTGGTTTCACTAGGTATGTCCAGTAAGAATCCCAATTTAATCTTGTCAACCCTTGGATTGATTTTTCTTTTTCTTCTGCTTTTTGTCTCCATTCTGTTTGCAATTGATGCGCCTGTGGAAGATATCCCGGAACATTTTCTGAAATCAAATTTGCTTTGTGCAAATTCTCATTTACACAATCAGTAAGACAACTTGCTGCTGTAGCCGACTCCTCTGCTGCTTTCTCCGCCCTTCTGATTTGTGCATCCCAGTCATTGAAAAGTATTTCTTTATGGTTTTCATTAATAATTGGTGCACCAGCTTTTCTTCCTTCTTCTGTTCTTTGCCATACCAAATAATCAGTAACTTTTTCATTAATCAAATCATAATCATTTCATAAATCTACGACATGATTAGTGATCTTATCACTTTCTTGACAAAAAGAATTCCATTGCAAGATTTTTTGGCATAATACTTCTTCTTGTTGCAGTAGTTGATTGTTTAAAGAAATAGTTTCTGAAACAAATTCTGGAAGCTTAGGATCATCTTTGTGCTGATCTTGGATAATCTGTATTTGTTTCTCTTTATCAGTCAAACTTTTTTGATATCCAATTTGCATTTCTTCAAGTTGTTGCTGTAACTTTTCAAGTTTCATCTGTGCTTCATTATTGGCCTGGACCTGTTGCAATTGCTGTTGCAGAGCTTGTATCTGTTCTTCTTTTTCATTTAATAAGAGCTGTATCTCAAATGCTTTATCAATAGTGGCAGAAGCATAAGCCCCTGTAATTTGAGATAACTTAGCAAGATTGTCAGTAGGTTCTGTGGTAGTCCTTCCACAAGACATCTAATTGTTCTGCTTCAGTAGCAATTGCACCTTCTAATTTTCTCTTTTTCCTTTGTTTCTTCACTACTTCTTTGTACTTCGGGCTATTGAATACATCTAGAGGAGGAATATCCTCTACATTAAGTACAATTTCAGATGAGGGAGTGATAGGTATGTGTTCAGTTCTTGTGACTGTGCTACTTATTCCTGTGCTCAAAACTTTTGCTGTCTGTACAGGGGTCTGTACATTCTGTCCTTCCACATTAAGCAATTGATTAAAGCTTTCCCATTCTTTGTCTAATTCAATTGTGACTGACTGTTGCTGTACATTGGTAGGAGGAGGATTTGTCTGCTGAGAAGTCAAAATTTGCTGTTGTGAAAGTTCTTTCGATTGAGCAGTATCTTTCACCAATTCTTCATTTCTGTCGTGCTCTTCATTAGACTTATTGGAACGTTCAGAAGTCTCTTTTTCAGATTTTGACTTAGATTTATCTGTACCCGAACTGCCACTTATACTAACACTAGGAGTGGGTTCCCTTGCGGGTTCCACACGCAAATTTTCCAAAGGGATGGTGGTTAGTCTTCTTTCTCTGTAAACCTTAAATTCTTGAAATTGTTCTGGAGATAACTGCATCTGTGCTGAATGTAGAATTTCTTTCAGTGTGGATTTTCCTAGGAATATATCATCGAAAGGGTCCTCTTCTCCGGAAAATATCCTTACTTTGATTGCAGTGGTGTAGTTTTTAACAACTTCATTAGGGTCGAATAACCTTTTTGAAAATTTAAACAATTGTAAGCATGTAATATTGCTTACTTCCTTGAATGCATGTCCAATATCAAATAATGAAAATGTTCCACAAGCTACGGGAAATTGTGGCCAAACGGCTTTTTTCTTATCTTTTAAATCCTTTGTCAAACCTCCTTGACCACAGGTTTGGTATGCAATTTCTCGAGCTATAAGCTTATCAGAAACATATAAGGGTAAAACATGAGGTGAAGCAGAGCTTCCAAAAACCCTTACATAGGTAAACCATTCTTCCCCAAACCATCGTGCAATGGGGAGAATGTCGACTTCTGCTTCTGGGGAAAACCTTGGAGCATCTTTATTATACAATGTTTTGTGTAGAGGCAACATTATGCCATGGCAAATCTTGTAAAAATGAGGAATAAACTTGGATTCCCATAATTCCTTGTGATACACATGGATAGGAAAAGGATCTTGAATTGTCCATTGCCAACCCATCAAAGGGAATTTAGAAACAAAGCAGATAGCATCCATAACATAAGCGGATAGATAAAAAGGAGGATAAATCCTCTGAGAAACACTTCGTTTAGACCGGTAATGGAAAATAGCAGTGGCCAAATTATCAGACAAGATTTTGGCCCAATCTACAATTGTAGAATTAACAGCAGCGTTCAACAAAGGGAGCCATTCAGGCAAGATCATGTTTATGTCAGGCTTTCCAAAAAGCCTGCATAACATAGCAGCAGCAAAACAATATGGAGAGGTAAGTGAACCAGTACTGTACATACCGTGTTTGTTTTTCTTCAATGATTCATCTCTCTTGGTCCATTCCTTTGTGCATTCCGCCAAATTTGCATGTTCTTTGGAAAAATTCTCCATAAATTGTTTATTATAAGTCGCCCGAGCCTCAAATATTCCGTAGTGAATGACCCGATGAGCTCTTGATCTAGAGTTCTAAATTGCCTGTCTGAAATATCGGTGCTGTCCAGAACCCATTTTACCATGTCTGTGTACGGGAGAATTCTTGGTCTTGCCGCTATCCGGTGCAAAAATGAACAAGCCAGTTCTTTAAGGGTTGCCTCAGATGAATTACTTGAGCCCGCAGTAGCCACAACTTGCATCACCCTGGGATTTTCCTCTTCGAGCAAATTATACATTCCTTCCCAGGTGGTGATATTGACATCCTTAGTGCAAGCAGTATTCGCATTTAGTGAAGCCATTTCTTTGTTTTCAGAATATGAAATCTTCTCTTTCTTACCCATAATGCTCTGTAAACGCTTTGTATAGTCTTCTGGTCCTTCGCGCCTGCTGTTTTACGAGTTAAGTGAGAGTAATGACGTGAAAAGGGTGATGAGATATTTTTAAATGCAAATGGTGGATGAAATATATTATTCTAACGGAAACAACCTTTCAATCAAAACAAAATCCTTTTTATTGATAATCGACAATCCATTCATTAATTCAATCATTTAAAGCACATAACGGATATTGATATATGAAAATATTTTCATTGGACAACGAGCTTTTAAGAATCTGCGATATTGCGATCTGCGATTACGCAATATCGCAATATCGCAATATCGCATTTTCCACAAAGCGTAACCATCGCAAAATTGCAAATAGCGCAAAATCGCAAATCGCAAATATCACATAAAAAGTATTCATTTAACATTTCTTTTTTCTGTGCTATGCGATCTACGACCAATATTTTAATGTATAGGCTTTTGGGATCGCGTTATCGCAATATCGCAAAATCGCAGTTTAAAAGATTCAGTTTTTACAAAAGATATCTACCATTTGCGATGGATGCGCTATTTCTCTCAAAGAAAGATTTTATTGTAATCTATCATAAACTTAAGTGTTTCTTAAGGATTTTCTAAGGAATTTCCCTAAGTTATGATAGAAATTTTTATTTGAAAAGGGAAACAAATACTAATTAATTTTTTGGATTTTTAACTAAGGGTCCCCACTTAATTAGTATTATTACTAATATTAAATAAGAGGCCTCTACTGCGGCCACAACTTACATTTCCATCACTCTACTTCGTCCGATTCCTTCCAAATCTTGGCCTGCGGGTTACACTCGCGCTGGACTGATGTGGGATGCCTTAATGCCTTCCCTCCAGCAGATCTTTTCCCATCGACTCCGACTCATTGCTCTGGGAATAAGGTCTAGAGTCTTTTGTCAGTACCTTAGGGTTTGCAGTCATCAGTGGCAGACTCTTCACTATCGACAATGGGGATTCATCATTGCCTCCTGATTGGTAGATTCTTCCAAGTGTTCGACTTCAACTCATTCATTCGCACTTGTTAGATTGTACTGGGGCACCTTGACACTCATTTTCATTATTGGTGGGTTGTCTCGTGTTTGTTAACGGTTTACATTATTGACCAGTAATCGAACATTTTCTCACATGGTCGACTTCAGCTCATTTATTCCCATTGTGTAGAATTGTGCCATAGTGATCGGTGAAGACCTCGGGTTGCATCAGCATCTTTCGGTTCACTTTTCATAGTCCATTCAGTTTCTGCCAGTGATGTCGTCCACCCTTATATGTTGCAGTGTCAGTACAACAGCATCCTATATGTTGGCTCCCGAGTTGTGTGATTGTACCATGTGTTCCACCCCTTATGATTTGGTACCTGGATATTCAGTTACTTTTGTGATCAGACATCCATTTTCAGCATTATTGATCAGTTTGATATATGTGATACTTGGACATTGATTCCGACTTGTACTTCCGGGCCGTGCTCAGATGATTCATTATGTACTTTCGGTTCAACTATACTTGTATACATTCTGGATCTATTTTGTACCTTATATATGCATCTATTTTTTGACTGAGCATGGGTATGCCCGCCTCAGACATGAGCTGACTCTCTGTTTTCTTTCATTGGTTTTTGGCAGGCTGAAATCTGGTGAAGTCCTCTCTTGTCCTTGCGAAGTTCTTTCTATGTGCATAATACATTTTGGCCATCATGTACCCCTTCTGACCTCATATATTAGGGGGCATCTGTTATAGCATCATTTTTCACCCTCATGTGATTCATGATTGTCTCTTTGGCCTTGGGCACCCATTCCCACAGACTTGAATAAAGTTCATAAAAAACAGTGTTTAAAATCCCATACGCGGGTATGCCCAGACTTTTCCGCGTGTATATGCGAGTCCATAGATACTTTTCCGCGTATGCCATTAAAATAATTGAAAAATATATAAAAATCCCTATTTTCGAGGTTGGGTTGATGGTTATTCCAGTAATTCAACCACCCCAGCCCGTGGCCAACTGTTTCCAATAGATTGAAACTACTTTGAGGGAGTATAAAAGCCCCTCATATGCATGGCCTAAGGGAGAGAGAGAAAATTATAGACATTATACTCTGTTGGAGCCCAATTCAAGTCTGATTTCCCGTGCCTCCTACACTTCCCAGATTTTTACAGGAAACCCTTGTTTCCTGGAGATGTTCATCAGCTTATATGTCATCTCGTGTGCACAAGTCTTGAAAGAATCCTAGTGAGGCAAGGGCGGGACGGATCCGGACGACGGTCTGTTCGAAGATCGTGGAAGGATTTAGGTGATCTCTCCACCTTTCTATTATTGTACATGTTGTTCGTAATGAAGAAGAACCATCTTGTTTCCGAATTCACGTGTTAATATCTACTTGCATATGTGAAAAGGTTGTTAATTAAACATTTATTATTGTTTATATGATGTTTCACATGGATTACACTGACATTTAGGAAAGATATATGCTGTACAACTAGATTTCCGTGCATGTCTCTTCTTGATTTCCAGGTTGAAGAGGAAGAAGAGTTGCTGGGGGTTTGGACCCCACGGGATCTACATCAAACGTAGGATCTACAGTTGAGTTCTACAATATGTACTATCTAGTTTTCAACGTACAAGTTTGATTGTGTGAGTCCTTCTTGAATAGCATGCCCCGATCTGTGGAGGTTTTTGACCCAACGACCTCTAGGGAGTTATTTCCCGAAACAGCGATACATTGAAATACACTCAAGTTATGATATATAATTTACTTATGCATTCAAATCTATTGAATTCATTGATTGCAATCTATTGAAAAAATTCAATTCTATAAAATAAAATATAATCATTTTATTGAATAAAAATCTAAATAATGAAAATATTAACGATTATTTTCATTATTGTATTAGATTTGAAAGCTTTACATTCAATCTATACAATTTACATTCAATATATACAATCTATTGATGCATTCAAATCTATTAAATACATTTTCAATTTCTTAAATACATTAATTACAGTCTATTTAATGCACACATATTAAAATTTATGTAATACATAAATGTAATAAATACAGATAAATCTGTCTAACCGATAAAAATCTAAATTAAAATAAAAATCTTTCTATTAAATAAAGTAAAATTTACTTTTAAAAATCTATTGAATGCATAAAAACCTATCTATAATGCATCTGACCACCATAAAAATCTATTGAATTTCTATTAAAATAAAATAAACCCATACATTTTATTAAATAAAACATATCTGAATTTATCTATTGAATTAAATCTTAATAAATTTCAATAAAAATATACTTAATAAATTTAAATAAATTTAAAATTATTTAATGAATTTATCTAAATTTCTTACAAGACTAAAATGCACCCAAAGCAACCTCCAAACATGGTCACCTTGAATTATCTAAAACTATTAATAGATTCCTTATGTTACATATATGCTACATATCTGTGACAGAGAGGTATGCTTTAAATTAATTCCAAATCAAATAATTATAAATTAATTATTTTATTTTAAAATAAAAAATATATATAAATATGTATTATTTATTTATTTATTTTAAATTATGGATAAACCTATTCTATATTATATTTAAAATGGACAAATTGTTACAAATGATTTTTGTAAACAGTTCACAGAACCAACATATCGGGTCTAGGTTTAAAGGCAACCACATGTTGTACGGTACAACAACCCTCCCCATTTCAAAATTTTAGAATAAAGTTTGTTTATAAATAGGTCCCCTTTTTTTTAGATAAAATAAAAAACTTTGAGAAAATTCTATTATTTTATATAAAACAATAAAAGGATTCATTGTTTAAAAGTCATATATCACATATCGCATATATCAAATACAAGTGAACAAATGTGACATTGAATTTTTCCAATCCGATGAACTATCAAGTCTTATATCACATCAGCACAAAGCATAGAATTATTCATGTTAAAAAATCCCAATGCGATAAAGTAAATCACAATTGCAAATCGGTAGGGTCTTAAAAGTCTCAATTTTGTTTTACAAAACTCCGATGCGATGTAACCTATTGCAATCACATTTTGAATAAGATACCCTTCATTAAGTATATTGAAAAACTCCGATGTGATGCGATTTATCGCAATCGCATTTTGAATAAGCAACATTACATTTACTTGATTTATAAAATCCTGATGCGATGGACCCCACCATCATCGTAATCATAAATCGGCGGAAAATATGAGAAGTTATTTGATTTCCTTTCGAAACCTCTAATGCGATGGACCCCATCATCATCACAATCGCAAATCAACAAAAATCATGTATAACTTAATTCCTTTGGAAATATCCGATGCGATATACCATCATCACAATCACAAATCGGAGGAAAATATGAGATGTTATTTGATTGCCTTTCGAAACCTTCGATGTGTTGGATAGTTAGTATTTGTATATTACCATTTGCATTGTGCATATATTATTTATTAATCGCAATCGGAAAATTCAAAGTGAAATTTTTACATTAACAATTTAATATCGTTGATCTCCCATTGTACAATCATCATTAATCAGAAAATCAAACGAGTTATGTCGATCAATTCTAATATGAATGCGTGAGTGTGACTCTTATGAAGGACATTTAAGTCAAATACAGAGTTAATCAATTTTGATCATTAATAAAATATTTTTTCATAAGTTGTTTTCATTGCTTCATTCCTTCCCACGTTTGAAAGGCTTTCCTCATTTGGAGGGCAATAGAACATCAAACCCTCTCGTTCACCAAACTAGTGAAAAAATACCAGAGGAAAATATGTCTAAGAAGTTTAAGAAAGCAAGAACTATTTCCGCCGCAAACATTGTTTTCACTTCCACAGTACCAAAAGAAAAACCAACTAAAATCAAGTTGGTTATAGATACAGCATGCCAGGGTCTCGGGAAGCTTTCCTGGGAAGAAGTGTATAATTTTCTTGAAGCAGAAAAACCCACTATTACAGAGGTAAAGGCGACAATACCAGATGAAGAAGATTCAGATTCTGATTCTGAGACTCCACTCAAAGCACTTGCAAATTATTTTCTTCACAGAATTGCGGCTCAGGAAAATATGTTCCCCTATTATGATGTGATACGATGGGTGATAGAAAATATCACCATCACAAATAGAACATTTTTTTCGGCTGTGGGAACAAGCTTTGGGTATTTTAAAGCGGAATATATCATAGCAATGTACCATATCCCAAATCCTCAAAAGGTCTACAACAAAGCTTTCATAGCAGATTTCGTTGCAAGCAATGAAGTTCAATTAGACCCTATTAAGGATTGGAGACGAGCTCCAGAGAAACATAAAAATGAAGCATCAGGTATGTACTATGTGGAGTCTCTTGCACCCCCATATTGCTATGCTACTGCAATGTTGTGTAGACTCTTTGGGAATGACAATTCTGCGAGGTTTTCAATTCAAATGGTACCCCTTATTCATGTTGCTATAAATTCGGAAATTATGGATTTGTCGGTTATCCTTTCTGATAAAATCGCTAACAGAATTCTGGAATATAGAAAGGATAAAGACACCGAAAATAGAACTCCTTTTCATTTTTGTGCCTATATCTTAGATGCTCTATGTTTTAATTCTGAATTCCCTATTATGGGTTGGAAATGGACTCCATAGGAACATGTTCCAATTCACATTTATCATAAGTATTTGCGGAAGGCCCATTTTAAAAATCATGTATATAGGATTTTTCACGTATTTGTTTTGCCTTTCTATCAGACCATTTTTAACCATTTTCCTCCTCGACTCTCTAAAAAATCATAGAATGATATATCCCTTATCGGAAATTGGTTTGGAGAAGAATTGTTTACCTATATCAGAGTTTTTGGAAGCATTTTGGAACCCCATATCTTACCTCTGTATGTTCCTGACAAACTGTTAGCCCAAGAAATTTCTTACCAGTTGACAGAAAGAAGAATGTCAAGATGTTTAAAGAACGCCAAGGAATTGATGTGGCCTACCTTTCCCTTTCACTGTGGAAATTATACTCTGAATGATTTCAAACATGCTGAGAAGGAAGTCATTAAAACAAGAGATCTTAAGCTTACAACCGTCCCAGGAAAACAGTATGATCCAAATAAAGTAGCTTTCAATTTCACAACGTTAGTTCAAATTGCTAGGTTTGAGCATGAACTTGATGAATTTGATGATTTATTTGTTTAAATTGAGAAATTGTCCCAAGCTTATGACTTGGCTAAATCTAAGTTTCAACAAGAGGATATGAAAAAATTCATACAGTTCAGAAGACAGAGATTGCTGAAAGCTCCCCTTGACTAGCTAAGGATTCCTTTGAAAGAAAATGAAAAGATAGAAACAAAACAAAAGAAAAAGGAAGACACAGCTAGCAAGATAGGAAAAGAAGTGTCTACAAGCAAGCTTGATGTACATACTGAGAAGGAAAATGTAGCTAGCAAGCTTGATATTCATACAGAGAAGGAGAATACAGGTAACAAGACCCATATGCAGGTTAAAGAAAGAAATACAGGTGATAAACCCAATGATCAACTTGAAAGAGAAACAACCATGGAAGAAATGGTAAATTATACCGAAATTATTGTTACTCCCCAATTGCTAAGACAATATGAGCAATTTGAACAGCAAATTGAACAAAATAATACTCAAGTTGATAATCTGAAAGATCAAGATATGGAGATAATTCCTGAACATCCATTAGAAGAAATTGTGTTGAAAGTTGAAGAAATTCCTCCTCTAGATATCTTTTATAGTCCTAAGCATAGGGTTGTTGTCAAGAAACAAAGGAAAAGAAGGAGGACAAATCAAGAATCACTTTCATCCCACCAAATTGAATTCATGAATATTGTCTGGAAGAATACTGAGGTAAATCCTTCAAAGGATCTTACCAAACTGTCACAATATGCGGGTGCCTACAGTGCTACCACTATAGATAAAGTTGCTGAAGTCAATCAAATGATCAAACAAAAAGACTCACAGATAGCAATGCTAGAAGAAAAGACAAGAAATGATCAACAAAAGATAATGCGGCTGGAGCAGTAGTTCGCAGAGGAAAAACTCACAGCCAAACATCTGGAAGAACAACTGAGTGTGGAAAAGAAAAATCTTGATCAACAAGCTTTGAATAAGCAACAATAGTTGTCCCAAGAGGTGTCTAAGTTACAGACTTTACCGCAAAATGAAAAAACTGCCAAAGAACAACAAGAGAAAATATTTCAAGAAAGATTGGATAAATTTAAGAATTATCCTAAAATTGACCAATTTAAAAGCGAAGCTCTGGAAACAAATAAGCTATTGTCTCAGCAGTTAGATGATCTCTGTCAAAATATTGCACAAGCATAGCCTTTATGTGAAATAACATCTTCCCTTATTAATGGATCAGTCAGTACCAGAATTGAATTTGAGAATGCAGATGATAAGATATCAGAGTTTATTTCATGGCAGGACTCAGAACAAGGAAAGAAAGCAAATCTTCCCATGATCGAAGGAAGACATAAAGAAATTTTGTTTGTTGAATGGGATACACATTTAATTAAAGAAGAACGTGATACATCAACAGCCATAGCCATAATGAACAATCTGACACAATTAGTAAATGATAGCTTATATGCTACTAATTTGATTTCATATTGTACTCCAGGTAAATTGGTAAGGATGAAAGAAACTGATAACAGATGGAAGCAGGAAATAATCCACAGGAATAAAAAATAATACAGGAAATTACATGGGATGTCCTATGGACATATTTGATCAAACCACAAAGTCAGCAGATGGAAATCAAATGCCTCTCTAATGTCAGAAATTACATCATTCCAGAGCTATTTGATGCCACATACACTAGTCAGTTGCATTCAAGTTTGAGTCATCCAACGGAAGTTAAAGATATGCTTAAAATCTGCTACCTCAGCACATTGAATACAGAAGAAATTCAGTGGATCTATTTTATTTTATATCGCAATTCTTTTCCAGGATCTCCGATGATAGTTTCTAGCATAAGTTATAGACAATCTGTTTTGTTAATTTCCTATTTAAACCCCTTTCATGTATTTAGAAATGGGTCCTGAATTTGTAATATTTTGGCTTGGATGATACATTTTTGTACTCCATTGAATATTTTATTTTTATAAAGGATCACATCGTGTGATTTATGGCAAATTATATTTAAGAATTTCATTTATGTGCCTTGGAGGTTGTTTTAAGTTAAAGCACAGGATCTGGATATCGAATTGCATCAAGAAAAGTATCTCAATGAATCTGGTTTTTCTATCGATTTATTGTTATTTTCTTTATGTAATGAAGTATTCCCTTTAAAATTTGCTATCATTTATATATGCTTGTTTTCTTAAATATTTCTTTGTCATATCATTTGTGAATATATAGAAATATTTACCTATCATATTATATACAAATGATATTTAGAATTATGAATGCAATGTGTTATGCTAACTCTGTTTAAATTCTTAAACAAAGTTATCATTATATGATACTGCATCTTTCTGTTGAATAATAATACATTTTCATGGTCATTAGTTTAATTGAAACCATTTTTAAGTCGTATTCAAATTTATTACCCGGGTTAGTTTTAGAATTATTTGCAAGTTATAAATTAAGTTAGATAGATTTCAGTCAGTTCCAATATTCACCTACACAAACACTCCATCACCAATCCATTTATTATTAGGAAATTGGTCCTATAAATCCAGTCGGAGCCACCACACCAAACGGAAAAGGAGCTGTCATAAGTTCCTGACCAGGTGGTTTTCCCCCAATGTTTGGAGCAACGATTTTTTAGGCTTCAACATTTTTGGCGCTAGAAGGAGTGCCTAAGCTATGAATGGCAAGTAAATCCAAATCTACAGGCCATTCTAAGAGAAATTCACCCTCATCACCTTCTTCAATTGCTCTACATCTCAAATCACTAGGGAAGAAATTGAGAAGAACATCAGTACACCCACTACTAAAACTTTAGGTTTATCAAACAATCAGCCTCCTGAGTCCTCTGAAATACAAGCTTTAGTTCATAAAATCCAAGGGTTCTCATTATCATTAGAAGAGTCTAAAATATCCGAAGGTAGTGTTACTTCACAATTTGTTTCTTCCAGACCTCTCACTAGGTCACAAAGTGAAAAACTTGGTATTCCTCCAAAGGAATTTCCTTTACCAAGTCGAGTTAAGACCAGAAAAACATCCTCGGAATTAGGTAGTGATATCATTTCTCCATCGCAAACCCACTCATCTGCTTCCCAGATCTAAACCCAGAAGAGCATAGTTATTCCAACAATATCTACTCAAACCCAAGTTGTCTCTTCAAGTCCCTTAATTGTTATTCCAACAATGGCACAAAGACCATGGAATAATCCAGGGGCTATTGAAATGCCTGCACCTTTGCATGATTTTCCAAATCATCCTGAAAAATGGCTGCCAAAATTTAGTCCTGACCTTGGTATACAAGCAGAATAACACATTAACAACTTTATGTTATCTGTAAATTTAAATGCAGTAGAACAAGAAGGTGTTGTGGTTAGGTTATTCCCTTATACTTTACAAGGGGAAATAGGATCTTGGTATTTTTCACTACCATCGGGATCTATTACAAGTTGGGACATTTTCCAGGAACATTTCTTAACCAAATTTGGAGATGATAGATCAATAGCGACTTTAATCAATGATCTCTCCAATTTGAGAGCAGAACCCAAAGAACCCATTAAATATTTTAATTCTCGATTTAACAAAATTTTGAATAAAATCCCTACAACATCGAAGCCCAATGAGCAAGTCAAAAGTGAATGGTATATATCAACTTTTCCCTCAAATATAGAAATTTTTGTAGATAGGGCTGCTAAACCTACTTTGGCTAAAAACATGAAAGAAGCAATTGCAGTTGAAAGACGAATTATTGCTTTGGATAAAAAGAATGCTATTGAAGACAAAAAATCCAAAAAGGTCAGCTTTAGAGATGATTCCAAGAAGAAGACACCTATGGATCCTTATGACATGGAAATCCTATAGAAAGTTCTGAAGACTTTGTCTAATGAGATGGTTGAAATCAAAAGACAAGTGGCAGAAACTTCTACCAAAAAGCCGTTCAGAAATTTCAAAAGGAATCAGAAAACTGAATCTGAACCACCCAATTCAATATCCAATGTAGAGTCTGATCTTGAAGAAGATGAAGAAGATGATACACCTCTATTATCGGAAGAAGATGAAGAAGAAGAAATAGCTGAATTACATGGGATGTGGGATTTCATTCTTCCTAATTTAGACAGTGAAAAGGAACAAGAAGCCATGCCAGTAAGTACAAGAAGTAAATCTGCAGTAGAGCCTGTCCAAACAGTTCCCAAGAAGAAAAGTTCAACTTTGACTACTAAAGAAAAATCACTTGTAAAGAAAAATTCTTCTTTACCGACTCAAAATCAACCATCATCTTCTAATCCTCCTACAACAACATCCAAAACTATGGTGGTATCAGACCCTATGGATTATAACATTGTTGAAGACATGAAGAAAACCAGAGCGAATATCTCTCTACATGAAATCAGCAAACTTAAATATCAACAAAAACTGTTATTGAAAGAATTAAATGCAACACCTATTGCTCCTCTACCAAGTGGTGCCATTTCCAAAGTAGCGAAAGGATCAGGTAAGCCACCAGATAAAGTAGATGTTGTTCTTATTGGAGAAAGATAAAATTCTCAGACACCTCCTTTTATTTTGACTTATGAAATCTATAACAAGAATTTTCATAACTGTTTGATATATTCAGGAGCATGATCTAATATAATTCCTACTTCATTTTGTGCAAAATTGAATATTGAACCACAGAAATATGTTGTTCATATTGTTCAATTGGATCAGACTAAAGTGCAAATTGTGGGAGAAATTAATTCAGTAACCATTAGGTTAGCCTCTAATCCCAGGATAGTCCAGAGAATTGATATACTAATTGCAGATATTCCTGAGTTTTATGGATTAATATTGAGCAGGGATTGGTCTGCAAATCTTAATGGTTACATTGCCACTGATTATTCTCACATGTGGCTTCCTTACAAAGGAAAACCAAATCAAATAAAGGTTTAGCGAGAAAAACACATGATGCATACTGTAACTAAATTTGAACAACCAAATGAACCTGTAGCTTTTAATAACAACATTCTCAGAGGTTATTCTACTAAATCATTTCTTGGAAATTTCACAGCACCGCAATCACCTTTTCTGTAAATACTTTTATTTTTCAAATTGAAAATTTTTCACAAACTGATTCTTCAAGAATTGTTAATGTTTCTGATACACCTGTAGATAAACCTGTAGATAAATGTTTATTTTGGTCTTGGTATTTTGATAATTCAAAATCCAATGATGGTGCAGGAGCAGGATGAATTTTAGCTAATCTAGATGGGGAGAAAACTATTCTTTCATGTAGGTTATAATTTGAGTGTACAAATAACACTGAAAAATATGAAGCCTTGATTCAAGGGATTTATAAAGCAATAGGGTTGAATGTTAAGTACCTGAAAGTGTATGGTGATTCCAAAATTTTTGTCAGGCAAGTAAGAAACAATATCCATTGTCTTTCAGATCATCTTAAACATTATAAAACCCTTGTTCAAGACCTTACCATTCAATTTTTAGCATTCAACATCTTTTCTATCCTTAGAATTCAAAATACATCAGCTGATTTGTTAGCTAATGTTGCCTCCAAGCTCCTCCTGGCTGAATATTATAGTACAAATAGGTTTTCAGTAAAATTAATCTTTTGACCATTTGTTCCTGATAATATCACAAAATAGAGAGTATTCTATCATGATGAAGATATATTGAATTTCTTAACTTCAGAGAAATCTTATGATGACCAAATAATTAATGAAAATGATCATGATCTTCAAAATACCTCAAAAAGTAATGAAAATTCCATTCCCAAATCTATAGTTAAAATTGAGGATCTATATGATATAAAAGACAGATTCAAGAAAGTCACTAATGCTAAACTTCAAAATTACACTTTGAAGTTTGAATTAGTAAATCTTGGTAGTGAGTCTAAACCACAGATTGTTAATTTAGGACTCAAGTTAACATCAGAGGAAAGGTCATTTTTCATCAAACTTATGAATAAGTACAAAAATGTCTTTGCTTGGAACTCTGAGGATTTGAAAACTTATGACACTTCTGTTATTCAACATACAATTAGAATGCTTTCTAATGTGAAATCTGTTCAACAGAATTTAAGAAAAATTCATCCCAATCTGGAAGGTCAAATCAAGGCAAAACTCAATAAACTTTTGAAAGAAAAAAATATTTTTCCTGTAAGACATTCTAATTGGGTCTCCAACATGGTACCAGTCAGGAAGAAGAATGGAGATATTAGAATCTGCATTGATTTTAGAAATTTAAACAAGCTGTGTCAAAAAGATAACTTCCCATTACCAACGATGGAACAAATACTTCAAAAGGTAACTGGTTCTGAACTCATGTCCTTTCTTGATGGTTTTTCAAGCTATAACCAAATATTGGTACATCCAGATGATAGTCTGAAAACTACTTTTAGAACCAAATGGGGAACATACGCTTACCAGAAAGTGCCTTTTGGTTTAATAAATGCAGGAGCTACTTTCCAGAGAGCCATGGATATAGCATTTAAGGGTCTGATTAATATATTAGTTGTTATCTATCGTGATAACATAACAATATTTTCAAAGAAAAGAGCCAATCATTTGCATGATCTCAAACATATATTTGAAAGATGTAGAAGGTTTGGTATTTCTTTAAATCCAAAGAAATCCTTCTTTGCTCTCAATGAAGGAAAACTCTTAGGATTTGTTGTGTCAAAAGATGGTATATATATTGACCCTGATAGAGTAAAAGAAATTTCTGACATTTCTTTACCACATAATAAAAAATCCATGCAATCATTTCTAGGGCAAATCAATTTTGTAAAAAGATTCATTCCTGATTTTTCTCAAATAGTTTTACCTTTGCAAAATATGATTAAGAAAAATTTGGTTTTCAAATGGTTACATAAATAAAAAGAAGCCTTTGATGCAATCAAAAAGGAAATCATTAATCACCTACATTGAATACTCCTGATTTTTCTAAACATTTTATTCGGTATACTTTGGCTACTGAAACATCCTACGTTGTTCTTTTAACACAGCTCAATGATCAACAAATAGAAGCACCAATTTCTTTCTTCAGCTCAAATCTACAAGGAGGTGAGCTTAATTATTCTAATGTAGAAAAACAAGCCTTTGTTGTGTTCAAATCAATCAAACATTTTAGACTCTTTCTCCTAAAAACACATACAAATATTATTGTCCCATTCTCTACAGTAAGACAATTGTTAATACAAAAGGAAGTAGGAGAAAAGAGAGCTAATTGGGTAACATCTCTACAAGAGTATGATATTGATATTAAGCCAGCTAAAATTGTTAGAGGACAAGGTTTTTGCAGATTGTTAGCTGGGGCTTCTAGCATACCAGAACATGAAGATCAAGATAATGATGTTCAAGTAAATTAGATAAGTGTTATAGATTCTGAATCTCAGTATGCTGATCTAATATTTTACTTGAAAAATGGGTATGCTCCTTCTAATCTTAGATATAAGAACAAACGTGCTTGAAGATTAAAGGCTAAACATTATGAAATCATTGATGATGTGTTATTCCGAAAAAATTATGATTCAATTCTATTAAGATGTCTTGAAAAAATTGAAGCAAAAAAGGTATTGCAGAAATTACATGATGGACCAGTAGGTGGACATTTTGGAGGTGATACCACAGCTCACAAAATCATCCATGATGGATATTATTGGCCTACCCTTTTCAAAGATACACATGACTATGTAAGGAAGTGCGAGACTTGTCAAACTACTAGTAGAAGACAAAGGAAACCAAATTTTCCTCTACAACCAGTAAACATTGAGCAACCATTTGAGCAATGGGGGCTTGATATTATTGGAGAAATAGTACCACACTATTCCAAACAACACAGATACATCCTTACAGCAACAAATTATTTCACAAAGTGGGTAGAAGCAATTCCTTTAAAGGTAGCCAATTCTGATGCAATCATTGAATTCATTGATCAATTCATCATTACTAGGTTTGGTGTACCTAATGCTCTTGTTTTTTATAATGCATCTTATTTCTCTAGAAATAGTATAATGGAATTTGCAATTAAAAGAGGTTTCGAATTAAAATATTCAGAAAATTGTTATCCACAAGATAATGGTTTAGCTGAATCTACTAATAAAAATCTCATGAAAATCATAAAAAAGACCATTGATCAGAATTAAAAGAATTGACATGAGTCTTTAATTTTTGCACTATGAGCTGATCATATTACTCATAAAGCTTCAATAGGTACTTCACCTTTTAATTTATTTTATAGAAAATAAGTTGTGATACCATCAAATCTAGTTCTTCCATCATTAGCCCTAGTTCAATTTATTGAAGAGAATCCTTCATTATCTATTCAGTTAATATTTTATCAAATTCTTAAGTTAGAATAAGATAGAGAAAAAACAAAAAGCGTTCATGCTAAACACCAACAGCTTGTAAAACCTTCTTTTGATGCAAGTTACACCGGATCCAAAACTTTGAAAATTGGTGATCTTGTTCTAAAATAAGACAAAGCACATGAAGATAAGGGTAAGCATACCAAATTTCAAAAAATGTGGCTTGGACCCTTTCAAATTGTTGAGAAGATAAGTTCATCAACGTTCACATTGCAAGACTTATCAAGAAAGAGAGAATCTCTTCCTGTGAATGGACTTGTCTTGAAAAAATTCTTTTCTTAAGGAGGAAACTCCTTCTTACCTGTACATATTCATTTATGCAATTTTGTTTATTTTTGTAAATAAGGTTGTTAATAGTATTTAATTGGATTTTTACTATTTGAAAATATCTTCGAGAAAATATTATAAATACTTATTTTGTGTAGATAATAATTTTTAAGTGATTACAATTTTTAGGTAGTTAAAAATAAAATATTAAACTTTGAAAATTTGTTTAAAAACATCTGCAAAATCTTTCGAAACCTTGAGAAAATTGTAAATTATTATAATTTTATTGAGCAAAGAAAGGTTATCCACAAAAATTAAAGACTTTTTCAAGCTTTGGCATTCAAAACTCTAAAATTGTCATCCATTGATTCCTAAGGAGAAAAATAAGTTCACCCCATCCATTAAGGTTGTGATTTTTTAGAATCTAATTCTAAGAAATTGTATGTAAAAATTAAGAGATAAGAGGTCTCATCACGAGCCTGCTTACCATGATCATAAGAAGTAATAAAACTGACATTACTAACACTGCATACCAAAGCATGGTAATGGCTTATAATTATAAGATAAGGGGTCTCATCACAAGCTAGCTTGTTCAATTTAATCACAACTAGTGAATGGAATTGTTATTTGCGGCTACAAACGAGAACAATGGATTTTAATTTAAAAATAAAAATAAAAATAAATAAATAAAAGAGAAAAACATGAGATAATGTATCTTATGAACATCTTTCAAAGAGTCATGATCTTAGTTGGATGGGATAATGAATGATGATGGTTAAAAGGTAACCCTACTTGAGACTATAAACATTTGCGAACGCTCGAAATACCTATGACAAAGGGTATATTACAAAAGCTAAAATTGGAAGGGCCCTTACTTCATTATTATCGACCAATCGAGGCTTAGAAAACCCAAAAATGTTTTTATTATTGAGAAATTAGAAAGAAATTGTAAGAAGTGTTTTTTATTCTTTTTAGAGTTATATTTTATTTAAATTTATCTAATATAGTTTTCATTATCTTTAAAACTTTACTTACTAAAAATATAGTGTTCATTTTATTTTTTCAGAGATAACTGCTTCTTCCAGTGAATCACCAATTTCTGTACGGTACAACAACCCTCCCCGTTTCAAAATTTTAGAATAAAGTTTGTTTAGAAATAGGTCCCCTTTCTTTTTAGATAAAATAAAATACTTTGAGGAAATTTGATTGTATTATATAAAACAATAAAAGGATTCATTGTTTAAAAGTCATATATCGCATATCGCATATATCAAATACAAGTGAATAAATGTGACATTGAATTTTTCCGATCCAATGAACTATCAAGTCTTATATCGCATCGGCACAAATCATAGAAGTATACATGTTAAAAAAGCCTGATGCGATAAAGTAAATCGCAATCGCAAATCGGTAGGGTCTTAAAAGTCTCACTTTTGTTTTACAAAACTCCGATGCGATGTAACCTATCGTAATCAGATTTCGAATAAGATACCGTTCATTCGGTCTATTGCAAAACTCCGATGTGATGCGATTTATCGCAATCGAATTTTCAATAAGAAACATCACATTTACTTGATTTATAAAATCCCGATGCGATGGACCCCACCATCATCGCAATCACAAATCAGCGAAAATTATGAGAAGTTATTTGATTTCCTTTTGAAACCTCCAATGCGATGGACCCCATCATCATCCCAATCTCAAATCAGCGAAAATCATGAACAACTTAATTCCTTTGGAAATATCAGATGAAATATACCATCATCGCAATCGCAAATCGGAGGAAAATATGAGATGTTATTTGATTGCCTTTCGAAACCTTCGATGCGAAGGATATTTAGTCTTTGTATATCTCCATTTGCATTGCGCATATATTATTTATTAATCGCAATCGAGAAATTCAAATGGAAATTTTTACATTAAAAAATTAATATTGTCGATCTCCGATTGTACAATCATCATTAATTAGAAAATCAAATGAGTTATGTCGATCGATTCTAATATGAATGCGTGACTGTGACTCTTATGAAGGACATTTAAGCCTAATACGGAGTTAATTAATTTTAATCATTAAAAAAATCTTTTTGCATAAGTTGTTTTCATTGCTTCATTCCTTCCCACTTCTGAAAGGCTTCCTCATTTGCAGAGTAATAGAATATAAAACCCTCTCATTCACCAAACTAGTGAAAAAATACCAGAAGAAAAGATATCTAAGAAGTTTAAGAAAGTAAGAACTGCTGCTGCCACAAATAATTTTGTCACTCCCATAATACCAAAGAAAAAATATCTAAAATCAAGATGGTTACAGATACGGCATGCCAGGGTCTCGGGAATCTTTCCTGGGAAGAAGTGTATAATTTGCTTGAAGCAGAAAAACCCATTTTTACAGAGGTAAAGGAGACAGTACCAGATGAAGAAGATTCTGATTCTGATTTCGAAACTCCGCTCAAAGCACTTGCAAATTATTTTCTTCATAGAATTGTGGCTTGAGAAAATATGTTCCCCTATTATGATGTGATACAATGGGTGATCGACAATATCACCATCACAAATAGAAAATTTGCTTCAGTTGTGGGAATAAGCTTTGGGTCTTTTAGAGCAGAAGATATCATAGTGATGTACTATATCCCAAATCTTCAAAAGATCTACAAAAAAGCTTTCATAGCAGATTTCGCGACAAGCAGTGAAGTTCAATCAGACCCTATTAAGGATTGGAGACGAGCTCCAGAGAAACATAAAAATGAAGCATCAAGTATGTACTCTGTGGAGTCTCTTGCACCCCCATATCGTTATGTTGTTGCAATGATGTGTAGAATCTTTGGGTATGACAATTTTGTGAGGTTTTCAATTCAGATGGTACCCCTTATTCGTGCTGCTATAAATTCTGAAATTATGGATTGGTCGATTATCCTTTCTGATAAAATCGCTAACAGAATTCTGGAATATAGAAAGGATAAAGACACAGGAAATAATACTCCTTTTCATTTTTGTGCCTATATCTTCGATGCTCTATGTTTTAATTTCGAATTCCCTATTCTGGGTTGGAAATGGACTCCACAGGAACCTGTTCCGATTCACATTTATCATAAGTATTTGTGGAAGGTCCATTTTAAAAATCATGTATATAGGATTTGTCACGGATTTTTGTTACCTGTCTATCAGACCATTTTTAACCAATTTCCTCCCCGACTCTCTAAAAAAGAAAAGAATGATATATCCCTTATCGGCAATTGGTTTGGAGAAGAAATATTTAACTATATCAGAGTTTTTGGAAGCATTGTGGAATCCCATATCTTACTCTATATGTTCCTGACAAACTGTTAGCCCAAACAATTTCTTACCAATTGACAAAAAGAGGAATGTCAAGATGTTTAAAGAATGCCAAGAAATTGATGTGGCCTACCTTTCCCTTTCACTGTGGAAATTATACTCTAAATGATTTCAAACATGCTGAGAAGGAAGTCATTAAAATAAGAGATCTTAAGCTTGCAACTATCCCAGGCAGACAATATGATCCAAATAAATTAGCTTTCGATTTCACAACTTTAGTTCAAATTGCTAGGTTTGAGCATGAACCTGATGAATTTGATGATTTATTTGTTTCAATTGAGAAATTCTCCCAAGTTTATTACTTGGATAAATCTAAGTTTCAACAAGAGGATATGAACAAATTCATGCAATTCAAAATTCAGAGATTGCTGAAAGCTCCCCTAGACCAGCTAAGGATTCCTTTGCAAGAAGTTGAAAATATAGAAACAGAATAAAAGAAAAAGGAAGACACGGCTAGCAAGACAAGAGAAGAAGTGTCTACAAGTAAGCCTGATGTACATACTGAGAAAGAAAATGTAGCTAACAAGCTTGATATTCAGACAAAGAAGGAGAATACAGGTACCAAGATCGATATGCAGGCTGAAGAAAGAAATACAGGTGATAAACCCAATGATCAACTTGAAAGAGAAACAACCATGGAAAGAGTGGTAAATTCTACTGAAATTATTGTTACTCCCAAATTGCTAAGACAATATGAGCAATTTGAACAACAAATTGGAGGACAAAATAATCCTCAAGTTGATAATCTGAAAGATCAATATATGGAGATAATTCCTGAACATCCATCAGAGGAAATTGTGTTGAAAGTTGAATAAATTCCTCCTCTGGATATCTTTTATAGTCCTAAGCATAGCGTTGTTGTCAAGAAACAAAGGAAAATAAGGAGGACAGATCAAGAATCACTTTCATCCCAACAAATTGAATTCATGAATATTGTCTGGAAGAATACTGAGTTAAATCCTTTAGAGAATCCTACCAAACTGTCACAGTATGCAGGTGCCTACAGTTTAGCCACTATAGATAAAGCTACTAAAGTCAATCAAATGATCAAACAAAAATACTCACAGATAGCAATGCTAGAAGAAAAGACAACAAATGATCAACAAAGGATAATGCAGCTGGAGCAGTAGTTAGCAGAAGAAAAACTCACAGCCAAACAGCTAGAAGAACAACTGAGTGTGGAAAAAAAAAACTTGATCAACAAGCTTTGAATAAGCAACAATAGTTGTCCCAAGAGGTGTCTAAGTTACAAAATTTGTTGCAAAACGAAAAAACTGCCAAAGAACAGCAAGAGAAAATATTTCAAGCAAGATTGGATAAATTTAAGAATTATCCTAAAATTGACCATTTTAAAATTGAAGCTCCGCAAACAAATAAGCTATTTTTTCAGCAGTTAGATGATCTCTGTCAAAAGATTACACAAGCAGAGCCTCTATGTGAAATAACATCTTCCCTTGTTGATGGATCAGTCAGTACCAGAATTGAATTTGAGAATGCAGATGATAAGATATCAGAGTTTATTTCATGGCAGGACTCAGAACAAGGAAATAAAGAAAATCTTCCCAGGATCAAAGAAAGACATAAAGAAATTTTGTTTGTTGAATGGGATACACAGTTAATTAAAGAAGAATGTGCTACATCAACGTCCAGAGCCATAACGAACAATCTGACACAATTAGTAAATTATAGCTTATATGCTACTAATTTGATTTCAGATTGTACTCCAGTTAAATTGCCAAGGATGAAAGAAACTGATAACAAATGGAAGCAGGAAATAATCGACAGGAATCAAAAGGTCAGCAAAATACAGGAAATTACATGGGATGTCCTATGGACATATTTGATCAAACCACAAAGTCAACAGATGGCAATCAAATGCCTTTCTAATGCCATAAATTACATCATTCCAGAGCTATATGATGCCACATACACTAGTCAGTTGCATTCGAGGTTGAGTCATCCAATGAAAGTTAAAGATATGTTTAAAATCTGCCACCTTAGCACATTGAATACAAAAGAAATTCAATGGATTTGTTTTATTTGATATCGCAAGTATTTTCCAGGATCTTCGATGATAGCTTCTAGCATAAGTTATAGAAAATATTTTTTTTAATTTCCTATTTAAACCCCTTTCATGCATTTAGAAATGGGTCCTGAATTTGTAATATTTTGGCTTGGATGATACATTTCTATACTCCATTTACTATTTTATTTTTATAAAGGATCACATCCTATGATTTATGGCGAATTATCTTTAGGAATTGCATTTTTGTACCTTGGAGGTTGTTTTAAGTTAAAGCACAGGATCTGGATATCAAATTGCATCAAGAAAAGTATCTCAATGAATCTGTTATTTCTATCGATTTACTGTTATTTTCTTTATGTAATGAAGTATTCTTTTTAAAATTTGCTATTATTTATACATGCTTGTTTTCTTAAATATTTCTTTGTCATATAATTTTTGAAGATATAGAAATATTTACCTATCATAGTATATGCAAATGATATTTAGAATTATGAATGTGATGTGTTATTCTAACTCTGTTTAAATTCTTAAACAGAGTTATCATTATATGATACTGCATCTTTCTGTTGAATAATAATACCTTTTCATGGTTATTAGTTTAATTGAAACCATCTTTAAGTCGTATTCATACTTATTACCCGGGTTAGTTTTACAATTATTTGCAATTTATAACTTAAGTTAGATAGATTTTAGTCAGTTCCAATATTCACCTACACAAACGCTCCATCACCAATCCATTTATTATTAAGAAATTGGTCCTATAAATCCAATCGGAGCCACCACACCAAATGGAAAAGAATCTGTCCTAAGTTCCCGACCAGGTGGTTTTCCCCCAATGTTTGAAGCAACGATTTTTGAG